>JADRCH010000135.1:3362551-3405515 GCA_019843965.1 Rhynchomys soricoides
CCCACAGCTGTTCTGGATGAGAGAGACAGTCCTTGGTTCCAAACTGTTTATTGACTATTCATTGTAAAAAAATGGGTACATACCACCTCCTCCGGTGGACCAGAGATTAAATAACTTTTGCAGGAAGGGATGTCTGGGAAGGGAAGCTTACTGGCTGAACTCTGCTCTGATCTACACGATGATAGGTCACGTTCCTATGTAGGGAGTGTGGTCACATGCCAGGGGCCTGGTTGGAAGCAAGTGAAGTTCCTACTGTCCTCTGGGTTCCAGGGCTTCCAACCCACTCAACTTTACCAAGTTTCCTGGCACAGTCCACTGCCTCACAGGAACTGGTTGTGGGGCCAGGCTCTCGAGTCCCAGGGCCCTCAGAGGCCCTCGCCTTCCAACAAGGCTCTACCTCCTAAAGGTGCAACCTTTTCCAGCAGTGGGACAAACAGATCAAACAGAAGAGCTCGTGGAGAACACACATGCAAACACTACAGGAACCCACTGAGACCACATCCTTCACTGTTTGTATTGGAGCCCTTAATACATCAACAGTGTCATGTGGAAAGGGGGGAAAAGAATGAATTCCAGTGGCTTAAAACGATAGTCATGCTTTTATATATCTAGTAGGATCAAATGGAAATTATTGAAGATTCAATACAACTGCCATGCAGTGGTGGCACACGACTTTAATCCCAGCACTCAGGACATTGAGTTCCAGGATGTCCTAGGCTTCACAGAGGAAACAACAAACAAACAGAAAAATCTAAAATTAACTAGATGAGCAACTTTTCAAAATTTTCCTGATTTTTTTAGCTACTATTTCTATATAACAAGTCATCCTAAAATGTACAGCTGCCACTGTCAGCGCTCTGTGCCCTCCAGTGCTGTGAGTTGGCTAAGGCTCAGCTGAGTGGTTGCTTCTTCTGCTTCATAGGCCACCAGAGCACTTGCGGGGAGCTTGGCTGTGTCGGGCTCATCCAGAGGACTCTATCCCTGTGTCTGTCTGCAATAGCCATGCCCTGGCTGAACTCTGCACCCATCTAGCATGGCGCTTTGTCATGTGATAGAATCCCCAAAAGGATAACAGCAGTTCTCTGATGGCTTATTGTCTGATCTGAGAAGTCCCAGGCTGTGATACCTGCCATCCTTGTGGGTCAGTCAGGACACAAGGACAGTCAGACACAAGACTGGGACTGGGGCCAACACCTCATGGCGTGATGGCATGTTCACATAGCAGAGGAAGGTCTGGTTGGCTCAGATCCCACACACACAGTCACTGAAACAGCAGTGAAGGACACTTTAAGCCAATCAGCAAGATCCAGCTATGTGTTCTTTGTAAATCAAGATATCGTTAGAATCACAATGAGAAAACGGAGTCACTGTTAACTATAGAGTCTTAATATAGACAAGGGCAGGAATAGATAGAATCCTCTGTATAAAAATGACAGTCCTTTTTGAATTAATTTGAGATAAGTGCGTTTCAATACAGCTATCTAAAGATATGCTAAGAACTTAATTGCACCCATTTAAAAAAAGATGAACAGTATTCAACAAGAAACCTATTATAAATCAATAATAATTAAAGTAGCATGATAATGATTCAAAAATAGAATAAGTCCTTCTGAACAAATAAAGAACACAGGCATCAGAATGTATTTAACACCTAAATGAGAAAGCAATTTATATTCACCATTTAGATTTAGAACCTAGAAAAGCCGACTTTATAGAAGTGAGTAATAATCAATATCACCATTTGGAAGCTTTAATTACAGAATGATGAGAAAAACGTGAACTATAAAATGGCCAGATTAAAAATCTATGTAAGTATTAGACGTTTCATGACCCTGAAAGAGTAAGTTTCAAAAGAGACATGTGGGCTGTAGAAAAAGATTTGTAATAACGTGGTAGAGAAAGCCAGGATGTGTCCAGTGCATGAATGAGCATCGTAAGAGGCTGCCTCTGTGCTAAACAACTGGGGTGTGTGAGTGTGGAGGGTTGAAGACACGGGTTAACTAAACCCTGAAGAATGCACCCAGTAACTAAATGTGCAATGGACACCCAGTAACTGACTGTGCAAATGATATTGATATAAATGCTAATGAACTACAGGCGCTCACCTGCTCAGTGTGAAAAACACTTCTGCTGCTTCAGGAAGCCACAAAGAATACTTGAAGCCAGTGTCGTTCTGTGGATTATAAAGCAATCCATCTTCTTGTTCAAACACGGTGACAATTCATAGCTAGGACAGAAAAATGTACCGCATCCCCTCCCCAAGTCTGAAATCCCATTCCTAAGAACTGGCTGATAGCACAGTTAAAATGAATCAGAAGTAGGTAGGTGGCCATATTGTAACCTGAAAGGCACAGTGTCGGAATGGAGCCGTCTCCTTAGTCTAGGAGAGGGTGATCTAGGTTCTAATGGTGTCAGCCCGGGGCCAGCAACTCCCCTGTGCTGTGACAGTCACATTTAAGACCTGGCTGGGTCACGTCCAAGCTTGAGTTTATTATTTCCCATTCTGTTTGGTGTGGAATGTGATAATGAATGCCCTTTGCCTGTCAGAGTTCCTGAACAGAGTTGTAGATTGCCTAACACAGCAAGATCCTTTAGCTGTCCACCATGTAGTGCCCAGTGTATCTTTTACTGCTTGTGATGTGTTTATGTAGACTAATTTTCTTAATAATTCTCCTACCTTCCAACGATTCAAGAGCAACACACCTCCCTTAGAAACTGCATTTGGAATCTGTGAGCTTTGGGACTCTCTCCCAAGGTGCTGCCTGCAGTCTCATCAGCCCTGTGATCAAATGGGAACAGCAGGCATTCATCAATGTGCTGTGTGGCCCGGCTGCGGTGTCCTGTAGGCACTGTGTTACATGCATTTCTGATAATGTGTTAACAGTGTGTTCACTTAAACCCAGGTTTAACAGGATGTGACCTCATGAATAGGATCAAAGCCAAGTAGAAAATTCTGGCTGTGGGTCAAAATGAGGCAGGGAGAGAAAGTGGCATCTCTTTAAAAGTCCTAGCAGAAATGGACTGGGGACAGGGCTCAGTCAATAAAGTGCCAGGCGCACAGACAGGACCTGAGTTTGAGCCACAGACCTATGTGAAAAGTCACACAGGGTCACTCTAATCAGTGCCGCTCATGGCACTGTAATCTCTGCCAGGAAAGCAAAGGCTTTCAAAGCTCTGAGTCTCACCAGCCAGCCAGCTTACCCCAGTCAGTGAGTAGTCCAGGTCAGTGAAAGGCCCTGTTTCAAAAACAAGGTTGACAGCCTCCTAAGGAATAGTAGCCAGTCGACCTCTGGTCTGCATGCACACCTGCACACACATAAGCACACACATACACACACCTACACATACATGAGCATGCACATATATACAGGTCCTGGAGTTAGTTGCTCCTGTTCATCATCAGAATGTCAGAAGCCCCGGTGTGATTCTAGGAGTTGGCGGCTTAGATGCTGAGCAAGCCTGTGGATGTGGTGGTGGTCCAAATGTATTGCTCAATGAGCTGCAGGTTATTGTACCATGTGCCTGCAGCTGAGGATCAAGTGCTATGTGGGTAATGCAGCTCCCTGTTGGGCTGAGTGGGTACAGAATCTCTGTCATATGTAGGTTACATTGAGTGTCACAAAAGGTCAACTGAAGGACCTGCATGTTCATGGCAGGCGTTAGGCAGGGGCCATGCAGTTGGAGTCCCTGATGTGACCAGTCACTGGGTGGGCCCAGGATACTGTGAGCATCTGTGCCTTCAGCACTGTATGGCTGCAGTGACTTTCCATCATGTGCTCCTGGCAGCCTCAGCATCACTACCCTTTTTTAATTAACTGGTAGTGTGTGACCCTATATCAACCAAGTAGGCAGGTCACCTCATTAGGAGGCCTGCACAGCAGCCAGCAGGAGACAGAGCTCCCAGTGCGCTTGGGTACTGCTCCTCCCCATTAATCAGTCCCTGTGAGAAGGGGCTCCTCAGTACTTGCTGGCAGATCGCATCTCTCCCTTCCCAGCTGCAAATGCACACACACTCAGTCCAGGGGCAAGGCGATGTTCTGTAACAACAAGGTGCTTCCTGCCTACCTTGCAGCATCGCTGGCTTGAGTTCCGGGTCAGAGTTCAGCCCCCCAGATGCTGGGCTGCTCCTCTTTCCCTTTCTTTCCAACCCAACTTTCTGAAACAATGAATGCCAAGTTCTTAATGCCTTGTGGTAAGAGGCCCTGAGTCTCACCTGCTCATGGCTATTGCTGCTAGCATTGCTAGGACCTCTGAGCTTCCTGCAGTTTCTAGTGAGAGGGCCCAGCTGGCCCCTAAATTAACCACCACTGTTCTTAAATTCGAAGCATGGATCACTCCTGTCAGTCTGAAATAATGGCATCTGTGGTTGATCCATTGTATCTGACACTGCCACTCTGCTTCTAACTAGAACACATGAAACATGTCACCTCACCATGGGGTGTGACACTATATAATAGCCTTGTTGTATCTTTTACACATTCATTCAGAGACAGGAGCACACACACATAGTCAAACAAATGCCAGCACCTCCTGCATGCTCTACTCATGCAACCCCTGAGATCCTCAAGGTCAGAGAGATCGTCCTGTTCACAGGAGAATTCTCAATCTTATTTCAGGTCTTGATTCAGATGAAGAACTCGGGCTTCTCTGTCACCACGCCTCCTACCTAGGTGATTGACTCGGGTTCTTGCTGTTTTGTAGCCTGTTCTGTATTTCATATGTCTGCACGCCTGCATGGTGGTCCACATACTGTGTTGGGGCTCACAGGGACGTGTCCCTGGCTGTCCTGTCTCGGGAATGTTCTCGAGTTCATGGGAGCTTGCAGCAGGGTTCATCTCCATGGTTGTCACCAGCCACATCATCCAGCTTGCTAAACCCCACACCACCAGGAGCTTTAGATTCCACGGAGTGTGGAAAGGAGAGAGCCAACTTGTTCCGTAGCTGTGGTATATGCACCATACCCTCCCTGTGGAGGGCAGCCAGCCTCATGCTTCTTCATTGCCACCGGCTTGCCTGAGTTTCTGTTCTCCATTTTGTTTCAAACAGGGCATTGTGGTAAGGAAGGTCAGCAGATTCCATTCAGTAAATTGGTCTGTACAAAGTCACGGGGCCTGGTGGCTCTCACCAACCTGCTTTCTGTATGTTCCTCATCTCCAGACCAGAGGGTGGCCTCCTTCTGTACCCTGACCGACCTCCAGCGTGGACAAGAACTAGAAGGAGCCCCAGAGCTGTCCTTATGTGTGGATCCCACCAGTGGCAAAGAATTCATGGATACACCTGGGTATGTAGACCCTCCCTCCCACTGTCCCAACACTTAGGGTTCCCAGGCTAGGCTGGAGAGAGTCTTACAGTGGGACTGACCTGAACACTAGAAATGATAACACTTGTCTGTGACCATCACACTGCATAGACAGATCCTGCCTGTTGGCTGCCTGTGCCACAGAAGCCAATCTCACTGACTTGAGAGGAGCAAGTGGAACCTCCAGTCAGCTGCCTAATTACTACAAAAGCACCAGGCATTGACCCCTTGTCAGTCTTGGCCAGCCAGGCCTCTCATGCTGTAGGACCTGCCTAGGGCACAGTTCTTCCCAGACCCTGATCCTTGATCCAACTATCTGCCTACAACCGACATATATGGAGGATTCATGCGCGCACGTCTGCGCACACACACACACACACACACACCGATTGTGGCTGCCAGGACTTAACTCTGGCCTACCTCTTCCCCATTTAAATCAGCCTGACTTTTGTCTTCTTACCAGCCTTAGTGTCTTAACAGTTCTGAGTTCGTGCTGGTAGCTATGGGAACCCTATCCCAAATTGTCAGCTTACACATAATATTTTCAGTGAAAAGTTTACTAACATGCACACAAGCAATGTCCTAGCCTTAGGTCTCTTAATTGTTCCATTTACCAGGGATCGGTCACCCTCTACACTGACTGGGAAAGTTAACCAGCTAGAACTGATTCTCCGACAACTGCAGACTGACCTTCGGAAGGTATGTGATTGCTGGAGTCCACAAACAGAACAACCCTTTGCCCACAGTCAGCCCCTTTTAATTCCTGCAAATAAGTGGGTAAGAACCCTAAGCAGACCTGGATCCAGGAAGGAGGTTCCCTCTCATCTTCCCACTGGCAGCTGGTGTGGGGTTTCCCTGAGGGCACATAGAGTCCTATAGACGTGCCTGAGGGTGTCTGTGCCTTCTAAATGGTGAGGTCTCCACATAAAGTAAGATTCTGTGAGTTGTTGCTTGCAACAGCCACACGTGAGCCAACCCAAAGGAGGATCTTTTACTCAGCAAAGACAAGATCTCCAAGAGTACACCCAGTCAGTCAGTCAGCTCTCACAGTCAGTCAACTCTCACAGTCAGTCAGTCAGTCAGCTCTCACAGTCAGTCAGTCAGCTCTCATAATCAGCTCTCACAGTCAGTCAGTTAGCTCTCACAGTCAGTCAGCTCTTACAGTCAGTCAGTCAGCTCTCATAATCAGTCAGCTCTCGAAGTCAGTCAGCTCTCCCACCTTGGAACAGCTGCCTTGCACATGCTCATGTGCCAGCTTCTCCCCAGAGAAACAGGATGATGGTTCCCACTGCAGTGCCCCTACTGTGCTAGGTGCCTTTGCTGCCCTTGGAGGCAGAGTGGTGTGTCACAGAGAGTCCCAGAAGCCTCCTGGGCTGTCAGCTTGGTTTGGCTGTGGGAGATTGGGATTATAGCTGGTGTAAATGTGGATGGGGTTGGTCCAAGCCGGAAGGAACTAGTGAAGAAAATTAATTATACAAGAGTCAAGTTCTTATCTGGTGTGCAGGGAAGGAGCTGACCTAGAATGGGCACTGAGACAGCTTTCACAGTTTGTTAAACACACATGGGTCTGTGTGCACATGCATACTCGTGTGTTGACTTTCCTCTGATGATCACTGTCTCCCACCACCAGCTGAGGAGCTAGAGCTAAGGTCAAGGGCAGAGGGGAACTGCCAGGGCATATTCAGCTGAGTTGCCAACAAGGCTTTGCTTTTTGCTTTTTACTTCATGTTAAGGTGATCCTGATAGATCTGTGTGTGTGTGTGTGTGTGTGTGTGTGTGTGTGTGTGTGTGTGTATGCTCCAGACTTGGGACCTCGTACCCAAGTCTGCCTGAGCTAAGAAGTTTCCCAGGCCCTGGGACTTTGTTCTAACTCAGCAGAGCCCCAGGCAAGCAGATGAAGCTCACCACTTTATCTCCTTTGCAGATATGGATACTGAGGCAGTTGAGTTTAACTAACTTGGTCTAGATAGGAAATCAAGAGAGAAATTGAGACACAAGGACCCCTGGGGTATGTAGTACATCCCAGATGATGTACTGCAGGGGTGATATCCCCTGATGAGTCCATCAGGAAACACAGAGTATGAGCTGCCTGAGGTGGTAAATGCCAGCTTGCCAAAGGAACGAGATCCCTCCTTGCAGGAGCACTTGGGAAGGAGACTTGGCAGTGGGACAAGAATAGCTGGTGGTGGGAGGTGATCATCCAGGTGGGCGTAGGAGACAGTGGAAGAGTGGACACCAGGAAGCTTCCTTTGAAAACAGGACATGGTGGCCAGAAAGTAAAAACTTGAAACTGCTCTAGAAGGGGCTGTGGCCTCAGTGCTGAAGTGTGACACACTGTGGGTTGGAGAGAGAAGAGGAACCGGGCTCTAGAGTTGTCCATTAGTGTTGAGAAGGTCTTAGAGACAAGACACACAGTAAAGAGCCGGGGAACAGAGAGGCCATTGAAGGGTAAAAGTAGACACCCTGAGGAGATAAAGAGCTCCCAGCAGTTCAGCCGCTCATCCGCTGAGGGCACAGCAGTGAACCACTAGGAACAGTAGCTGCTCTGACAGTTGTGCCCCTCAGCTCTGGAGATCGGAAGCTTGTCATGTATGTCTCACGGTAGAAGCACCTAAAACAGTCATTTTGAAAGTCCTAGTATGTACTCTTGAGAGGCAAACTTTGAAGACCAGCATGGAGCTACACCAGCACCAGATGGATGGCGTGAGAGGCCGAGCAATTGTCCCAGAATTAGCATCCCAGCTGCCACACTGGTGCCAGTCTTAGACACAGAGGAAGGCAGCTGGAAACGCCTTGCATATCAGGAGGGGTTCACACCGGCCTAGTCATCTCTCTTCAGGCGGTATGGGGTAGTATAACTTCTGATTGACAGCCCTCCTACACAGCTGCTCTGTTCCTCCTTCAGAACTTGTGGAGGGAGCCAAGAGGCTAGTGTGGCTCTGATCCATGTGTGAGTAGCAAAACCCAAGCAGACCCTGGGGCCCTCATGTGACCAGCTGCCCTGTAACACCATCTGTCTCTGGTCCACACAGGAGAAGCAGGACAAGGCAGTGCTTCAGGCTGAGGTCCAGCACCTGAGGCAGGACAACATGCGGCTGCAGGAAGAGTCACAAACGGCCACAGCCCAGCTGCGCAAGTTCACCGAGTGGTTTTTTAGCACCATTGACAAAAAGGCCTGATCAGCTCGCTGCTCCCCATTGTGGGACCATGGGCTGGTTGGCCTGCCTACCCGTGGTCCCTTCCAAGTCGGCAATGCAGTCTTTACATGTGCTCTCCATCACCTGTAGGTAGATGTCTCACTGTCTGTCCTGTGTCTCACTACTCACCCCAGCAGGCAGGTCAGGGGGCCTGGACTCCCAGGTAGCTGCAGCAGGAGATGAATGTAACTGTTGGTGGATGCTGACATAGCCTGTAGCTGAGTGGTTTCCCTGGCGATGCTCTGGCCTCAGAGATGCTAAGCCAGTGTACTGTGGCAGGGCTGTAGGGTTGTAAAATAAATATGGAGGCAGAGAATCAGACCTGTGCTTTAATGTTAAAGGTGCTCTATTTTTTTGGATGTACAGTAGTTTTATTTCCACAGCCACATTATCATAGCAATAAGAAGGGTGCAGTGAGCAGTCTGCAGAGCTGTCAGAGACAGGCCCTGAAGTTTAACACTAGCGCGAACGAACGCTGTTGCCGTAGAGACGTATTTATTTGCAGGAACAAATGGTGCCTGAATATTAACAACAGTGTTCTGAATTTTTTTTTTAAAGAGATGCGTATGCCTTGTGAACAGCTGGACCTGTCGGTAGTCACTTCCGCTTGTAGTTTGCTTTCTTGTAGTTGCTCTGCTGCAGACAGTCAGTCTACCCTCCCTGATAGAGCCAATGCTGAGTGCCAGCAGGAAACTGTGTACAACACCAGATCTGTTTATCTTTGTACAGAACCTCTGATGAAGTGTCTTGTATTTAACAGTCTTATTTAAGCTTACTTAACCCTAACTTGTTAATTTTATGTGATTTGATTTCACCTGCGTTAGCTGTAAGGCGGGAGGCAGGCAGGCAGTGGCTGCGCTCACCTGGACCTGACTGAAGCAGGTGGGTGAGCTGAGGACCGGATGCTGCTGGCTAACACGTTGTTTGTATTGCTTCTCCATTTTTAACTGTTATATTTCAGATGAACATACATTTTGCTTTTTTAATAAATGTTCAAAAGAAGTCAACATTAGAAGCAGTGTTACCTGGTCTGTGTGGACTGTAACATGTCGGTCATCCCTATGAGCTTATTGCAGGTCATTCCAGACCCTGGAATATAATCATACTGTTCAGCCGCCTCTTAGCCTCTTGCTGGTTCAGAGTGCTAAGGATTCACTACCACAACACACACACAATTCAGCTTCAAGTCCCCTTGATCCCAAGAGTATCCTTGGAAGGGTCTGGAGGTTCCCATTTTATAAGCAGATAAACTTGCTCAAGCTTCCTTTGGAGTGGGAAACTGTTTAGTTGGTTGGTTTTAAGCCGGGCTCACTATATAGCCCAGGTTCACCTGAGCACACTCCTCCTGCCTGGATACAGATTCTTGCCACCACACCCAACTCATTTTATAAGTTGGTGTTTTACTCCAGAAATTCGGAGTTGTTTGTACAACAAAACAGTAGCAGAAGCTTAGCCGTGAACCACATGTCTGAAAGCGTAGCCATGGCAACCACGTGTCTGGCCGGGCCTGGAGCACAACTGATCCAAGTCCTTGATCTAGAGCAGGTATGATCTGTAGAGTGCAGCCAAGCAGGTGGGGCGAGCATGCCTTAGAGAAAATAAAGGCTCCAACCGAAACCAGCCAGCTGGAGAGCCGTCCCACCTTTAAGCATCACCGTGGCCCAAGACAGCAGTATCTTCTTGACGTTCCCTCATGTGTCTAAGACCAGAGTACAGTCATCCCTCAAGTCCTGGGCCATGCCTAACACAGGGTCAAGGTGACTGTGGTCCGTTACTCTTCAAAAGTGATGTTTCCACTTAGCCAGGCTAACTGAACATGCCTTCCTGTGGTACATGTAGTTCTGAACAGCTTTGCACTGCGCTACTTGGTTACTGACTCCTTAACTACGCATGTTAACTTGCTAATGAGGACTCACTCCTACAAACTGATACTAAAATCAGGCCAATAAAGGAAATATCTTTGATTTCAGCATAATTAAGCAGGTGCTTGTTTCTCACCTTTTGGGGTGAACAGATGTGTGTCAAAACCTTCCCAGTATGTGGCAGTTGAAAATAATTAGCATATTGTTTGTTTTTTTTTTTCCTGTACTACGGAGACGGCTTATTAAAAATACAAGTTGCCATCAAAGGGCAACAGTGGAAGCCTACTTTGCTCAGCTGCTCCGTTATCAATGAGATAGAAGAAGCTCAGGGCCCCACCAGTCAATCAAAATGCAGTTTGATTACACGTCATTTCACCAGGGAGGGCATCAGACTCAGGATGCCGCAGCTTCTAACCTGCAAAGCCTACAGCTGGAGAGACGGGCACCTGTGAGCATGAGGGCCTATGGGCTGGAGAAATGGCTCAGCAGGTAACGGCACTGTTCATGCCTGATGCCCTGAGTTCTGTCTGTGGAACCCACACAGACCACTGAGGCGGTAGGAGACAGAATCACCTGAGAGTGACAGAGTGTTTGGATAAGTCACGAGCCCTTGTGAAACACCAGCCTGAGACTCCTGAAGCTGCCTCGGAGCCGAGCCTCAGACGGAGGCACCGGTTCATTCTCTGGTTTGGAGAAGGAAGCCATGGAGATTCCTTATGGAGCTGACTGTGTGCTTGCAGCCAAATGGAAAGCTTCTTATCTTTGGAGATGAACCGTCTGGCCAAACCTCTGTGTCCCTCTTGACTATAGTGACAACTGTGCCACCTCACCATGAATGCACTTGTGAGAAGTTTCTGAAGGATTCCACACCAGCTCTGCTGTCAGTTTGTGCCTTGGGAGACCATTAAATACCTTTGGATCCTTGGAAACCGAGTCAGCGTGTGCTCTTGGCATCCCAGGTGGAGGTGAGGGTGGCCACAGGCAGTGATGACTGCACAGACTGTGGGTTACATGTTAGAAGGAATCTAGCTCTGTCCTGTTAAGGCGTGTGAAGTTTTCATTTGGAAACTTAACAACGGGACCTCGTTCTAGAGATGCGTACAAGCCCGGGGCCTGCTCTGAGGAATTTAAGCAGAAAATAACTGTGACAGCAGAGAAGACGGTAGTACATGTACCCGGACCACTGGCAGACTCCAACTAAGCCAGATGCTGAGCTTCCTGAAAATTAGACACATCGAAGACTTCAAAAGGTGTCACCTCATGTCACATGTCGGGGTAACGTGCAAGTGTGTGTGGTGGCCAGAGGACAACCTCAGCTGCTTGTGGAGTGTGAGACAGGGTCCCTCACTGGACTGGATGGGGCTGGCCCATTTAGCTGGGCTGGCCAGCAAACCCCAGGGCACCATCTCTCTCCAACCCTGGGACTATCTGTGCACGTCTTCACCCTGACTTACTTGACTGCAGGTTCTGGGGGTGAAGTGGGGCCTCCTACCTGCATAGAAAGCATTTTAGTAACTGAGCTCTCTCCCCCCAGCCCCAAACATCACATATTTTCACATCTGAACATGCGAGCCCCTCCCCTATCCAGTTCACCCTAACAGGTTTGCTGACCTCTGAAGTTGTCCGAGTCTTTGCTCACCTGATAACAGGGCCAACTGAAAACAACTGGACTTTTTGATGTCAGGGATCTTCCTGAGTCCCACAGCGAAGCCTGTGTCAGAACAGCCGATGACAAACAGTGAGCCCTTCCCACTAGACACATGTGAATCTCCCTTTGGCCCCTGAACTGTCCTCGGGTTACTAAAGAACAAAAGTAATTACAAGTCAGACTTTGCTATCCTGACCATCAGTGCCCATGAGGGACGTCGGTGTGGGAAGCCTCCATGGAGCCTGAGAGCCGAGAGAGGGGCCATGCAGAGTGGAGATGCTTCAGCAAATGACCTGAAGTAACTCAGGCTACAGACACACCTATAGAAGGAGGCGCCCCAGCAGAATCTCCTAAAATCTAAGCTTCATGAAGGTCGTTCTGCTGTGTGAACTCACACACTGGGCAGGGACGGCAGATCTGTGCGTTTCTACGTGCATTTTACATGTATGAGCAAGACCGTTCTCACTTTTAGTCTTGCTTCTAAAGTTTACATATTTGGGTGTTTTGCCTACATGATTGTCTGTGTACCATGTGGGTGCCTGGTACCCTCAGAGGCCAGAATAGGGTGTTGGATCCCCTGGAGCTAGGCTTACAGAGGATTGTGAGCTGCCAGGTAGGTACTTGGAATCTAACCTGGGTCTTCTAGAAAGCCAGCCATTGCTCTTAACCACCGAGTCATCTCTTCAGACCCTGTTTTAGTTTATTCTTATTACATTAGTATTGAGTGTGTGTGTGTGTGTGTGTGTGTGTGTGTGTATGTGTGTGTGTGTGTGTACATGTTACAACATGTATGTGGGGGTCAGAAGAAAACTTCCAGGAGTCTCCTGCTATGTGGGTCCTGGCATTTTCAGTATTCCTAGTTGAAAATTTGGCCCACCAAGCCCTGCTGTAATAATTCTTGATTCCTACAGAAACATGTAGACCCTGGTCTTCTCTGAGACCCCATCAGATATGGGTTTGTTCCCTCCTGGGTCATGGCTCAGGTGAATGTACTCAGATGAGAGAGGCCGGGGTGGAGCCGTGTTTGGGGAGCTTGTGACTACAGTCCCCATATCTGTACATAGAACAAAAGGATTGAAGAGAGGCGCAGAGCTATTTCTCCACATTTATACAGTTCATAGTAGCTGAAAGATGGAGACTCCTCAGATATGGACCACATGAAATCAAAACATACACATTTATGATGGTTAATGCTGTCAACTTGGCAGAATCTAGAAACACCTAGGAAATAAATGTCCAGGCTGCCTGTAAAGGATTCTCTAGATTGGGTTGGCTAAGGGAAGATGTGCCCTAAATGTGGTGACACCACCCCATGGCTGGGATTGTACACTGAACAGAAAGGAGACAGAGAGCTAAGCACCCAGCTTCATCTCTCTGTGTCCTGGCTGAGGATGCCATGCGACCAGCCACCACCTCAGGAGCCTGTCACTGACTTTCCCACTGGGAAGAACCACAGCCCCAAACTGAAATAATGCAGCTCTTCTGTCACAGCTCTTCTGTCACAGCTCTTCTGTCACAGCAGTGAGGGAAGTAAGACAGCATCCAACACAACATTTATTCAGCCTTAAAAAGAAAGATACTGCCATGTGCTATAATATGAATGTGGACATTATGCAAAGCGGGATAAGCCACCCAGACTAGTGATCATGTGACCCTCTTATATGAAGTGCAGGTATTGGAGCCGTCAGACTCGCTTATACAGAAGACAGATCTGCAGAGCAGAGGGAAGGGAAGGAGGTGCTGCTTATAGGAAGCCAGAAATCCCACTAAAGAGTCCCCAGGGTGCCTCGGAAGCTTAGCTCTGGGCCCACAGGAAGAGCACCAGGAAAGAGAAGCCTCTCTGAAGAGTGATTAACTTAGTAATTAATGAATTAATGCAGGGAAGAGGAAGAATGGTTCTGGAACAGTCAGCTTGGCTTCGGGCCCTAAACTTTAACATTTAACTCTGCAATTGCAGCATCCGGTAGGATGAGTTACTGAGTGAGATCGGACTCAGAAGCAGCAGGGAGGGGATTAGAGACACAGGGAGCTTCCGGGAGGAGAGAAACCACACTGCAGAGGAGAGGACCAGCCACTGTGAGAAGCCTCCAGTGTTAGAGACACAGGGAGCTTCCGGGAGGAGAGGAACCACACTGCAAAGGAGAGGACCAGCCACTGTGAGAAGCCTCCAGTGCTCATGGGGCAGGAGGAGCAAGTCCTAAAACCAGATTTAGACAGAATGGAGAGATGAGGCATTTGGGAGACAAGATTCATAGCACCGCCTTTGCAAAGGCGGTCCTCAAAGGGAGTGAATAGAGAGGGCCCTGGTGGCATTCTGACTAAAATGTCTGCACTTAGAATTTGATTAACCTGTGTATGTTAGGACAGCTGAGACCCTGTAAGTCAAAATTTAGTCAGGTGTGTGTGTGTGTGTGTGTGTGTGTGTGTGTGCGCGCGCGTGCCAGAAGTCAGTGGTGGCTGTCTTCACTTGTTCTCTACGTCATCACCGTCATCATCATCATTGTGAGATAGGGTCTCACTGAATCTGAAGCTCCAGGGGTTCTCTTGTCTCCAGTTCCCCAATGCTAGGATTCCAGATGGCTTTATTGTGGGGTATCCACCAGAGAAGACTGCTGGAACATGGGTTCAAGCCAGAAGTAGAAAGTCACTGTTAGCCAGTCAACAACAACATTATGTTTGGGATCCCAGTGAGCCTATCTCAGAGTGAGCCTTTAAGCACAAAAAGCGTACTCTGGGTTGACAAGCTTCAGTTAACAAGAACAGTTAGCCAGAAGTGGAATTATAGAAGCCAAAGGAAGGGTTACATTTAGAGACTTTCCAGAACTATGGGCTTTGATGGATTAGGTCTTTGTTCTCATTTTGGCAGGTGGCTCTGTGTGCTGCGTTTTATGTCCTGAATGGTCCTTCCATCATGGAGTCAGTTGTGCTAAGGCCTGGGAGTCTACTAAGGTCTGGGGCTCTGTTACAGCCACCATGCTGTGTGTGTGTGTATGTGTGTGTGTGTGTGTGTGTATGTGTGTGTGTGTGAGAGAGAGAGAGATGGGGCAGGGGTGCTGGGAGTAAAACTCAGGTCCCCATACTTATTAATTCCAGGAATTCCAGGGTAGCCTTAATTCTAGGGTGATCCCTGCTCTGATCCAAGATCTCAGGAACATTAAGTTCCTGAGAAGTCACAGCACAGGTAAAGGATGAAGGAGTCATGAGTCCTCCATGGCCGTGTCACCATTTCAGAGATGCTGGGGCCATCCCCCCTGGACCCTGTCTGACCCCAAAAGAAAAGCATGGCTCAACACTGAACACAGTTGACAGCCAACAAGGAGGCAGGTGGGATCTGTGCTATGGGGGGACATTGGGCCAGAGCCATCCTACCTTCAGCCTCTTTGGACTTCTTCCACCTTGAACCTCTACCTGTGCAAGTAACTGGTGTCTCATGCAGAGACAAATAAATAAATAAATAAGTAAATAAAAATTTATCTGTGTGTCCCTGCAGAGCCTCTGGGCTCCTGTGAGTCCATGCTCGCCTTTGAGGCTTGGGAAGTGTCCACAGGAGCCTTGAGTGCCAAGAACATGGGAGGATCAAATGTGCCCTTCATTTGGGCAGGCTGCCTTGGCCAGAAGGGAGGGTAGACTGCTCCTGTGTCCCTGGCTATTCATTATAATGTTGACCCTTGAGCCTGAATGCTCAAACGGCTTCCCTTTGCTGGCCTTTGCCTGGCTGAGGTAAAGCTGGGGTTAGAGCCTCAACACAAGAAGACTGAGGACGATCATGTGACCATCACCCCAGCTCTTTGCCTTTTTCAAGGTGGCCTCTATAGGAGCAGTATGACCACAGCTGGGTGCCTTAAGGCTTGCAGCTCTCAAGGTTAACACAAGGAGAACATCTGTTTTCTCAGCAGACCTGAATAAAGCTCTTCTCTGTGGATTCTTTGTCTTGTAGAAAGACATCTCTGGGAAGTGTGTTCTCAATCATGACTTTGGCTTTCAGGAAGCTGAGTTCTGTAGTCCTGATCTCTAATAAGCCCAGATGCCCCACATCATAGCTCCCACTTCCTGTCTTCCTCAACCCACCACTGACTCCATTTCAGCCAGGGATGAATCCTTCCTATGGTGTAGACACTGTTCTCAGGAACTGGGGCACCATGCAATGGGTCTTTCAGGAGGTAACAGGAGGGACTAGGTTACACCAGGAAGCATTCGGGATCAGGAGAAAAGGTGCACAGAACTGGGTCCAGTCTACTGCATCTTTGGTCTCCCTGGCTCCTGCTTCCTGCCCCATGGCTAAGGAGCAGAAGAACCAGGACTCCTGCCAGGAAGAGCCGCCTGAGAGCCAGGGTTCATGGGAACAGAATTCCACATTGACTGTGTAAACACACTTGGATTTTGTGCCCCAGAGCACAGGGACTATGAATTGGTGTTTCTCTTTTGAAACCAGCAAGGCCCATGTTTGCATAGTGCTGCTCGCGCATATGGCAGGGTAGATGGCCGTGGGCCATTGTCATGAGACATGGTGAGCAGCCTCAGCAGGAACCAGCACCCTTGGGATCAGGCTGGGCACGTAAGCTGGTCTATTAGTTACTTTCTTGTCAGGATGACCAAATTCCTTACAGGGAGCAACTTAAGGGAAGAAAGGCTTATTTTCAGATTAAGGATTCAGAGACATACCCAGGCATCCATCATGGAGGGGATGGCACCACAGAAGCCAGACGCAGCCATTCACACTGTGTCTGGAGTCCAGAAACATGATGGACAGGAGTAAGGCTGGGCTATCAAACTGAAATGCTTCATTCAGTTACAGAGTTCTGTAACCTCCAAATAGAACGCTATTGCTGGAGTTATCCCAGAGAAAGGAGCCTCCCTTGAGGAAATGCCTCCATGAGATCCAGCTGTAAGGCATTTTCTCAATTAGTGATCGAGGGGGGAGGGCCCATTGTGGGTGGCATCCTGGGTTCTATAAGAAAGCAAGCTGAGCAAGCCAGGGGAAGCAAGCCAGTGGTCCTCCATGGCATTCCTCCATGGTCTCTGCTTCAGTTCCTACCTCCAAGTTTCTGCCCTGTGAGAGTTCCTGTTCTGACTTCCTTTGGTGATGAACAGCAATGTGGAAGTGTAAGCTGAATAAACCCTTTCCTCCCCAACTTGCTTCTTGATCATGATGTTCTGTGCAGGAATACAAACCCTGACTAAGATACCAAGTGTTTAAACACAGGAGCCTGAGGAATACTCAAACCAAACTCAGTGCATGGCCCAGCACTTCTGGGCAGGTGGGACCTGCAGCCTCTAGTCTGCCGTGATGACATAGGGTCGGGTAGAAGGATGGCAGGCTACATGGTCTGTTCTCCCTCTGCTCCTAGAAAGTCAGGGCTGGATGGGGACTCAGCTGACCTGCTGGCTCAGCCTGGACAGAGCAACAGCCACTTCACCTCCAGCATGCTCCTGTTGTTCAAAACATTTAATCCCATAAGGAACTGCTATGTCTGGTCCTCTGTGAGGAGTCTTTTGTAACTGTTGTGGTGTGGGTGGTCAGTTCCAGGATCACTGAGTTAGTTCCTTAGTGCAGACAAGCTTGGGAGAAAGAGAAAATAACTGCTTTATCCCTCGGGATAGGGGAGAGCTTGGATATTGTATACTCTTAGTCCTTCCTGGTTAGTCCTTTTAGATTCCTGACTCTGTTCCTTCATCACAATGTCTTCTGGGATCAGGAAGCTACCACATGTCTCCCTATGCCCCTCCCCCAGCTCCTCTTCACCTTGATGGCTCCCCCTGAGTATGCCAGCATCCAGATTCAGGGGTGGAAGCTCACTTCTGGGCCATTGCAGCTGCTCTCGTTCATAGTGAGCAGACACCAAGATTAAACAGACATGTCCCAGGGGCATTGTTGCCCACAGGACTGGTCAGCAGTTCTTGGATGTGGCTTCCTCTGGGAAGTCATTCAGATTCCCAGACCCTGGCTCCTCCCCAGGCCTGCTCTACCTCTGAGAGCTCAACCTTACCTTCCAAAGACCTTTCTACCTGCTTCAGAATGGCTCAGTAAACTTCCCAGGGTGGCCTGACTTCTTCCTTATCTCCAGGAAGAGAGGGAAGAAGGGAGGGAGAGTCAGAACAAGAGACAGACTCAGGACCTGTGTGCTGATCCCCTATTTCAGCAGCAAGGCCAGAGAGACACTGGGACTCTAAGAAATGGTTTGACCCCTCCCCCACCACAACCACAACATACACAGTGTTTCTTCCAACGAGATCTCCCCCCTCAAACTCTGTGATGAGAGCCCACGTCAGGATGCTAATCTTCAAGAATTGTGTGATGCTGGGCAAGATGCTTAGCCTCTTGGTGACTCAGTTTCCCTGTGTATAAGTAAAAGTTGATAATGGTAACTACTTCTTAATATGGCTGTGAGGATAGAGGGTGCCTTTGGAAGGCATGCAGGAAAGCACCTATCAGCTGCTGGAATTACCAGACACTCTCACAGGATCTGAATGTTCTTATGCAGTATCCCTGTCAGTAGAGCTGTCAAGCAATTGCTAACAGTTCAGCAAATGTACACTGACCTCTCGGAGACCTGGTATGATGGTGCAAATATGCAGGAATGGCCACCAAGAACCCTGTGTAAAAGGGTTGGCCCCCCTGTGTGATGCTGCTGGAGCCCTCAGAAGGGGGAGCTGCATTGTGGATGTGTTCTTGAAGGAGGTTATGGGAACCCAGCCCCTTCCTCTCTCTTTGGCACCTGATGAGGTGAACATGTGTGCAGAACCAAAGGCACCTGCCTTCATGGGCTACCTCCTCACTGGCTTATGACACAGGGTCTCCCAATCTTAGACTAGAACCATCCAAACTGAGCCAAAGTAAACCCCCTCTCTCTGTAAGTTAATCATCTCAGGTGGATAGAGTGTTAGGGAGCTTCCTGGCACACTTGGCCTTTACACCTAGCTGGCCATATTTTCGTGAGTCAGTCCCTCCAACAAGCCTGTGAGGTTCCTCCCATGACTATTCAATAGTTGTCTCTTCCTTAGTACAAGACCAGGATGCAGACACTTGCCAGGTCCTGGATAGTTGGAGGAAAAAGAATCCAGGTAGCCAGCATCTCACTCAGGCCCCGGGACATGCATCCTAGCCAGGCCACCCAAGGGAGGCCACATTAGCTCAGCTCTCTTAGTTGGCAGCCTTTTCCACTGCTCACTCAAGGGGACAAGTGGCACAGCTGGAGGAGAGCTGAGCTGTTGGTGTTACCATCAATAATGAAACAGCGTCTCTCTTCTCACGGGGCCTCTCATCTCCATGCACTGAGCAAATATGAGGAGGCACAGTAGCTGGTGCCCCTGCAAGGGAGCAAAGTTCCAGCTGAGTCTCTAGCCTTGTCCTCGGAGTCAACAGAACCCAGAGTGCAGAGTGGACCCCAGCTGAGCCCAGTAGATCAGTCCTGGCGATCACAACCAATGTGTGTATGCTGGAGTGTGTGCCTGGCCTGTGTGTACACATGCATGTACCTGTGTGCACATGTATGTCTGCTGCATGCATGTCCCTGTGTGGGCATGTCTGCATGTAGGTGTACATGTGTGCCTGTATGCATATGTGTATCTTTGCATATGTCCCTATATTGGCAGGTCTGTGCTTTTGCATGTGTGTCCATATGAGCATGTGTGTGCAGGTGTGGTATGTGTTTACATGTGTACGTGTGTGTATATTTTTGTGCCAATGCAGGAATGATCATGTATGTATGTGTACATGTGTATGTGTGCCTCTGTATTTATCTGCACCTGTGTCTCCATGTGTTTGTGAATGCATGTGCATGCAAATGCATGTGTGCCCATTGTGTGCACATATAAGTATGTGTGATATGTATGGTGTTTGCCCCTGCATGTACTCTTGTATGCCTATATGTGTATTGAAAACATCTCACACGTTTAAAGTTTCTCAAGCCAGACATGGTGATTACCTGTGATCTTAGAACTGAGAAGACTGAGGCAGAGGATTGCTGCAAGTTGGAGACCAGACTTGACTGCACAGTTAATTCTAAGTCCATCTGAGCTATAGCGAGACCTTTCATCTTCCCTATTCCCAACTCATTAAAGACCAAACCCAAGTGACTTTGCAACGGACCCTCTTCAAGGTTGCTCATCTTCCTGGGGACAAGAGCCCCTGCTGGTTCTAAACAAATAAGCAGAGCCAAAGCTAAGAAGAGAAACAAGCTTTTAAAGGCAGGACTGCCAGAGCAACCAACCAAAGCTTCCTGCTCCCAGCCCCAGCCCAGGGGCATCCCTGTTCCAAAGTACCCTGTCCCCAGGACTATCCCCATGCACTGTCAGCTTGAGAGTCTCAGCCAATGGCTGAAGGGAGAATTCATTGGAACACCTGGACCCTATGCAGAGAGCCAAGCCCACTTCACACTTTGTGTGCTGCGATCACTGTCTACCCCCAGCCCCATCTCTTGACACATTTCCAGGTTGTTGGGATGATCTGATGGTTGCCAAGGTCACAGAGTCCTGGTGTGTCATGAGAAAGGCTCTTGGATAGGGGAGGAGGTGCAGAGGATTGGGCAAAGTCCCCTGTGACAGGCAGCTTAGCAACTGGAGTCTCCAGTTCTCTGAAGCACTTTGACAGCAGACTGGGGGATTCTTCTCATTCATTCTGTGAGCTGAGATCCTGGCTCCTGCTTCCTTATCTGCTGCTGCTGGACATACAAACAGTACCAGTTGCTATTTGTTTTGGACACTGACTCCTGGGTAAGGTTTTGAGTCCTGGGGAATGCCTGAGAAAATAGCAATAGAGAAATGCTATCACCCTCCCTGCCAGGCCCATGATGCTGGGGCAATGCCCGGGTTTGCTGCCTTCAGTTTGAGCAGCAGAGAAACCAGGGAGCTTCTGAAAATGCTGGGGCTTATCCTTGTGACCTGGAGCCCAGCAGTTCTAGAAGCCTGAGGCAGCCAGCTTCCCTCTGAACAGCAGGTTTGACATCAAAGCCTGGGGGATCTCAGGGGTCAGGCAGGCCTTGTGCATGTGACCAAGCCTAACAGGGTGCTGACTCTAGTGAGGCCTGGGCTCCCTGGTGTGTTTCTCTCCTACCTAAAGAATATCTGTATGCCTGACAGGACAACAGCACAGTAGGAAAATCTATCTTGGTTTCACTTCTGAAGCTGTGATAAAATATCCTGGCAAGAAGCAGCTTAAGGAAGAAAGCGGGGTTGTGGCTTACAATTCTGGCTTATAGTCTGTCATCAACAGCAGAAGTTTGAGGTGGTCACTCACATCATCACATCCACAGTGAAGAGCAGAGCGATTAATGCATGCACGATCGCTCATTCATCTGCTTGCTTGTGCTCAGCTTGCTTTCTCTACTCTTACATAGTTCACAGCCTCGTGCTTAGGGAATGGTGCCACCCAAAGTGGACTAGTGTTGGGACCAATCCTGGTGCAGTGGAACAAAGTCCCACGTGTCTGTCCTGGGGCGCTTCGGCTCTGGGTGGGACAGTAGACACTCGGAAAGTGGCTGCGCATCTTCCCACACATTCCGATGGGCAGGTGGGGGCTGTGGGAAGCCTCTTCGGCCCTTGGGTAGGGGAGGGAACTCGGCAGCCATCTCAGTGGGTTCTCTAGCCTGGGGCACTGCAGTCGCTGCAGGGTGCCACAGATAGGCTAGCCAGAGTGCAGCTGGGGTTCCCACCGGGACTGGGTCTCTGTGGCTTTGGGTGCCAGGCTAGCTGCTTAGGCTTCGGTGAACGGGTACCGTCTGGGAGTGCTGGGATTCCCTCAGTGAGAGATTAGCCGAGGCTCATTAATCAAGGGCTGGATCTCGATTCCTACAGCAGGTCCAGATGAAAAGATAGTCCATAATTCTAAGACATTTATTTTCATTGTGTGGAGAGTGGCATGAATGGAATTGTACCCCTGCCTCTCCCAGAGAGGCAGGGCAGATATAGTAACTGGGAAGGGGTGTGGCTAAGCCTCTAGGTGTCTCATTAACATGGGGATGACTTGGGGCTGTGTGGCCACGCCTCTACCTGGGGTGTAGTATGTGACCGTGACTAGAGCCAAAAGCCTCCCGGGAGCCTTGGCACAATGTTTCCAGTCCCTTGTGAATTACTCCGCTGGGTCTCCAAGAGTTTTCAGCCTGTGCTCAACCGGGTGCCAGACTGCCTGCACAGATCACTGCCCCACAGACTAGGTTGTGGAGAGCTTTTGGGGCTGCCATCGAGGATCTTGGCAGGAATTTTGACATTGGGTTAGGACAAGAAAGTAGGTTCAAAATGAATACAACTGAGGGATGAGTTCTTTGTACCTTGATGGGTCTTGTTAAGATCCTGAATATAGCAATCATGGGACCTTTGTTTATACTTTGTTTGTTCCTTAACTACTCTGTTTATGCCTTAGGACTGAACATGTTCTTTGTATGTACCTAGAATGATATAAAAGCAGACTGGAAAAAAAATAAACCTGTTTCAACCTCAGCACTGGCTGGAGTCATGTTATAGTGTTGTCTAATTGTGTTTTTTTCAATCCTCACTCCCTCCTTGGAGACCCTGTTGACTGATTGAACTGGCTTGGTCACTAGGTCTTCCCATATCAATTAATATTCAAGAGAATTCCTCAAAGATCTGCCCACAGGCAAACGTGATCTAGACTACTTCTTTCTGGTTGATTGTAGGTTGTGTCAACTTGGCAGTCAAAGCTAACCATCACAGAAGGCTAAGCTGGTAGGTATCTTCTTTCCACAGTCAGTCCTAGCCAGAGGCAGCACAGATCCCTGGGCTCACTGGCTGACCTAACCTACTTGGCAAATGCTAAGCCTATGAAAGGACCCTGTCTCTCTCCATCAATGAAAAGCAAACAGCCTAAGGACAATGTCTGTACTGGCTGGTTGTGTGTTAACTTGAGTTCTCAGAGAGGAAGGATCCTCAGTTGAGGAAATGCCTCCATGAGATCCAGATGTAAGGCATTTTTCTCAATTAGTGATGGATGGGGAGAAGGCCCAGCCCACTATGGGTGGTGTCATCCCTAGGCTGGTGGTCCTGGGTTTTATTAGAAAGCAGGCTGAGCAAGCCATGGAAAGCAAACCAGTAAGCATCACCCCTTCATGGCCTCTGCATCAACTCCTGCCTCCAGGTTTCTTCCTTGCTTAAGTTCCTATCCTGACTTCCTCCAATGATGAACAGTAATCCAAAAGTGTAAGCCAGATAAACCCTTTCCTCCCCAACTTGCTTTTTGGTCATGGTGTTTTATCACAGCAATAGAAACCCTAACTGAGACAATGCCCAAGGTTGTCCTCTGGCTTCCCATTCATGCACACACATACACACATGTACAAGTACGCGTACATGGACACACACTCAAGGTTAATTAGGTAATGATACAAAAATACTCACTAAAGAGATCCAAGTGGAATCCTTGACTGCATGCACATACAGTCCCGGACAATGATGCCCACACACCATTCAATATAGACAGGACCATCCTGTGCTTATAATTTGAGACTTGCCTTGTAGTCTCCATGACCTTGAAGGTCATTCTGTGTGGTGGGTTTTTTTTTTTTCCAGTTTCTTGAGTTAGGTGTCTCACTATGTAGCTCTGGCTGTCCTAGAACTCACTATGCAGACCAGGCTAGTCTCAAACTCAGAGATCTGACAACTTCTGCCTCCCAAGTGTTTCGGTTAAAGACATGCACCACCACACCCAGCCCAGTGTCTATTATTTTAACAGCCATGAACCATTCCATGGTGTGAACCTACCATGGTTCATGTGACTCCTCCAGCAACTGTCTCTTTGGAGGTCTCCAACTTTCCTGTTAGAAACAGTTGCTGTATTTGATAATATTCACCTGTGCTTTGGGATCCTTGTGCAGGTATGTATTAAGGCTGGATTTTTAATTTGGAACTGCAAAGATAATACAAACATAAAATTCAGCTGATAGGCAGATATACCAATAGATTTTTTTACATGGGGTCTGAGAATTGGCTCAGGCCCCCACACCTGTGCAGCAAGCACTTGGCCTACTGAGCCAGCTCCTCAGTCCCTCTTTATTTCCTCTTCTATGCTCAGAACTTCAGTATTCTGTCCCCTGGGCATTTCCTATAGCAATGTCCCATCCTCACCATCTTTAGATTTTATATTGTCCTGGTGGTAAGTTGTTTTATTCTGGGGGAGGGAGGATTCCTTCAGGAAATTTAGGTCCCCACACCCCATTTACATGTGCATCTGTCCATCAGGAATCTTTTCTATGTACTGAAAGCACAGTACCTAACTTCAGTCTTTCCTGGAGAGATTGCCAAGATGTCTGTTACTGAGTTACCAGGGTAATTCTACCTCTTCTCTGCTGGTTTGGAATGAAAATTCCATCCCAAGTTTGGTTAGTGACAATGGTGTGCTCCTCCCTTGCCTTTTGACCCAGAGTCAGTATTCTGTTTGCCTAAGGCGGGTTACAAATCTAGAGTCTTCAAAGTTATTTATCTTGTGTACTAAATTTACTGAGAAATAATCCACATAGTACACGCCTCACTAACCCCGGGGGTTTAGGGAATCCACAGACCTGTGCGGCCATTGGCACCATCTTTGAATATTCTCACACCCCACAAGTAAACCTTGTGCCCATAGCTACACCTCTCTACTTCCTCCCAAGCTGCTCAGTCCTTCGAAGTAACTCTTTTGCCTTTGTCTCTGTGGGATCTCTGTTCTGGACTGTCTACATCAGTGGAATCCTAGAGACTGTGAAATCTTAACCCAGCACCTTGCGCTTGGGTGACATGTCCCAAAGTCCACCATGCCTAGCATCAGTTGGTATTTCATTTCTGCTGACTTTCTATTTACTATAAATTTTTTCATTTTCAAGTAGCATCACTCCTATGGTTGGGGATCATTTTATTTACCCATTCATTTGACAGACCTGGGTTACTTCCTGTGTTGGGATGTTAGCTGTGTTTCTATGTCCAAGTGGAATAGCCCAGTTACAAGATAACTTGTGTTAATCTTCAGAGGACCTGCCAAAGTACGTCTGTTTTACACCCCTCCTGGTGCTGCATGAAGGTTCCCACTCCACACTCCCACCAGCATCTAGTACTGTTTTGTTGTTGTTGTTTGTTTTTGTTTTTTGTTGGGTTTTTATTTTGTTTGTTGTTGTTTTGTTTTTAGTTTTTGGTTTTCAGGTTTTTTGTTTGTTGTTTTCAGGGTTTTTTGGTTTTTGTTGTTGTTTTTTGTTTGTTTGTTATTTTTTGGGTTGGGGGTTTTTATCCATAGTCGTCCTCCTGGGGGTGAGTGACTTGGAGCTGAGAACAGCAATGATGTCGAGCATCTGTTCGCAGACTCCCTGACTCAGTGAGAAGAGTCCACTGGTAAATGCATCATGGCACCATGGTGGGACAGGCTTGAGGTAGAAAGAAGCCATCCCTGGGATTTTTCTATCTACTTCATTGTGACAACTTTGACCTGTCACTGAAACTTACTGATTTAGAGGGCTACGTTTGCCTTTACTCTAGAGAACACCCCAGAATCTAATTGCAGTCATTGCTCAGACTGTTCTATTCATTTCTATCTCTCATTGATCCCCTTTCCCTTTGCTGATAAGAAAAAGATTTTAATTCAGTGCCCCCTGTCCCCCTCCCCCAAGCAATCAGGATGTAGCTACAGTTCCAGGGAAAGGGACTGGGCAGATAGTTCAGGCTCAGACAGTGTTGGTATAGGGACCTGAGTTAGGTTCCCCAGAACTACCCAAAACCCAGGTGTGGTGAGGCATGGCTGTAATGCCAGGTGGCTGGGAGGCAGAGACAGGTGGACAAAGGCCTGCCTAAATGTATGCATGGCTATTAGCATAGAGAACTTACCTTAGGGAGCAGTCTTTGTTATGTCTAGCATATGTCCTAAAAATTAGCCAAGAACCATCTCGAATGACTGATCTGAGTTCCCTTGACTGAACAAAGTTAATGGTCTTAGGAAAGAATACGGGGCCACAGACGTTAAAATGTAAAAGCAAACAAATATTTTAATTTGGTGGTGACTCATTCCAGAGAACCCAATGTCTCCAGCAAGTCACTGCATCGAAATTAGGTATGTGTGTGTGTGTGTGGTGTGTATGTGTATGTGTGTGTGTGTGTGTATGTGTGTGTGTGTGTGTATGTATGTGTGTATATGTGTGTGTATATGTGTGTGTGTGTGTATGTGGTTTGTGTGTGTGGTGTGTGTGTGTGTAGTAACAGAGGGAGAGGGAGTTGGCTCAGGTAGTGTCTTCTGGGAACTTTAATGAAGGTTATTTCCTTACTGGTGGAAGGAGATTCTCCAGGCCAACTGACACCCAGGTGCCTTGTGAACATAATGATGAATTTCTACTGCCTCAGATTGCTGAGTCTGTCAAATCTTTTGGTCGCATAAAAAGTTGCTAAGCCTCTCACCCAGCTGTGGCTTTTTTACCCCTGAAGGAATACCCCGGGAAATGACTCATCTCTTAGAAAAGGGAGATTAAAGCATCCCACAGGACATTAAATTACATGAAGCAGGTGTCCAAAAGAGAGGACCAAACAGTCTGTGGCCGGATATGATGATCTGGTAGGATCTCAGCTCCTGGAGAGCCTAATTTAGTTCTTGTTTCTCAATTAAAACGGGGCTCTAGGCTAACATGTTATTAAGGGAGTTAGCCTAAAGAGCCAACACAGAGGATCTTAGGTGATCTTCACCTGCTGTGCTTGGCTTCAGTGGGAGTAACTAAGAATTGGGCCCTTCCTACAGCCCTAGCTGTGGCAATGTCTCCTTTCTGAATTCTACGGTGTAGAAACACAGAGACCAGGGAAACTGGGGAAGAATACAAGGTCACATGATGGTCACATGATAGAATACAAGGTCAGCTGATAGAACAGTTTTGCTGAACCAGAGTTAAAGGTTCCATACTCAGCCAATAGATAAAAAGGCAGGTATGGTGACAATTGCCTGTTACCCAAGCCCTGCACAGGGGAAGACAGGAGCACCCCTGTTCTCAACAGCACCTGTGCTAGGGCAACAGAGAAAGGGAAGACAGGTCCCTCATGTCCTTGTCTGGCTTTGAACACTAGCTTGAGTTGTTCCAGAGTTTGTGCTTTGGGGACTGGAAGGGTGTACCGCTGTATTTAAAGGAGAAATAACCTCCTGTAATTCTTGAATATTTACCACATGTCCCGATTTCTGGGCAGCCCAGTTTGAGCAAGTGCCACACTGGAAATGAAGATACACTCTTGGGAGAGCAAAATGGTGACATAGTTAAGAGACACCATATCTTGGGTGTTGGAGAGATGGCTAGGTGGTTAGGAATATTCAGTGTCAGTTCTCAGCACACACATAAGAGGACAACCCACTGTAACTCCAGTTCCAGAGCACCAGACACCCTGTTCTGGCCTCTGTGGACAGTGCATGTAAGTGGTGCCTAGACATGCATGCAGGCAAAACATTCATATGTATAAAATAAAAATAAATGAAACAAATGCAATCCCATGCCATAGACACCTAGAAAAGAGACTGAGATGGCTTGGTGGGTAAAGACACTTGCTGTCAAGCCTGATGACCTGAGTTTGACCTGGGACCCACGTGGTGGAAGGCGAGAGCTGACTTCCACAAGACTTCTGACTTCTATACCTATACTAAGGTACAGAGCCACACATATGCACACGCATGCACACATGCACACACACTAGTTAATTAATTAACCTGTTAATGTAATAAAACATCTTAAAAACCCCTGAGAATGTATCATCCCAGACTAATTTAAGAAATGCCACGCTCAACCATTTTCTGTAGAGCACTATAGTCTGTGAAAATCCCGAATGAACCATGACTTTTACTACAAACAGAAAGTGAGACACACCCCACACCCTATTTTTTACAGCTGTGAACAGCTTCTAAGGAGCCTTAGGTCTATTGTGTGAGCCTAGCATGCAAGGGATAAATGTGTGTAACTCTGATCAGCAAGTTGACTATGAGTCTTTGCTATCCGCAGACAAATGCTCGGGCTCAGCTTGGACATAAATCCACAGGCTGTGGTAACTGTGGACGCCCACCCATACTCTAAGTCTTGACATTGAAGGCTGCACCCAAGTTCCTTGCTCACTATGTCTTAGATTTTGGAGTCTTTCCCGGGCAGACTTTCAAGGCCATAGTCACCAAGGAGATGGGAGGAAGGTGTGTGTGTTGCACAGCTCTGTATAGGTAGGCACACACGCTTGTGTGTGTACACACATGGAGATCTATGGAGAAGCAAGAGGGCAGCCTCCAGTGTCTTCTGTCAGGAAACATCAATCATGGTATTTTGCTTTGCTTTGTTTGGTTTAAGGCAGGATCTCTCACTAGCTTGGGGCTTGTCAATTAAGCTAGGATGGCTAGCTCACTAACCTCAGAGATCCATGTGTCTCCACCTTCCCAGAGCTAACATTACGAGTGTGCTGCACCAAACCCAATTTTTATGCCAATTCTTGGGGATGGAACCCAGCTCCCCATAATGTGCAGCAAGTGTTTTCTGTGTGTGCCGCTCTCCAGCATGAGGGACAGGACCTTTCCAGTCATCCCAGCTGTGAGGCAAGAAGCATTTCATCTTCCCGTGGAACAACTGATGCTCACAGATTGAGGGACAAGATGGAAAGGGCTTGTTGTCGTTAGCTTTAACGATCATCTTGTCACCTGTGAAGGGGAGTCTCAATGGAAAGATTGAGCAAATCAGATTACCATGTGGGCATGTCTATTGGAAGGTTTTTGTAACTGTTTTTTTTTTTTTTTTTTTTTGGTTTTTCGAGACAGGGTTTCTCTGTAGCCCTGGCTATCCTGGAACTCACTCTGTAGACCAGGCTGGCCTCAAACTCAGAAATCCACCTGCCTCTGCCTCCCAAATGCTGGGATTAAAGGCGTGCGCCACCACTGCCCAGCTGGTGTTTGTAACTGTTCATTGATGTAGGCCCAGCCCACTGTGGGTGGCGCCATTCCCTTCGAGACAGTCCAGGCCTGTGTAAGAAAGCATGAGCCTCCGAGTAGGTGTTCTTTCTGCTTTCTGCTTGAATTCCTGTCCTGACTTCTGTCAATGAAGGACTAGGGTCTGCAAATAAAAAGCAAAGAAATCCTTTATTTACAGTACAGGGCCAAAATCACTGGGTGGGAAGGAAAAAAATCCCATAATTCCCTTCAGGTCAATCCAGAAGTCACAGATATAGAAAGGTCCTCCGGAAACTCAGCAGTCGGTCACTTAGCCCAAAACTTCTGAGGCTGAGCCTAGAGGGCTCGTTTCAACAGCCAGGAAGGAAGGTTGCAGTTTTTCTATGACTCTGTCTTTATCTGTCTTCCCTCCCTGCCCTGTTAGGCTCTGGCTAAAAATTCTGGAAAGATGCCAACTTCCAAAGTGACTGGATCTGAAGTCGATGACGAATAATAACGCCTGCTGTTATTAACTGCAGGCGTGTTGCTCCTGGGCGGGTTTATTTATCTTATTTTGGCTCGTTTTTGATATATCGTCCTGATCTAAATCAGGAGAAGGTGTTCTTCTGTCTGGTACAGCCCCTGAGGTCTGCAGTGAATGAAACTCCCACCTCTGACAAAGCAACCGGCTTCTTCACGGGTGGCAGGTGAGTAAATCCGCTTTTACTGGGAGCCTTTAAACATGGTCTGGGGTTGATTTACTACCCGCTGGCTTGTGTGGATGCGGAGTACGGAATACAGCAGGCATCTTTTGTTCTTAATTCATTGCAGCTCACTGGGGAGACAAGCACCAGTGCTAGGGAGTGCCAGCGTGGGCAGCAGCATCGGTGTGTGTCAGATGGGGCGCCCCGGTTCCTGGGCCTGTAGCAGCACGTCATGCCTCTTTTCTGTTGAGATGCATAGTGCCTGAGCACCCCTGGGAGGAAACCTGGAATCTCCTGGCTGCTTCCACAACTAGCCAACATGGCCCCCTCGGCCTTTGCCTGCCTGTCTGTTCAGCCTCTGGTGAGTTAGAGGAACTATGGTCAGCTCGGAACAGAGGTTTACATGGCTTCTTGCTCTCTAGTAAGGTCACAGTCCTCCCGGTCCTCCCTGTCTCTTCCACCCACAAGTGTGTCCTCAGCTTATCTGTAAAGGGAGCAGCACCTAGAGGAAGAGTGGGATGAATCCTTCCTGGAGCCACCCTCACGCGCCCTGCTCAGAGGGATCAGCCCTCAAAGCCCCGCCCCCGCCCAGAGAGAGCTGCCCTCACAGGGCCCCTCCCAGAGGCCCCTTCCCCTGCTCTCCACCCATGGACTCAGTTCATTCCAGTGTCTGCAGAAGCAGCCGATGCTGTACTCTGTCATCTTACCTCCTCACAGACAACACAGCACCTCTTGTCACTGTTCTGCCCGTGTCTCTTCCCCGGACTAGCAAGCCATGTTTTTTCTCCTGCATCTACCGCCAGGTTATCAGACCCCTAGACAGTAGCTAATACTGAGTAGATCTGCTGGGAGACATTCTAGCAAATATTCATTGAAAACAATAAATGGTTGAAAATCTTCCCTGGTTAATTAGCTCTGATAATAAGAACAAGATTAAGTGCAGGAAAGTTGGTGGTGAGAGTCATTGTGGACTTGCTTAGTACACGCCAAGGGGTTGGGGAGATGGCTCAGTGAGCAAGGCTTGAGGACCGGAGTGTGGATCTCTGACACCCACATCAAAATCTGGGCATGGAGGCAGCTGCCCGTACCTCTGTGCTGGGGGAAGGGTGGAGATATTGTCTCGGGAATCTAGCCAGTGAGCTCCAAGTTCAGTGAGAAACCTTGCCTCAGAATAACATGGAGAGCAACTGAAGAAGCCATTCTCCTGCCAGCCTCTGGCCTGCACACTTGCATACAAAGGCGTACACATAGGATGGACAGGGGAGGCAGCAGGAGAGAGAGAGAAAGAGAAAGCCAGAGGTGGAGGAAAGAGACGGGGGATGGAGGGGGGAGGAGAGAGAGAGAGAGAGACTAAGCCACAAGAGGAAATGATATTTATTCTAAATCAAACCTTGGAAAGTAAGGAGAAAGTCTAAGAAGGACTGCTCAGGGAGAACATGGAGGTTGGACAAGTGTGGGAAGCAGACATGACGCTAAGACGCCTCATAAATCACACTGGGGCTGGCTTCACCTCCATTGTCCTTTATTTTGTTCTTGGCACCAAACAATGCATCATTCCTGTTTCTTGGTACCAGCAGCAAAAATAGCACTTGGCTCAAAATTTGAATGGGAGAGCAGCTTAGAGATCAGAGAAACCTGTGGGAACAGCTGGCATCCTGTGTTTTCTGGGGCTGGAGTCCGGTGTTCTCAGCTGCAGGTGCCTCTGTGCCTCACCCATGCAAAGACCAGGGTGATGGATCTGGAGGCAAGGACACATCTCTAGATACTCCCTGATTAGGTACCACAGGTTCTTCTTTGTCCCAGCCACTGGCCCCAGTGCTTCTGGTGTTGCCTTGGAGAACGCCTGCCCTCTCTGTATGGACCACCCCTTTCTTTAGGCAAGCATTTTTATTTGGTAAGCCATCTTGTTTTTTGCTTTGTATGTTATCAACACATGTGCCCAGGCCGTAGGCCCTTCGCCAGCAGAACCTCCTACCAGCTAACTGATGTTGGACCCCAGGACCATACCCATCAGGATGCTGGCATCTGAAGTGGAAACTTAAGGATTCTTTGGAAAGGTCAGTTGTGTTGGATGGTGTGTTGCTGGGGCAAACACGTGAAGGAGTGTTTTCCCACCAGGAGTGGACACAGGTGAAAGGCTAAAGCAGACTCATGAAGGAACGTTTCCCTGAAGCACACACAAGTGAAAGATGTTCTGCTAAAGCAAGCAGCATGTGAAAGGGCACGTGAATGATGCTGTGGGCGTGTATTGGGCCGCCTTACATTGTGTAGTTGAGCTGCATTTGTCGGGACTCTGTAGAGAAAATGCACCAAAAAACTTCTGGTGGTGTGCTGCAGTTTCTTGCTGCTTCCTCAGAAGCTGCTTCCTCAGACCCAGGCTAATTGGTCGAGTGATGTCAGCTGAGACAGACTCATGTGCTGAGGCAGGACACATGGAGGACACGGGATGTGTGGAGGGGACAAATAGGATTCGGTGGACAGTCAGGGGGCTGGGCTGGGCTTGCTTGCATAGCTAAACACTTGCTGGTCTTCGCTGGTCTTCGCTGGTCTTTGTTTTGTTGAGAAAGGCATAGCCAGGAACCGTTCCTGTCCAGCTGATCCAATCCCTCCTGCCTGGTTTTTCCTGCTATCCCGTACCACCTGCTGCTATCCTGACTCTACCAAACTGGACTGCTAGTGTATCCATGATGTGTTTTCGAGTGGATCGAGCTGCCACTGCTGACCTGTGAACTGAACTGTTGATTTCCTGACAACGCAGATGGGATTTGCTCCAAAGAACCCTTTCTAAATAGACCCACTTCCCCCGTAACCTTTCTTTCCCACTACCTCTGGTGAGTGGTCGGCTACAGGGGGAGGTTAAAGCATTTAAGAACCATCATTAAAAGTAGACTTTGGAAAACATTAAAGTTACAGGCATTCCCTGCAGAGGTAACCTTGGGTCTTCATTTAGGGCTTACCCAGACTCAACGCCCAGGAATGTCACTCTAAGCAGGCTCTTGCCTGTTTGCTCACCTCCGTGTCTGTGGATTCTGTGGATTTAACACAGGTCCTAGGTTATCTGCATTCTATGGACCTCTGAGGTATGACAGGGCCAGCTTCTGCCATCAGCCTAGTTCGGACACCACTCCATCACAGGGTTCTGCACCCTCCCTGTACCCCACTGTCCTCTATGTTAGCTGAGTCCCACTGCCCCCTCTTCTAAGGTTGCTGGCTACACTCCTCTCTGAGCCTTCTTTGCGTGCCCATCCCTCCCGTTTCAGTGGCCACATAAATTCACACAGTGTCCAGATGGTCTTCTGTGAACAGCTTTTGGTCCAGGTGGGGAGGTAGGATGAGGACAGGTGCCCAAATGATCAGTTCCTGCTTCAGGCCATGTCTTGTTGGACAGGTGCCAAAGATAGTGCCTCGCCCCTTCTGGGCACTGTGCCCATTTCCTATTGTCTACCATGGGTGTGAGGGCAAGAATCTGGTGTGCATGTTGTGGAGCTTGGCACTGGGGGTGGTGAATTACCATGCCCTTGCAAAGGCCTTTGTAGGCTGAATGTTCAGATTCAGAGTGTTGTCTACAACTGTACCACCCTGAGGGAGCCCAACCATATTAGAATGGAAGTGTTAAAATTTACTTTTTAGTTCTCAGCTAGGCTTTTAAAATACGCATTGTTATTGCTAGTGTAAATGATCATATATGTGTGTGTTGTATTCAAGTGTAAGTGTACATGTGTGTGCATGTGTAGCAGCCAGCAGCAACCTTGGATGCTGTCCTGCAATCATTTTCTAACTTTTTGATACAGTGTCTCTGTTTTACTTTTCCTGATTTTACTTTATTGGTTCAGCTAGAATGGTGGTCAGTAAGCCCCAAGGAGCCTCTTATCTCTACCTCCCAGTATCAGGGTTACAGAAACACTGATCCACACCTGGATTTTTAAATTTGGATTCTGTGCATTTAACCCAGGTCCTGGCAAGCAGTTCAGTGACTGAGCCATTTCTCCAACATATACATTGCATTTCTTTTCTATATTTAAATGAGCATCGGTTGCACAGCCACGGATAGTTTTCAATACAGTTGTTCCTTTACCATCTAGGCTATCTACTATAGAAGAAGGAGGAGCATTCTAAGAGCCGGGCCCCATGCCTGCCCAATTCCTGAGTTATGAAGGATTCATCCAGGGAATGTCAGGCATAGCCTAGTGGGTCACAGTTTGAGTGTTAGGTGACCTCCTTAGGCTCCTGTGCTTTAACACTTGATCCCCAATTGGTGGCACTCTTTTGGGAGGTTGCAGAACATTTAGGAGATGGAGTCTTGCTGGAAGGCTCTCTGAAGGCAGATCTTGGGTTTTACAGCCCAGCCCTGCTTCCTGTCCCCTCTCTGCTTCCTCACCAGCCTCAAGGTCCTCCCACCAGAGCCACAAGCTGTTCTTGCCACAAAACCTTCCCCATCAGGTGAGACCGGCTTCCCTTTAACCAAAATGAGCATCTCTTCCCTCAAGTTGCTTTATCCAGATCTTTATCACAAAGATGAGACAAGTAGCCGACCCATGGGAGACACTGAAGTGAAATGAAAGCGCCCAGGCTGATGCTCAGAGGGGTCCAGGCCCTACCTGCTGGAGTGAAATGCCAATGTGCTATGCCGGAAGTGAGCTCAGTTCCCTGAGAGCAACCCACATGGTCTCTTCCCTATACTTGCGAAGTGCTAATTCCCTGGTAGCTAATGCACCAGGCAGAGGTCATAGACCACAGCAGTGGTGTTCCTGGTATAGTCTGCCTCAGTCCAGGGTCTCCTCCCGATAAGGATCTTTGTCTTCTAGTCCACCAAGAAACCAAACATCTTCCCATTGGAGTAAAAACTTCTCATCACCTCTGATTGTTATTCAGAGTGGTGTCTCTGCCCACATTCCAATTGACCTTCAGAGCAGGGATCTATTCCTGGCTCGCTCTTTGGGAGTCTATCTACTAAACTGCTGCTGAAGGCGGCTCAGACAGGTAACATTTCTTAAAGGTACAAACACAAAAGTGCAGGGACCCATGTCAAAGGTCCTGGTGTAATTGCCATGCAGGCTTCTTGTCTAGTGTGCCCTCTGTAGGTTACAAAGCCCCGAGCAGAGCGACCCTCCACCCTCCGGAACCATTAGCTTTCAGGATGTAGTCTCTCTCTGGGAGGTACTTCTTGCCGAGAACTTAGTTGGATGAGAGCTGGTCACCTGATCAAGAACAAGCCAATCAGATATTTCCCCTAAGAAGTGAGCTGAAGAATTTTGTCTGTCTACCCATCCAAGAATGAGTGTGGAAGTTGGGGGTTGTCTTTTGACTTGAGCATTGAGAGCTGACTTAGTCTTCACAAGAAGAGATGGAAGCCTCAAGCAGGGAGGTGAGAGATCAGAAGAAACCTCTCGGACGGGATGCAAGACTCTGTATGCACAGGCCCTTGTGACAAGCCAGATGCGTTTAGCCAGATGCGTTTAGCCAGATGCGTTTACAACTCCCAGGTGGTTGCTCCCTCCTCCAGCAAAGACACCGCTCCCCCATTCTGCCTAGGATAGAACCCTAGCTGTTTTAAACAAACCAAAAGAAACGACGAATTCACACATCTCTTGTGCTAATCTACAAAACCCTGATGGATACATATCGCTACTTTCATTTTGTAAATAATTAAAAACAAAAACAAATAAAACAAACAAAACTCCCCAAGATCCAGAAATGTTTATGAAACCTCTTCTGAACTCATACAGCTTGCCTTTCAGGCTAAGGTGGAAATGAGATTCCACAACTCATCAACATCAGTCTGCCCTGCTGTGTCCTCAAAAGCGCAACCCGACAGCCTGGCAGCGCTGGCTGTAACAGAATGCCTTTGAGAATGGTGCAATTAAAAAAAAAAAAGCCCTATTCCCCTCCTGTGTGCATCCTCGTCAGCCCTGTTTCCAGAATGTTCTTTCTAGCCACCACCGCTTAGACCTTAATTCGTCAGCTCAGCTGCAGATGGTGTCATCCACTGGGGTCCTGCTAGTTATTAACTAGCATCAGCATCCTCACTGGGGATGGGCTCCAGCTGATGACATCCATCCATCCAGTGCTCCCCTCTACCTCTCAGGCAGCATCTTCTCCCAGACACCAAAGAAGCAGGCTCCTTCTGTGCCTGGATAGAGCCAGAAGTCCTTGATACTGTATCCCAGGGAAAGGATGCTATAGGGGTTTGTCAACTGAGAGCCAAATCTACCTGGGAATGACTTCCTTTCTTGAGCCTGTATCAGGCCCTACTATGCTGAAAACATTAGTGGCAGCATCCTTGGTGACAGTCACAGAGCAGCCTCACAGTAATTAAAGAGAAACACTGGGGACAGGTGGCAATGCCTGACTCGTTGGAAGGAGCTTGGCTGTTCCAAGTCTTCTCTCCCTTTCGTCCTGCAGCCTCTCTGGGGATCTGGCTCCAGGCCCAGGCAGACACTGGCAGCCTTGCTATTTTGGGCCCTTCCTGGCCAGCAATTAGTGCTGGGATGGCTGAGCCCAGGAAGAGGAAAATCCGGATTTTTACATGAATGTTTCCTTTTTACTAAACTCTCTGTGGAAAAAACAAGAATTAATTAGAAATGTCCAAGCAGGGATGATTTTGTTAAAAGGAAGTAAACAGGGGCCAGCAAGATGGCAGGAAAAGGCACCTGCTTGTCACCAAGTCCAATGACCTGAGTTTGATCCGTAAACCCAGATGGCAGAAGGAGAGAACTGACTTCCACAAATTGTCCTCTGACCACCACACATGCTGTGGCATATGTCTGACCACACACACACACACACACACACACACACACACACACACACATTAAAGAATTTATTTATTATTTTTTAAATGAAAGTAAACAGGAATCCCTGTGCAATGTGTCTCTTCTGCCTTCCACCAGTCCCTGGTCCTTCTAGAACACCTCCACCATCCTTACTGATAGCCACGTCAGCCACACACCATGAGGGGCAGCCCCTGAGTGATGTGGGGCCGTATACTCCAGCTCTGAGAGATCTGAAGCTAGCAGAAGTAACAGTGGTAGAAATTACATCCCTCCGTTAAAAATGAAATACAGTGACATAAAGGTCTGTGTCTGGAGAGCTTGTGTCATGTGACTGAGACCCATTGGGTCCATTGCCTCTAAGCCATGTGCCCAGATCCACGGCACAACAGCTCTCCTTGTTTTGAACACAACCTCAAATGTTTCCCTAGTCATGTGGTTGAGTGCGTCTGGACAATTGGATACTGTCCATAAAGAGCCAGTCTTTTATTCTCCAGCTTAATCCAAAAGGAGTGGGGTGGGGAGTTGGTGCCAGAACACAGCCTCAGCTGACAGTCTCTATATCTGGCAGGAAGCCTGAGATAGGACTATCTTTCACAGTCCCACTTGAAGCAAGGAGGTCATTCACAATGCAGATGACCCACAAGAGGCCTGACAAGGAATGGCAGGTCATCCTGAACCAAGTGCAGAAAGGGCAGGGGTCAGCCCATCCTCCAAGAGTCCCCACAGGGCTTTTCCTGGGGGACGATCCATCTCTGAGGATCAGACACACTCTTGATAAGTCATGTTTCATTAATTTCCTGAAGGAAACAAACATTGTCTCCCCCAGATAGTGCACAAACAACAGAGCAAAGGAATGATCCCCGCAGAGTCCACCTTGGTGAACCAATGGGTTTATTGAGCTCACCTACAGGAGAGTGAGTGAGCTCCAAACCCCAGCAGTGTAGGAGTCTCCCTCTGGTGTGAGTAACAACTTCCTCATAGCTGCATAGATGGCATCCCTCCCTGCCCCTCAGTTAATCTTCCTCACTCTGTAACCTCTAGCACCTCCCAAGACCCTAGACAGCCAGGCTAGAATTACACACAGCTAGGAACACAGGAGGAACTGGCTGAAATCTCAACTAAGGTCTAATGACCCTCCCCACCCCTCCTTCAATGAGAAAAAGGTCAGCAGGTCAAATCTTGAAGGTCTCTTGTGAGTAGTCACAGCTGCTCTGATAAAGGTGGTAATGGCCAGCAGGATCAGAGGACAACTTCCTCAACCCCTCTGTCTTGAAACATTCTCAGAAAAATGATGGCATGTGCCTGTTGTGTGTACCTGTTGCATGTGACTGTCCTCTCAGTGGCTCATGTGATCATCATTCAAATCATAGATGCACTCAGTTGTGACACAGGCAACCCAGCAAAGGAAGGCGGCCAGGAGTCTGGAGGAGCAATGGTACCATGGAAGCATGGTGCCACGCATTTCACATGTACACATACCAGACTCTGCCTGTATATTCCATGGGTTTTCCTGAGGCTGGGCTTCAATGGGTAAAGCAAACTAGAGAGCTCTGATGGCGTAGAGGAAGACCTGTATAAATATGGCTGTCTTCTTCAAGACTCTGTCTGGAGCTGGGGACACGACTTAAGGTGCAAAGTGCTTGCCACACAAGCACGAGGGTCCAAGTTCACACAAACAGCCAGGCACTGTAACACTGCTGCAGAGTAGAGACAGGAGGAAGGTTCATGATCAGTGAGATACTCTGCCTCAGAGAAATATGGTGAAGAGCAATTGAGGAAGACATGAAATGCCAACCTCTGGCCTCCTTATGTGCGCGCGCGCGCGCGCGCACACACACACACACACAGACTCACACATGCACACACTCACACACATTCTCTCACACACACATACAGACACTCGCACACACACACATTCTCTTACACATACAGATACACACACATTCACTCACACACACAGACACACATACACACACACATACACACATACACACACACATTCACTCATACACATACAGACACTCACACATACACACACGTACACACTCACACAATTCTTTCACACGCACATGCACATACACTCACACATACACATGTGCACACACATACATACAGACATTCACACACACATACACACACACACTCATGCCCATTCTCTCATACACACACACGCATACATATACACTAACACACATTCACACACTCACTCACACACACATTCTCTTATACACACACTCACATACAAACACACACTCATAATACATACATACATGCACACACACATTCTCTCACACATTCACACACACAGACATACAAACACACTCACACACACATGTATACTCACACTCACACATATACACATACACACACGTACAAGGACAGCTTTTCCAAAATCGAATTCTATTTTCAACTATCTACTCTTATCTGCTTCCGGATTCTATTTTTGAAATGTGCACAACACTACCCCTTAAGTGCCAATAGGATAAGAGGATAAGCTCTTATCCTGAGCCTGGGCTAATGTTCGGGGGTGGGGGGGTTGGGGGGGTGATGTTTCAGGCACGCCACAATGAACAACCCATGCTCCCACCAGTGCTGGCTGGCTTCTCATTTCTCTCTCCCCAGGCACCTGGCTAGGAGGGATGAGCAAACTGGAGCCCAGAAGGCTAAAGCGCAACAGAACCCCTTCCTCAGGGCAGACATGACTTCTGGTGAACTTCTGCTAACTGGTTGCAGAATTTGATTTGTGGGGTTTGTTTTGCTGATTCCTCTTGCCCCACCCTACCAAAAAGCAGACAGGGCACAGGTAGCATGGGACTGGGAGTATATGCTGAGTGGTCTCTGTACGGGACACAGGAACCACCAGCTCCTCATCTGTGCAGTGAGGCGTGTCCTTCCAGCCTGGCTCAAGGACAGTGAATACACAGAGCAGCTACAGTTAACCAGGGCTTCCCTCGGGGTCAATCTCTACTTCCCGTTTCCAAGTCCACAACATAGACAGTCATCACAGGCTGTGACATGCCATAACCATGTGGTAACCTTAATCTTAAGTGTCAACTTAATTGGATTTGGAATCTCCATGGAAACATACCTCTGGGTGTGTCTGTGAAGTTTGCGGTGAAGTTAAACAGAGGAGAAATGACCCACCCTGAATGTGGGAAGCACTGTCCCACGAGCTGTCGTCCTAGATTAAATAAAAAAGAGAAAGCAAGTTGAGAACCAGCATACCTCTTTCGCTCATCCCCCCCCCCCATCTCCCTCCTTCTTTCTTTCTCTCTCCCTCTCCCTCCCTCTCCACCCCACTCTGCTCCTCACCCCAGCTCCTGATTACTGTACTATAGTTTTTTCTTGCAAGAGCCTCTGGATTGTGCCTCCCCTGGCTACACTGGAAGCCCCTGCTAAACACAGGGGTGTTTCAGTTGGGGGGGGGGGAGAGCAGCCTTTGTAGAGAAGAGATATTTATAACCCTAGAACTCCCTTTTGGGGACCCCTGTGCCCCTAAAAGAACTCCAGGCAGCATGCTCATCTGTTCAGGCGTTTATAATAGAATATAGCGCTTCTGATTAGTTCTAGAATGGTCTGATTGTTCCCAGTGACACGAACATTTCGGTAAATATCATAGCCGGCGGAGAAAGCACAAATGGCACAGTGTGTGTACCCAGGGACTTTGTGAGGTCAGCATAGGGCTCTGTCAATTCAGAGGACCAGGACAAGTCATGTTTTCTGATAAAACACAAGAGACATGTCAGTGGGACCAGGCCTTCTTCCTCTGGCCTTCCCTCTTTGGGGCAGGCACTTCCCTTTTATGGAGTTTGTTCAGTCCCTTGCCTGTGGGTGGAGATGCCAATCATGCCCCTCCTACCCCTGCCTTCTGGGGAGCAGGGGCCTCCCACAGCATCTGCTAAACAGTTGGCCAAATCTCTCAGCCCTTCCTCTTGCCACGGCTGGCTGGGCCAGGACTTTGCCCCAGCTGAGCACCTATAATGTGTGTGCTGACTTGCAGAGACAAGCTCTAGGAGACCAATGATAAATAGCCAGAAAGAGGGGGAAAGAAGACTGTCTGTTGTGGAGCAGAAGCTGGGGGCTGTGAATACAGAGGGGACAGGAGGGCTGGGAGAAGCATGTGCCAAGGATCTATGGTCATAACTGTGGCAACTGTGTGGGAGCAGAAAGAGCAGCCAGGAGTTGGGGGAGGGCTGCCCATAGAGAGACCGGGTTAGTAATGATAGGAGGGATCACACACAAAGTGCCATTAGAGAGCCTACACCCCACTTCACCCTAAACCCCATCAGGGCAAACAGCACCCTCATGACTTATCTTCCAGAAAGCAACAGAAAGAAAAATGGAAGTCCAAACCATGTCCCCCACTGGGTACTGAGGATGCCAAGGAAGCCATGATGGGTTTCAGGGACTGACAGGAAACTAGGGTACCCAGCAGAGACATGGAGAAGGAACGCCAAGGAAGGGATGGGTGGCCTGCCAGCCTACATGCTGTTAGGGCCAACTCCTAAGTCCTAGGTAAACCAAAAGCACTATCTGAGAAGACCTGAAGGCAAAAAACATGGTGCTCAGGGGGCTTCTCAACTCTGAGGATGGAGCTGTACCCATTCCATGCATGAAGGTGTGGGCCTCAGAAGACATGAGTTCTCCATGCCTGTAATGGTAAGCCTAGAGCCCAGAGCCTAGTGTTGGCTCTTTGGACCACATAGAACCAGTAAGATCAAACCAAGGGGTCTCCATCCAGGGCCCCGACATTTATGACCATATCTCTACCCATCCAAGATTAGGTCTAGGAGCCATGCAGGTTCACAAGTCTACTGGGCATGTCATCTGCCACCAGCTGCCAGACACGAGCAGGCCTGATATCCTTTCCAACAAGAACAGCCTGGCTTTCTTTGCATGAGGCCTGATTGGGCAGAGGGCAGGGTTTCAATGCCCGTCTGCTGGGCACGGCAAGCACATTGGAAGTAAAGCCCTTCTCTGGTTCATCTTGGCTCAAGATCAAAGTGAAACATTAATCCTTCCACCTCACCCTCCAAGGCCTGAGGCTCAAAACTGTTGCTCATCCTTCCTTGGGTAGTTGGAGTCCTGAGCAGCTAACAACAAGCCCTGGTGGACAAACATGTCTGTGGCAGCAGGCAAGGAGTGAGTGGCAGAGGGGAGGGCTGCTGTCAAAGGCCCTCTCCAGAGGGCCTTGACTTTGCAAGTCGAAGAGGAAGGAAGATGGGTCCATCATATCTCAGGCAGATGTCAGGGACATGAGAAGACTGCCTGGTCTCCATGCCAGGTCTCCATGCCAGGTCTGCAAGCCTGGTCTCCATGCCTGATCTGCATGCCTGGTCTATGTGCCTGGTCTCCATGTCAGGTCTGCATGCCAGGTCTGCAAGCCTGGTCTCCATGCCTGATCTGCATGCCTGGCCTATATGCCTAGTCTCCATGCCTAGTCTGCATGCCTGGTCTGCATGCCTGGTCTCCATGCCTGGTCTGCATGCCTGGTCTTCATGCCAGGTCTGCATGCCTGGTCTCCATGCCTGGTCTGCATGCCTGGTCTCCATGCCTGTTCTGCATGCCTGGTCTCCGTGCCTGGTCTCCATGTCAGGTCTGCATTCCAGGTCTGCATTCCAGATCTGCATGCCAGGTCTCCATGTCAGATCTACATGCCTGGTCTGCATGCCTGGTCTCCAGGCCAGGCCAGTCTTTGCTTTGTTTGACTTGGGTTGAGATTTCTATTATAAGGTCTTGAAGGCCTCGTGAAGAATCTTTCCCCTGGCCCTCAAAGCTGTCAGGTTAGGCTCCTCATCTCCCAGAAGCCCAGGTGACAGCATTTTTTTTTAAAAAGAGCTGTGTGAACCTCAGCAGGCACACGTGCAAATAAGTCAGGCTTCGTACATCATTTGCATCTCAATGTTCCAAAGCTACAATCATCCATCCTTGTGTGAAAAAATAAGAATTTACAGAAATCTGAGCTAATTCTAAACCCCAATGAATTACACCTAACTACAGAAGCTTCCTGATGAGGCTTTAGAGAAAACCTGCTGGAACCCACTTACCTCTGAGAAGATACCAGAAGGGAATGCAACAAAATACTGACTTTTTCTTCCGCCATAGTTTAGAAATTACAAGAGGTGCCCCTCATGCACAGCAATGTGTCTTAGATCTGCTTTTGGTGGATTTTATCTTGGCTGTGCACTCACCCTTTGGGTGTCCACTGTGTGGGGTATGGGCTTGGAGCAGTTTAGAGAATTGGATGACTGAACACCAGGTCCATTCCCAGGGGATCTATTCGCTCCTGAAGACACTGCAACTCATCTCAGAGGCAAGTCTCTTCCCTGAGACTGCACAGCACTAGGAGTAGCTGGGCACTGGGCCTGAGCTCCTAACATCTGGAGTAGGCCCTGCAAACTTCCATGCCATCCCCACCTTCTTAAGCACCAACTGCAGCTATGTGACAGAAGATACAGCCGGGGGGCACTGCTATGAGATGTTGGGACAGTGTGGTGGGAAAGTGGGAACACTGTGAGGGGCAGTGGGGACAGTGTGAAGGACAGTGGGACAGTGTGATGGACAGTGTGACAGTGGGATGGACAGTGGGACAGTATGATGGACAGTGGGACAGTGTGGTGGAGAGTGGGACAGTGTGATGGACAGTG
>JADRCH010000135.1:3421904-3456031 GCA_019843965.1 Rhynchomys soricoides
GCCAAGGCCATCTCACGACACACGAGGCTGGGTCTCAAAATATGGATCAGAATTTATTATTATTATTTTCAGATCTATTCTCTCTCTCTCTCTCTCTCTCTCTCAGTCTCTCTCTCTCTCTCTCTGTCTCTCTCTCTCTGTGTGTGTGTGTGTGTGTGTGTGTGTGTGTGTGTATTCGCAACCAAGCATGTGCATATGTGTTTCTCAGATGGTAGGAGAGACCCATATGATCTGTCTGATGTGGGTGGTGCTGGGAACCCAACTCCAGTCCTGTGTAAGATCAACAAGTACTCTTAACCAGGGTCTTGATGGGACCTGCAGGCTGGAGTTCAAGCCTCATGTCCCTTTGAAGGCAAATACATTGTGATGCCCTGTGACCTTGCATGGGCATTTGGAGTGGCTTGGATACGTCTACTCTCAGCCAAACCATTCTTTTTCATCTGTGGCTTGGTCTCCTGTTTTTCTTCTTCCCTCCTCTGCCGTCCCCCACGCTCTCTTCCACATGGTAGCTCATCTGTTCTAGGTGGGGCGTCCCTGTTTATTTCATCTCTCTGGCACAAATACTTGGAACTGTCACAGACTGTGGAAACAGTCAGGCCCAGAACCTGTGTTAGGGAGTGGAGGTGACAAGATGTCCATAGAGCTCCCATTGTGTCTGACACTGAGCTTCTCAGAGCAAGCGTGGGCAGAAGATGGATTGAGGGTGTGGACACCCAGCTACAGAATGCCCATAGCCGGTGAAGACAGCAAGACCTGGGCTCCCAACCTTACTACTACAGGTGGCCAGTGATTTAGCTACTTGCTGTTCTTGGCTTTCTGCACCTCTCCTTTCTTGCTCTGAGTGACAGAGCCAAGCTCCTCTTTGAGCATAGAATCAAGGTGGTAGCCCTTGGCAAGTGCTATGTTCCGTTGACCTGTCTCTCCTCCACACCCACCACGTGCAACTGCTCTGGCAGTTCTCCTGCTCACTCTCCCTGAGGGAGCGAGCACAGGGCCCTGGCTCCATCCAGATCTCCAATGTTCTGCCACCAGAGCAGGGCAGCAGAGTGGTCCTGGGCATCTGTGGTACTTGTGTGGAATGTACTGGTTTTGAGGGAGTTTTGCAGTGGTTCTCCAACTTTCCTGGAGCCTCTGTAGAGTTACAAAATCACGGGTGTGCTGGCTCCGTTGCTGTGTGTGGTGTAAAGATGACAGGGTGCCACGGTGGGGTGGTGGGTGGCATGGTGATGCTTTGACCCAACTCTGCCATACAAAAAGGACTGCGAGGCATTACCGGGTATGATAACGGAGAGGGGAAACCCCATTCACAGAGTGGGTGTAGCCATCCTCAGGCAACTCAGACACAAAGCCTTCCCAGGAAGAAACAAAGTTACCTGCCAGCTAGGAAGAAACAAAGTTACCTGACAGCGTTCTCTCTCGATGATGGATGCATTTATTTTATTCTTCTTGCCATTACTGTTCTTTGGCCTTCCAACTTGGACTAAAAACCATCATTGGCAGACCAGAACTACTAAGGCCCTGTATAATAGTCTCTCTCTCTCTCTCTCTCTCTCTCTCTCTCTCTCTCTCTCTCTCTCATAAAGATATAGGCCAGATTAGATGGGATATAAGTAGGTAGGTAAAGGCAGGTTTGATAGGAGGCAGCTCTAGGGTGGGTTCACCCATCTCACAGGTGGAGATCAGCGAAGTCACAGGTTCAGGCTAAAGCAGGGGGGTTTATAGTTTGGGGGAGGAGTGATGCCTTGTTGCCTGGAGATTTTTCTGAGGAAGGGGAAAGTTTTCTCTATGCAGGCAAGATTGGGGGGGAAGGAGGGTAGATGGGGTTTTCTAGCTTGTGTGTGGGAGGAGCAGGATTCCTGCCTAATACTTCGGACTGAGCAGTTACAGCATTCTCAGCCCCTCTAGTGTGCAGACAGAGGCCACTGGGCTACCCAGCCCATGTCATGTAAGCCATTGTATTAAAAACCAACCAACCAAACAAACAAAGAAACAACTCCCTTTGTGATATGTATTCATTGTATGGTTCTGTTTCTCTAGAGAAGCAGACAAGAGTGGAGAGTGTCTTGGCCACAGACACTTACTATAGAAAGTTCTTAAGTTGAATATTAAATGGGAAAGTGACATCCTGATTAAGAAAAGAGAAGGAAAAACCACCTTAAATAGGGGGTTGCTCACACAAGGCAATGGGAGAGGTGAACAGGGAAAGAGCCCGTGGAAGTCTAAGGGGTGTCTAAAGATATCACAGGTCTGGAGGGAGGGGCTTATGGGAAGAAGCTGGACAAGTGACTGCATGTCTCTGAATGGGGGTGTTGGTGGGGGGGGGAACAACTAAAAAGTTACCTTTCAAATCAAGATTTTCTTTTCTTTTATTAAAAATGGGTAAGCTCCTGTATTTTCTCACAAATAATTCTGCCTTACATCCTAGACTTTCCCTGGCCATCTTTGCTTTGGAAGAGCAGCGCCAAAGAGGTGGGTGTGGGCTGTGGGCGGGGCCGGCTAGATTCCCCACACAGTTGGCTCAACATCTATCTTCATTTTGCTAATAAACATCTTGCTCTTCATCAGGCTGTTCTTGAGGGAGCCACAACCCACAGCTGGTGGCCTGACAGAGCTGGAGGCAGCTCCTGAACAGGCTTGCATGGCTTCCAGCAGGTCACGAGGAAGATGCTTTGTGCTGGCAGCATCCTGAAATGGGGCCGTCATTCTTTGGGGAAGGGGAAGATAGAGACTGGTGGGAGTTGAACAGACCTTCAGCTTGTGCTTAGCTCTGTCTCTTGCGACTTCTCTGCAGCTCAGGCTGAAGCCCACAGCAGAGGTTTCACCCTCCAGGAACAAACACCAGGGCCAGATTTCTGTGATGGTTTGGAAGATGCAGTCTCAAGTTTGCTAATAAAAGCGGAGCTCATGATAGACGAATTATGAAGCAGTACAGATGGAGAGACATCAAGATTGGCGTGTGAAATAAACCCCGATGGCCGGGAATCTCGGACATCTAACCGGGATACAAGCTAACAAAAAAGAAGGCGGGGCTATGTAAATGACCCATAAAATGAGGACTCTTCTGGCCCAGGGCCAGGAGTCCAGGATTTCCCCAACTCTCTGGCCCACATGCATTTTCAGGAACACCTTTCTCTTTCATAATAAACTATTTCTACTGCTCCCCATGTGTCCCTGGATCAATTCTTTGTTCCCAAACAAAAACCTAGGAATTCTAATAGGAGTCCTCAGGACTCTGATCCAGGCCAATGATGGTGACAGGGTCTTGCATGGTTTGTTAAGCACAGAAGAGCTTACTGGGGATGTTGGAAAGTGGAAGCTCAGTTCATTTTGACCTAGGTGTTTGCCCAGGTCCAACCCAGCCTCTCCAGTCAGAAGAGATGACTCCTGGTTTGTGCTCAGAAGGGATGAGCCCTGCCTGGGACCTGTGCTGTGGTATTAATGACTCCTCTGACCAGTATCTGCACTTGTCACATGGGGAGGTTGCAAGTCTCCCAGGGGATCTCAGAGTGAGGATGTTCCTGAAGGCAGAAATCCTCAGGTGCAAATTCATTTAAGATTCTTTGCAAGGAGTCCAGAGGAAGTGGGTTTTATACAAGGGAAAGCCAGGTGGGTAGGTGTTTGTCCTTTAATTGTCCAGGCCCCCCCCTCTCTCTTTGTCTCTGTCTCTCTCTCTCTTTCTCCCTCCCTCCCTCCCTCCCTCCTTCCCTCTCAAGTAAAAACATTTTAGTCCATTGAGGAATATGGATGGCCTATGACATGAGTTGAACTCTGTACATTTGGACTGTGGTACTTGGGTCCATGGACTCTATTGCATCTCAGAGGTGACTGGTGAACTGAGCTGTCCTGTCAACAATGTAAGGAACGTGGTAAAGACCTGAGCCTATTTTGTACGCCCTCAGCTTCCGTCCAACAAAACTGCGCTCAATTGGAAGGTCAAGGCTGCAAAGGCCATGATGCACCCTGCTCAGTCAAGCACTAGGAGCCATGAACAGAGCTAAGGCTTAATTTTAGTCCAAGAGCCCATTACTGGTCCACATGGTTGCCTGGGTCAGTGTGAGATGCCCTTATGCCCACCTTTCTGTGCTTCTGCCCAGTGAGCTTCAAACATGGAATCAAGGAGGGCCTCTGTGGCAAAGCTGTTGCCTCTGTGTCTAGCATAACCACCACCATCAGGAATGAGTGGCTGATACAGAGTACTGTGCTCTCAGCAGTCAGAGCAAGACAATCAATCAATGAATTCTATGGTGATGAGGCCGTTAGCATTGCTCCTGGAGCTATGTTCTGGGAAATTCTCATCTGAGGGTCTAGCTCCCATTCTCTCTTGCCCCAGCTATGTGTGATCCTGAGGGAGGTGAATATATCAGAATGGAAGACATGAAGAATATATCAGACATGGAAGACTGGCCAAAGGTGGGACTCCTTGGTGTGGAGCACCCCCAACTGGGGTGGGACTCCTTAGTGTGGAGCACCCCCCACTGGGATGGGACTCCTTAGTGTGGAGCACCCCTGCTGGGGTGGGACTCCTTAGTGGTGTGGATGCTTTTGGAATCAGAGGTACTCCTGTGTGTAAACTCAGAGTTTCACCAAGCTGAAATTGAATGGAGCCTTTTCTTCAGTCTGCCAGTGACCTATCTGGGAGGATTAGACATTTCTTTAAAATTCCCTAGGAGAAGTCACTCAACAAGCTCTATGTGCAAGGGTCCTGTGTCCACTTCTAAAGTCACCTGACAGTTCTCAGTGCTCAAACAAGCGCTCCAGAGCGCATCACTCCTGCCCAAGTGCCCAGCTAGCATGGCCTCTTCACAAAATTTCCCTGCAGCTCTGTGCAACCTCCAGCAAGCCCACAACGGACACTGGCAATATAGGGACAATGATTGCTTTGGACAGTGACATTTTTGCTGCTGGTGTTCCCAGACTGGCTCTCTCTAGTTTGACATTGGCCATTGGCGTCCCACTTTGTAAGTGGCTACTGCATAACTACTGGAACACTCCTGAGGCAGTAATCAGAATGTAAAGGATTGTTTCTGTTTCTAAGGATACAGAAACATAGATACTAAACCTGACAATACTTAAAGGAAGGTCTAGAAGCATCCAGGTGCTTCACTTTGTATAATTATTTTCTGTTAAGTAGGTGGTGAGTGGGAAAGCTGGCCTTGATCCTTTACAGATAGATAAGTTCATAGAGCAGGGCCAGGTGGAGCTGGGGCAGGGTGAGTGTCTATGCATATGCGGACATACCTGTACTAAGAGATTCTGACCTCCCAGTGCAAGCTGCTCCATTCATATGCCCTGCTGTGTGCCTTTCCAACCCTGCTGGCCCAGCATGGTGTCTCAGACCAAGGCCTTGAAATAGGCACCATCTGACTCATGACTGTGAGCTCAATCATTCACATCATGGAGGTGTTGACTGGCATGGTTACATAAGTGAAAGTTGGCTTGAAGCTGCCAAGTACCAGAGGTCCTCTCTTGGCTCCTTCTCAGGTTTGAGTCACCTCCCGCCATTACATAAACATGTGTCTGTCCAGCAGAGGTGCTTTATATAGTTTGCATTAATTTCCCTTTCCTTACTTATAAATGTAACCTGTGTTTACCAGATGTAATTGTTGTCTAGAGGCTTACTGCTGAATAAGCTCACCCTTTCTAGCTCTTTCTGAACTCTGGCTGGCTGGTTCAGCTCAGCTGTTGTGGCTCAAACTCCTTTCCAAGCTGACTGATTCAATCTGGCTTCTCTCACCTTCTGATCAGATTGCTTTGCTTGGTCTCAAACTAACTCTGGCAATCTGGTCTAATCTTCTGCCTCCTTCTCATTCTCTGGCTCATCCTGTCTTCACCTACAACCGGTTTCTGTAAAACTGTCCCAGTAAAATTGTTCTCTCTCTCTTTCTTTCTCTCTCTCTCTCTCTCTCTCTCTCTCTCTCTCTCTCTCTCTGCACTGTTCCCTTAAGTAGCCTCATTTTCCTCTACTGTTCTCAGGAGACTTGGGAGTATCTTATCTCCAAATCATTCTGTTAAATCTTTCACTGGTTTGTCACTTTGTCTTCCCCTCAATTAGACATCACTTTCAAACATGGATGCTTCCTTCTACAAACCATCTTTACCTTCATTGTTTGGGATTAAAAGTGTGTGCTAAAGGCAGCCAGATCTGACAGACCTGCCCAGAAAGTCTTTGGATGTGATCCCTTGCTAGAGCAGCCCTGTTGCTGGATTAAAATTCCTCTACACTTACTTAAAACAAAACAAAACAAACAAACAAACAAACAAAAACTTTAATACATATTCTCTGTCCTGGCTTAATCTGTTCACATCCCCTTAGATGCCAGCAGAAAATCCCTCACAAAACACGCTTGGATTGCAAAGCCCTGCCTCCAGTGAAGCGTTGTCAGGGAGTGTTGAGAGTCTATGGTTCAATGACCACATTGGCCTGACAGGTCAGCTAGTCTGGTCATCTGCAGTCCCTCAGCTTCTGCTTCCTGACCCATAAGCAGGATTCAAACCCTACTTCCCATCCCCAGCCTATCCCCCAGAAAGGAGGAACATTAGTTTAAGAAATTATCCTCTCACATGCCTGGTTCTGTCAGCCTGGCTGAAGGCCCAGGGCTCTAAGGGAGAACCTACTGGTATTGTTTTTGTTAAATGGCATGCTGTCAAACTGCCTTCTAAATATTTATTCTTGCACCTGTAGGTTAGTGCTGGCCTCAACCTTGGCAGGAGGACTTTTTCTCTGCAGCGATTGGTGGTTAATGCAAACTCACAATTGGCCAAAGCACTGAGAACAAGTGCCTGTTGACAGCTCAGTTCTGAGTGGCCCATCTCTGCCACGCCCCACTTCATGCCCCACACAGCACCTCCAAGGCTCGGGGAGCCTTGCAGAAGAGAGGGAGATGAATGAAAGGTCAGGAGAGTGGGGAAGAGCAATGTGGGAATGCTGTCTTCTGGACAGGAAATGGCTGCTGTACTTGTGAGCTCACTGCAGTGATGGCTACTTGCATAAGGCCAAGCCAACAATTTGGAATTGAAAGAAAGAAAGAGGGGGAAGAGAGAGAGAGAGAGAGAGAGAGAGAGAGAGAGAGAGAGAAAGAAGAAGAAGAAGAAGAAGAAGGAGGAGGAGGAGGAGGAGGAGGAGGAAGAGGAGGAAGAGGAGGAGGAGGAGAGAAGAAGGAGGAGGAGGAGGAGGAGAAGAAGAAGAAGAAATCACAAAGGTAGGAATAGGGTTGTCGCTTGAAGTGATGTCTATGACCAAGACACATTGTTTACATGATTGAAATTATCAAAGACTAAATAAAAGATATTTTATTTAATAAAAATAGAAGAAAAATAAAAAGGTCCTTGAGAAGTACAGCTGTGGAGATGTGTCACTCTTCTTTGATACACTCTACAGTGCATAGAAACCAGAATGTCACAGCAAGACCCTCAGTGGTACAAAAGAGAGGGCTACTATGTTATTCTAAATGTCTTCCTGTTAGAAAGGTAACCAAGGTAACCAGACCCTAAGCAGATAGGTCCACTCCAAGGAACACCTAGCCCTCTGGCTTCTAGCCTGCAAATCTAAGTTGCCTAAGCTCCTTCTCCCAGTTAAGCCTGCTCTCTGTGGTATGGGATCACCTTTATCCTTGGTAAGCTTTAAGAATGGCCACCTCACTGAAGTCTCTCTTGCCTTTGGATTCCCATTGTCTGGTGATGGGTGCATGTCTGCAGTAGTTCCCCTAGTGAAGCTCCTGAAGGAACGTTCATCACAGCTATGTTCTAGAATTTGCCACCTATTGTCTCTGTCCTTAGTTAAATTTAAGGGTCTACCTGAGGAGCACGGAGCAGACATGCACAGGACTATAGGAATGTTCCTTATTTCTCCATGGCAGTTTACGTTCTGTGCCTCAGTTTCCCTGCCTTTGTTGCTCTCCCATCTCATGAACCAGCTTTCTTGTTCTTTTTACAGTCTAACCTGGTTGGTTGTATTGTTGTTGTTTAGTGCTGAGAATGGAACCCAGAGCCTGCCACATTGTAGATAAGAGACTTACCACCTAGCACTAAAACAGTCTAGCGATCTTAAGAGCGTCATTCCTGGCTGATTGAAGGCTAAATACAAATTTGCTGTGTTTGGGGATAAAGGGAAGCTGGATACAATGTTGCGTTGGGCGTACATTCATAGGCTGTGACAGCTGGACTGGCTGGAGAACCCACAACTTAAACTCAAGGTCGCAGAGAAGCCTGCAGGCAGATCTTGGTCCTGACCTTGAAACTGGAAGGGCTGCCTGTCACTCTGGCTTCTACCTAAGGCTGCCATCTGCAGATGTAGAATGACACCCAGGATCTTGACTATGCTGTGCTAAATCAGGCACACTGGGGAGTGAGCTGAAGTGGTATTTATCACTTGCTTCTGACAGCAGAATGCAAGAGAGAAGAACAAGGCTGTTTAGTGTGAGTGGCAGGTGATGGGGGACACTTCCTGCACTGGACCTGGCCAAGACTCTGCCTATCAGAAAGTCCAAGCCACACTCACCATCTGGCACCCCGGGGAACACACTCCAGTAGGAATTCTCAATGCAAGTGCAGTGTGAGCAATCCAGAGAGCAGCACCCATTAGACAAAGGCAGTGGCCTGTGTATGTGTGAGCAAGCAATGCTATAGATCAGGGATGCTGGCCCCCTTCTGGACCACACCCTGGTCGTGGAAGCCCCACTCTGACCTGGATCTCACTCCCACTTACCGAGACACACACTTATTTCAAGATTTTCTCAGTCCCATCATGTGGGCCCATTGCATAGTTTTTCTGTTCTCTTTCAAAATCCATTTTACCTGGCCCATCTAGTGCTCTCCAGCTGGTCCAGATGTTGCTCCCCAGCTGACCCAGATGTTGCTCTCCAGCTGATCCAGATGTTGCTCCCCAGCTGACCCAGATGTTGCTCCCCAGCTGACCCAGATGTTGCTCCCCAGCTGATCCAGATGTTGTTCTCCAGCTGGTCCAGATGTTGCTCTCCAGCTGGTCCAGATGTTGCTCTCCAGCTGATCCAGATGTTGCTCTCCACCTGGCCCCATATGCAGATCTCTGTCTTCTGCACTTGGCTCTTTACTTTCTGTGTCCTTTGTAATTTGAGTCTTCAGTTGCACGTATTTTCGTTATAGACTTTTCTAAAGCCTTTCCACTGAGCTCAATGGTTAAAACTTTTGCCAGACAAGTCTGACAAATGCAGTTCAGATCCCCAGAACCCAGGCAGAAGCTGGATATAATAGCACGTATACCTGTGATTCCAGTGTGCCTCTACTGGGTGGTGGGGGACAGAAAATGGAGACAAGAATTGATGGAGCCCACAAGTCACCTTACCTGGTGCACATGGCTGCGAACAAGAGAGACACTGACATGGTAGGACAGAAGGACACTTAAGACTGTCCTCTCCGTTCTTCACAAAGTGCCCCGGTGTTAAGTCTGCAAGCAATGCATTGCAGGAACACATGTCACTTTGTCCGTGTGTGTTTTGTATGGCTATGCGTGTGCAGGTGGATGTGGGTGTATAGATGTACATGCCAGCATATACACATGTACATGGAGTCCAGAGAGCAACTTCAGATTCATTTCTCAGGCACACTCTACCATTTGTTTGTTTGTTTATAGGCAGGGTCCCTTACTGGCCTAGAACTCACCAAGTTGGCTAGATCGACTGACCATGGAGTCCTAAGGATCTGCCTGTCTGCACAGGCCCAGCACTGGGGTTATAAGATTGTACTATCACACCTGGCCTTTTATGTGAGTTCTGAAGATCTAACTGAAGTCCTTGTCTTGCAGGGACGCATTTGGAGGCATCTCCCCAGTCCCAGTCCCCCTGTCTTGTTGTCGGCTTGCCTTCAGTGACCCCAAGCAGCAGGAGCTGTGTGCTCGAGCTGAGGCGTGTTGGAGTGTATTCTATGCCCCAGCAGCAGCACAGTGACGATGGTTCTCAGAACTTGGAGGTGTATTCCAACTAAGTGCCAGGATAGAGAGTGGAGCGCTCTCCTGACTGTGAGCTGCAGATGCAGCCATATAGCACTGAGGAGCTGCAGTGTCCGGAGGCAGGTTCCCACTCATTAGCCAATGAAACCAAACTCTCCCCCGTGGTGACAGAAGGTTGAGGCTGAGCTGTGACAAGGCAGTGAAACCTGCTTCCAATAGCCTACTCCCCTGATCTGCAGAGAAGACCAGTGCTCTTTGACCCAAGACAAAGCGGAGAAGTTTCATCCTGCAGTCTAGGAAGCCCAGGTCTATACTGGGATGAGAAAAAGGCCCGAGTCCTGCCTGCTCATGACTTGGGCCAGACTTCGCTCAGCAGGCTGAGAATGTCCAGATCGAAGTCTCAGATGGGAATGCAGATACAGGGGCTATACATTCTCACTACCAACTGCACTGTGCTCAGCTCAGGCGGTGGAGAGTCCCCCCGCCACGCCTTGCTTTGCATTGCAGAAACACAAATGGGCTGTGTTCTGGATGAGGGCTCAGGATTTTAAAATCCAGAGCCAAGATGGGGTCATAGACGTGATGGGAAGGGTAGCTTCTGTTCTGTATGGAGGCTCTGGAAAGTCCTTCAGGAGAAGTGAGAAAGGTCCAGTTGAGGCAGGAGAATAGGGCAGACCACTGCATCCAGAAGACCTTACACAAAGGCTGAGTCAGCACCCACCCCCAACACACTCCAGGCCTAGACCCCCTCCCCCCACCCCACCCCCGTGCAGGTAAAGAGGCACTGAAGGTGACCCATGGCTTATTACAAAATTAAAATAAAATACACATCCTAGGTGGAGACTCAGTATGCTAATGAGACACCAGATGCATGAAGCTATGTGGAGAACTCCATGTTAACAGGACATGCACATGAAGGCCTACGCTATGCAAATGACCCCCAAGGCCCAGGAGAATGTGACATAAAAGTCCCCAGCTTTTGTAGCTTGCTTGCTGCTGAGTCTCTAATTCTTCCCCTCTGCTCTATTCCACGGTCTCCTCTATGTTTACGTTGTCTTAACAATCCCCACTTTGTTTGCTACTATCCACATGTCTGTAACTCCTTGATCTGAAGTACAAGAACTGACGACCGCCTCTCTGGAGGTATATGCCAGACCGCAGCATCACAACCGGGAGTAGAGCATATGCCTCTTTAGTTGTGGCTGTGAGTCCATTGTATGGCTCCAAGCACTAAGACAGGGTTATGAGGAAGCCAGCGTATCCACTGCCCTGTGTCCCCAGGATGCTGAGCAGATGGCCAAGGTCCATGCCAGAAGCCACCATAAAGCCTGGATACATGGCCCAGCTGCACGGAAGCTGTATAGAGTCCTTGCTGGCCTGCGGACAGCTGTGTCTTCTTGGCCTGAAATGCTACAGTGGAGATGTGCAGCTGGGTGGGAAGCCAGGTGCAGAACTGTGGCCGCTTTACAAATCCTCGGGGCCTTTGAGACCTCCACATCTGGCCCTAGGCACAGATATATAATTACCTGCTCCAAGGCTGCCTTAGAAGGTCAGCACATGCCTCACACAGGGCTCAGACTAATTAAATTAAAACAAACCTGAAGAAGAAGAAAAACGACTTGAATCTCAGGAGGGTGATAAGGTGACCCTGACAGGAGACTGGAAATACTTCTTGAATCCTGCCCCAAGTTTATGTTTAAGTTGTAGCTTCTTCCCAGGGGCTCCTGCGTAGATGCCTGGGATTCCCCATAGTGTGATGAAACACATCTGGATTCACCGGGAAGCCTTCAGCAGAGTCCTGTGCATCCCCAAATGAGACACACAAATTTCCAGTCCTTCCGGTAGAGATACCCTAGTCTTGTGTTGATTCTGAAAGTCACACACCCTTGGGTCCAAACTGGGCTTCCTGCTAATCTTCACAGCCTCTCCTCAAGCTAGATACATTGTGTCCAGGCCAGAGTCCCATTAGTGGGAGTGGTTACATGAGATCTTACTAGAAAAGAAAGTCAGAAATCAAAGCACCCATCAGTCCCCGGAGTGAGGAACAGTTATCATGTTCTAGGAAAGCGAAGAAACTGTGCTACAGATGTCAGACAGTGTCTGGTGACATTTCTAGCTTTTGCATTGTTGAAAACAAGTGACCGGCCACTCTAGTTTGCTTCCTACCACTATCGAAAGCAACCTGGAGAGGAGAGGGTTTATTTGCTTTCACATCCAAGTCCAAGACCATCACTGAAAGACATCAGGACAGGAGCTCAATCAGGAACTTCAGCAGAAACCACAAAAGAACACTGCTTACTGGCTTGCTCCCTCGCTTCTGCTCAGTGAGCTTTCTTAAACAGCTCAGCCCAGTACTCTGCCTAGGAATGGTCCTACCCAGAGTTGGCTTGGCTGCTTACATCAATAAACCATGAAGACAATGGCCCATAGACATGACAACAGGCCTACCTGATCAGGCAGTCCCCCAGTTGGGACTCCCTCAGATAATTGTGGGCTGTGTCCAGTTGACAGCTTAAAACTAACAAGGAGATCTGTTAAGAATACACCATGAGGTCTTCTATAGACAGGAGGATGTTAGGTCAGACATAGATAGGGACAATAGACAGTTTTCAAAAGGTAATGTAGCTCTGTCTGCAACATTTTAACCCTTCCTAATCTTAAAGTTCAATTATTTGGCCTTGTAGAATTAACACGGGTGCAGCTCTTTCTCCCTGTATGTCTGTCTGTCTGTTTCTCATTTTTTCCCTTTAGTTCACACCGGTCAAGTCCTTGGAGAATCTATGTGCCCATAGTGCTAGTGTGTTCCATGTTCCCAGACTCAAATATCTGGGGCAGATGACACAGCAGGTTTATGTTTGGCATGGCACTGACCTTTAATAGACCACAGGTCATTGGCAAATTGAGCCATGAGGTTCTGGTCTGAGAAAAGGTTTTGATCTATAAGCTCACACCTCAGCCTTACTTGCCTGACGTGACCTGCTCCTCTGACAACTTCAAGTCGCTCTTGCTACCTAAGACCCTGGGATGACATAGTACAGAAATCAGCTTCCAACCCCTTGTGCCTCTGTTAGAAATTTCCCATTTCCACACTTTTAACAAAAATTCTCTGGAGATGCCTCAGAAAAGCCCCACATACTAAGCACTACCACAGCAAGAGGGACAAGGGATGTCAGAATCCAGCAACCTGTCGGTTTCAATTGCGCTTTTGTCTTCAGCTTTTGTGCTAACGTCTTAAGGATAGTTCCTGATAAGCACACATAGAATGACTGGCTAACCACACAGGTCAGATTCAGATGGGCCGACCCAGCATGAAGCAAATCATGTTGCCCGAATGGCTCTCACAGTGGTTATTAAGCCTACGGGGAACTGTCATTCCTAAAAGCACTACAAATACGAATTTTTCCATCATACTGTGGGCAGACGATACTAGAATCCAGGCTAACATCAGCCCAGAAGCCTGCATTTTATAAAGCCACCTTGCTGGAGGGGGTTTCCGGAAAGTCCTGTGATGTTCAGAGCATGTGCACAGCTCAAGAGCCTCTTCCCCCACCCCCCAAATCTGGGGGGCCTTTCTTCTCAGCAGGGGAGGGAGAAGGAGGAGCCTGGGAAGGAAAGGAGCCTGGGAAGGAGAGGAGCCTGGGAAGGGGAGGCGCCTGGGAGCGGGAAGAGCCTGGGAAGGGGAGGAGCCTGGGAAGGGGCGGGTCCCTTTTGACTTCTGCAGGTGATTGATTTTCTAGATTCACAGAGGGGGTTTGTACAGGACAGTCCACGTGATGGCCTTTTTTGGTTTCTGGCGCTTGGAGTAAACTTTCTTTTAGAACTTTTTGCTTTTGTATGTGGGCGTTTTGTCCACATGTATGTTTGTGCATCACATGTCTACAGTGCCTGTAGAAGCCAGAAGAGGGTGTTGAATCAGTTGGACCTGGAGTTATAGGTTGTAAGTCACCTCGTAGGTGCTGGGAATTGAGCCCCAGTCCTCTGGAAGAGCAATGGTGTTTTTAAAAGCTTAACCATCTCTCCAGCCCCACGAGTAAACTTTCTTATTCTCATGAACCTGTACGTGTCTGATCCACTCTTGCCTCACACATGCCTCTTAGGTCAGCAATGTCTCAGTCAGCCAAAAATAGTGAATGCCAAGCTAAACCACACCATGCCTGCTCTCATTTGCATGTCCTGTGAGAGCCCGCCTTCGCCTCCTGTGGCTAGGGTAGCTCTCTGCCTCCCTCTCTCTGCAGTGCTGGCCCCTGCAAGTGTCCACTTGGTGGCTTTTGAACCTTTCACAGGCTGTCTCTAAATCATCTGCCTGCTGAGTTCCTGAGTTCCACCATCTGAGCCTCGGAGTTTTCTTTTTGTCTGGCTTTGCTTTTTCTGTTCTCATTATCTTCCTTCCAGGGGCTTTGCCCTGGCCTGGACTAGAATTTCTTTCTTCTTTCAGATTTGGGAAGTGTTTCACAGGGCTAATTTCTAAGGCCTCTGTGGTGCTTGTTCCTGCATGTGGCCTGTTGTTCCTTAGATTCTGGTTTCCATTTCTCTCCTTTCAATCTCTCTCTCAGTGGGAGTTTGGACATTCTTCCTCTTCCCCCGGAGTCTTTAGTCACAGATCAATACACTCCATCCTATGAGAAAACATACACAATAAAAAAGAAGATAGCCTGTGAATTCTCTAATTCTAACAGACAGTAAACACTTGCAAGCAAATTAAAACAAAAACAAAAACATTTCACAAGCTGACGTGCTTTTGCCTCCAAGATTCAGAACTGGATTCCAAAGCAAGCCACAGTTCGCATTAGCTATGACACAAGCTACAAATAGATCAGGCTCATCAGCCTCAGTTTCCTTATCTGCAAGATGACAGGCTGGACTCGATCACCACTGCAAATGTTGTTTTCCACTGTGATGGTACTATACCCTTCCTGCCCCTGCCACCTGCCTCTACTTCTGTGTGTTTCTTGATCTCTCTACCTCTCTCTCTTTGCTCTCCCCTCCCCCCTTGTTGTTGTGTCTTTGTCTCTGCTCTTCTCCGTGACTCTTCCTGTCTCTGTGTTGGTTTCATTTCCATCTTTAGACAGTGCAGTAAGCCAGCTGCTGTCATGCCTCTTCCACTGCCTCATGTCTTCTCTCTGCGTGGTCGTCTTTTGTCCAGTGTGTCCGCCACACACTACCAGGTTGTCTCTGCCAGACATAGCAGCAGACAGCCATGAGAAGCCACCAGAGGCCCTTCCCTAGACACAAGCCACTGTGTGCCCCACAGCCAAGACAGGGCCCAGATGTTCAGCTTTGCGGATGTTTGTGGATTCAACTTTGTCAAACCCAGGAGGACATAGGCTTTGTCCTATTGTCCTGGCCAACAATTCTGGATGGCATCTGCAGCCAGATTCATCACCCAAATGACAGAGTAGAAACTGCCACACAATTTAATCTCATCCCATGCTTTTCCACATGGTTTCCCTTTGACCACAGAGCGTAGGGGCAGCTGTGTACTGAGCTCTAGCAGGTTAGATTATCCCACTTTACAGATTGAACTCAAGCACAAAAGACAGAGCGGGTTCAAGACCTCCTGACTGGTGTTGAGCTGCAGTAAGGAAAGTTAAAGGTGCAGATGCAGAAGTGGACCCAGGCCAGACTCTCCCAGAAGCCTGGTGGGGCCGTCCCAACTCCTTTCTGTCTGCAGGATCTGCAAGCAGGGCAAGATGTTAAATACACCAGGTCCCTCCATGACCTCCATCTGTGTGGGATGAGGCTGGGCCTCGAGGTGGTACAGAGACAGTGCTGAGCACAAAGGCTCTGTCAGCTTCTCCCTGAGCCATCTCTCCCCCGACCTGGTCTCCACTCTAACCTCTTTCCACTGCCGAGGTGACAGTGGTTACAGAGAACACATTTCCCTGTCATTCTACCGGTTCTACCATGAGTGCCAGCCTCCTGTGAGAAGGTCCCCTGTCCTTCACAGTAGGCCCTGGTGGACACAGGCTCTGATTTGAATAGAAATACATAGGTGTTATGCTTTGAGTGTGAAGTGTCCCCTAAAGGCTTGTGCCTTGGAACACTTGGTCCCCAGATGGTGACAGTATGTTTGAAAGGTTGTGAAACCTTTATGAACCAAAAGAAGTGGTTTGCTGGAGAGCTGGGGAATTTTAGGGAGTAGAGTTAGGTCAGGTGCCATTCCGGACCCACCACACAGTGAGCTCAATGCAAACTGGGGTGAGCTAGTGAGACCCTCTCTGAAAAGAAGTGAAAAGAGGTCCGAAGATGTAGCTCAGTGGTGGAGTGTGTGCTGAGGGTGTAGAGATACTGGGTGCTAGGCCCAGAACTGAAAAAAAAAATTAAAACTCACCATCCTGGCCACTTAAGACTTGCGTGTTTCTGATATTTAGCGTGGACAAGTTGTGCTTCAACTTGGAATACTGATGGATAGGTTTTATTTTCACTTTCAAAGGACACCTGGTCGGTCTGGGCTGGATGTTTCTAGGTTCTTGCCCTCTTGTTTGAAAATGAAATAAAAGTTTGAGCAGATTACAAAGTAGCAATGAAGCTTTGCTGGAAGCAAAGTAAAGAAATTCTCTACGAAGAGGAAGCAGCCACACCTCAGAGCACCTTGCTCCTCAGCCCCTGGAGATGGCCAGCAGCCTTGTGCTGATCCTGGGCAATTGCTGTCTCCATGGTCACTCGGCTCCTTGCCCCTGTTCCCTGACTTCTGCTTCAAGCGCTCTTTCTTTATGAGGACACTGACCTCTGGCTTAGGTCCAGCTTAACTCATCATGACTTGGTGTTGACTGACAGTATCTATAAAGGACCTGTTTCCAAGTGGAGTGGCCTCTGAAGCCCTAGGTGGACACACCTTTGGAGGGTCCTGCCCCTCAGCATCATGGGTTCTTCACCTGGGGTCACCAAAACCAGATCCAGAAGGGTGTGAAGGCCACACTGAAGGAGCAGCTCCCCCTCAAGGCTGGCCCTCCTACCCAGCATTCCGGAGCTCCAGTCAACAGGCTCTGGGCTCTCAGCCAGGCTCCTGTCCTCGGGGGATTAACTTTGCTTTGAATGATGAGCTCCAAACACTTGCACTCTGGTTAAGAGGAAACACCGCGTGACCCAGCAACCAGGAGACAAGGTTGTTAACCTCGGGAGCAGGCTCACATTCTGTAGGGGTTCCAACACTGTTGCTGGGAACAGAAGAGAGTCCCACCCCTCCCCCCACCCAAGCCCTTCCCTCACCCAAACCCGCCCCATTTGTATTTGATCTTACGATGAAGACAGGCAGTGAGATATTAGCCATGTTATCAACCACAGAGGAAACAGTCCATGTTCTGCGGATCTTATGTTCCCACACACATATGTTAGAGAATGAAGTGCCCCCGAAGAGGTGGTTACAGGCGAGCACTTGCAAACCTCACTCAGGATATAAGAATCCGAACAAGGGAAGGCTCCACCTCAGTGCCTGTAGCCCTGGTGACCTCCTGTGGATGCCCTGTTCTTCCTTCCTCTCTCTCTCTCTCTCTCTCTCTCCCCTTTCCAAGGCCCCACCTCCATCCTAATCCCAAGAGCACTCAATACCTGCCAGGGACAAGCCAACCTGCCATGGTCCTATGTGCCATGGTCACATAGGTGACACATGGTCCTATGTGTCAATCTTGAAAAGTTGAGCCCTCACTATCGCCTTTCTCCCGCCCCACCCTCACTGAGCATTTTAAACGTGAAAAGTACTTAGAAGACATAGCCAGACACAAACACAAGTCCTGGGCCTTGTGGACCAGAAAGAAAAATGACGGAGGCAGAAGGAAGTCCCTCAATTATAAGTAGCAAGACACCCGTTCCTCCAAAGCACAAGATCCAGATAAACAGGGGAAGTGGGGCTGGTTGCGCATGCCTAGCTAGGCTAGAGGGGTTAGGGCAGAACTCAGCTGATCACTTAGGGGTGTGGCCAGACTCCAAAAAACCAACTGGCACCTTCTCCTTGTGGGAGCTCAGAGACCTGTTCCCACCAGGGCCCAGGGCAAAGTGTTCTCCAGTGTGTGTGGGCAAGTGTCGACTCAAATTCAACCTGAGGATGGGAAGCGTCTTCGTATCCTGGAGGGAAGGATGAGGCACCGCCAACAACAGTGCTGGGTGTAGGAGAACAGAGCACTGGGATCCAGGAACACCTCCGGTGCTGAGGCAAACCCGGCAGATGTTGGATGCTGAGCCGGGTGCGGTGCGGTGCGGAAGTGATTCCCCAAGTCAGAGGCTCAACGTGGGGGTTCTGCCAGTAGCAATCATGAAGAAAGAAATAAGGTGGCCGGAAGTGTTCATCCAAGTCCAATGTTTGTTTAGTTTGTCTGTTTCTAGAGATAACAAAACAGACAGGGTAAGTGGTACAGCCCTTAGTTCCAGCACTCAGGAGACAGTGGCAGGTGGATCTGTGAGTTGGAGGCTAGCCTAGTCTACATAGTAAACTCCAGGTCAGCTAGAGCTATCCTGGCTATAGTGAGACCTGTCTCGAAAAAATAAAAAAACCAGTGACAACCACTAAGGCTGACAGGACTTTAACTGTGCGCTCTCCCCTCCCTTCCCCCCCCCCCCCCCAGTCCTCCTTCTTCCTCTCCCTCCCCTTCCCTCCATGTTGTTCCTGGTTTCAGTGGACACCAGGGGCTGAGGGCCAATCCTTGTATGTTACTTCTGTATGAACCACTGTCTCTGTCAGAACTCAGGCCCAGCTCCCCCCACAAATTGAAGAGAGAGAATTGTTCCCTTTCCACAGCGCCTCAGCCTTGAAGGACACCTTGAGTAGAAGACGCACTGGGAAGTGAGAACATAAAACCATCCCTCGAATCAGTCCTTTATTAAAATCAGTATCTCCACCCCAGAAGTACCATGTATCTCCATCACGTCTTTCCTGCCATAGAGACATTCTTGTAGGTGTTTACTGAATCCTTCCTTGTTGCTTTCAAGATACTGTCTCCCTTTACTGCACAGGCTGGCCTGGAACTCTCTGTCCTCCTGTCTCCCATATACTGGGACTACAAATGGTGTCTAGAGAGGAGCTTCTATCCAGAATGCCTTTACCAGTGGACTGCTGACAGCCTTCTGCTTCTATCAGCAGAGGAAGACATGAGGGACGGGGTGGGTCAGAAGTCTTAGGAATCTGAGTAGTTTCTAGAAGCTGGGCAGAAGGAAGCTCAGGGTTGTTGACACTGGGAGGTTAGACAATTCTGAGTATACACTGACAGGACATATCAGGGGGACCCCCAGACCTGGAGGTCCTGGGATTCAGGTGCTGGTCAGAGTCCAGGCCATGAAACTGAAACTTTTCTAGCTATTCCCAGCAAAAAGATGATTCAGCAACAGAACTTAGGTATGTCCATCATTGGCAGGAGAGGTGGAGAGAGGATGTCTAGAGCTGACCACAGGATAGCAGCCCCGTTGCCCAGCTCAGTGGACTGGACTTCAGACTCCCAGAAACCGGGGAAAAGCCAACTGGGCCCAGAATGCAGAGACATTCTCTGCACAAGCCTGCTAGCTGTGCCGAGATAGCTGTTCAGGATAGCTCTGGATCCAACTGGATTCAACTGAGAACAAGGTAGAGAGCAACTGAGGATGATTCCCAGTGTCCTCAGGCCCTCACACACATGTGTACAAACGTTCACACACTCACACATGTATGTGCCCCCCACCACCACAGGCACACACCCAATACACACCTATACACGCAAACCAAACAAACAACAAAGGTGACATCAGGAAAAGCTGGAGGTGTTCAGGGCAGGAAGCCAGGGAAAGCCAATAAGTTGCAAATAATGAGAATACTTTTTTATTCAAAGTGTCTCGATTGAGTGAGCTGTGCCGTGGGAAAATGGAGACCATCCCGAGGTTACCGAATCATTTTGAAGATTAAGATGAAGAGGTCAAAAATAGTCCTGTGTTCTGCAAACTGTCATATGCTGATGGCAATTTTACAAGAATTAAATTCCATTGCACAAATGATGAGCAGGCCCCTCTCACAGAGGCCAAGGGGGACTGCAGTACTCACTGCCTGTGATGTTCAGCATCCTGATGACAAGGCAGATGTCAGTTCCTCCACCATAACCATTCCATGGGTATGGGCTAACCTTTAGCTATAACTCTGACTCACAGGCTCAATACGTTCTGTCATCTGAGAGTCAGTGTGGTCACCTGTCCCAGGGCCAGGCTCCAGGTCAATGTCGGCAGTACACTGTGGAGGCTTTGTCCTGGCTCTGCTGAGGTCTGGTGTCCACTCCCACTGATACCACGTGGCTATTATACATGTGGGGCTGGAGCTGGCATGGCTCCTTCCTGTCTCTTCTCTGTGTCCAATGACAGAATGCTGAGTCCCCACAGAGAAAAGTGAACAATTAATATGATCATCATGGTCTTGATTTTAGAAAAGCAAGCGATATGTGTGAAGCTGACTGTGGGGTTTGTCTGTAACGGGGTGTTGTAGAGTAGCCAGGATGGTTAAACAAAGGATGGGTGGGGAGGGACAGAGGAGGGGGAGAAGTGGAAGGAAGGAAAGGAGGAAGGGAAGGATGGAAGAGGGACCAGGTGAAGAAAGAAGGAAGTACCAAAAGCAGGACAGAAAGAAGAAAGGAATCAAGAAAGATCTCTGAGCAAATTTGCTTATTTTTTTAATTAAAAAAAAAAAAAAAAAGCGAGCCAGGCCTAGTGGCCTGGTGGTGTAAGACTTTAATTCCAGGACTTGGGAGATTGTTATGAGGCCAGCCTAGTCTACACAGTAAGTTCTAGACTAAGCCAGCCAGGGCTACATAGTGAAAACAAAATCCAGGAGCAGATTTAAGCTGGACTCAGCTCAGATCCCTTGGACTTTTCCCTCCTGAAAGCCCTGCTTTCCCATCAGCTGTGGGAAAAGCTGGCTTTTCCTCTGGCGTCTCCTGGGAAAGCCATCAGGGACTAGAGAACTATGAATGTTCCCGATGCACGGGACTAGCATGGATAGCGACAAGTGGACACGTAGATCAAAGCCCATCTTCACCAACTCGTTTGGGCCTAGAAGTCTCGCCACAGGCTGCCAAGGCAGCACAACCTGCTGCAGATCTGGTGCTAGTGATCTGGGTCTGGTGACACCTCAACCTCTCCATGTTCTTAGCAAAATGTGTACTGGCCAGCAGGGAGATTCCAAGAGTCTAACTTGGTGGGTGGGGAAGGCCCGCTCCTCAGTTACTTGAAATACTGCTGGCTTTGACCTACAGCACAGAGAGGGAACAGAGGTTCTGTGGCTCTGCTCACTAAGCTGGAGTCCCTGTGGCAGCAACACTTTACAGTACAGACTGGACACACTCAATTGTCATGTTCCAGTGCACCCGGCTGCTATCCTCAGTCCCAGCATGTAGCTGGGAAGCTAGGTACACATTTTCTCCCTCTGATTTGGCCTTCCCAGAAACAGAGTGGCATTCAGAGGGAAGATTGCAGGGGGAGCAGAGGTCACCGAGGGAGGGGCCAGGTGGGCAGGTAGGACTCTGATTGGCGCATCTCCTACATCAGCTCTGGGGCAGACTTGTGTGTCTCGTTATTTTTCATTCTGGAGATAAACAAAACGGAAGCGGAGCTCAAAAAATAAATAAATAAATAAAAATGCACGAGGCATTTGCTTGAGCAAATAACAAATTCAATTTAAACATTGCCCTTGTGATTCCTTTTCTATACAGTCAGATCTAACCACAGGGACCAGCTCTACCTGGAAGAGGTTGGGATGCCTGGTCTCAGAGCCAAACAGGGCTCTTAGTGATTTACGAGAGTGCATCAGAAGTGTGAGCTATTTGGGAGAGACAAGATACATGGGTGACTTAGGTGGGCAGTGGGGAAAGCTGAGGGAGGGGGAGTCAGAGACTCTCTGCTTTGTATTCTAGGGTGAATGCCTCCCTTTTCTCTACTCTTTTTCATGCCTGCCCTGGACTTGGCTCATGGGAGATTTCCACTGTGACTTTCCAAAATGTTTTTTTTCCATGTGAGCCATGCCCCTTAACACTTCAATCCCCGTTCATTCATGGGGCCATTGTTCTTTCTAGACTCAAATTCTTTTTGCTCCAGACATCTTTAGCTTTCTTCACTCTCTAAATGTCTGCTCGGTTGTCTCCCTGTGGACATTTGCTTAATAACGTGGTTTATTTGGGGTGCCTGATTGTGGGAAATCTTCTCATCTAGCCACCAAATGACATTTTTAATCGAATCTTTTAACGTTAAAGGACCAAGATGATTTCCTTATCTTCTACATGATTTGTCATTTGAGCGTAAGCCAAGGACCTGCAGGAACAGAATCTAGGCCTCTTCCCTGAAAGCTCTTATCAGGCAAAGTTTACAGCCAGAGAGCAGATAGAGAGCAAGTGACAGTGGCCACTGCCCCTTGTCAGGCTTTTCCAAATGATATTTATCCAGCCAATCTTTCCCCAAAGCTCCCAGAGGATGTGATTTCTCCTTAACTGTAGGTGACATATCAATGTCTTGAAGGCTGTCCCTTTTCACTGCCCAGCAGCCTCAGCTCCTATGCTTTCTCTTTCTATACACTAGTTAGGTTTTTCCTTTTTTGTGATCAGAAAAAAGGAATCTTTAAAAATAATTTAAGAATTATTGTGTGTGGGTGTGTGTCGATCAGTTTGTAGTGCCTATGAATGTTCAGGTACCCAGAATACAGTCCAGTCCCTTAGAACCAGAGTCACAGCCAGTTATGAGCCTTCTCACGTGAGCGATGGGAGCTGCATTGCATTGTCGAACTGAGAAATTGTCTTATCAGTTTGGTCTTCGGGCTTGTCTTGGGGAATTGTCTTGATTGATAATTGATGTAGGTGGGACCAGCCTACTTTGAAGCATTCCTTGGCAGGTAGTCCTGGGTTGGATAAGCTAGCTGAGTGTCAGAGTGAGCAAGCCAGAGCCAGAGAGTGAGCCAGCAGTCAGGTTCCCTTATGGTTTCTGTTTCAGGATTCTGATTAAGTTTCCTCCTTGATTTCTCTCAGGAATAGATTGTGACATGAAAGTATAAGCCAAATAATCACACACACACACACACACACACACATACACACACGCACACACACACACACACACACACGAGATTATATACAAAGGGGCTCTAGCAGGCCCAAACATGGCTAACATGGCTATGACAGGCCTTGTCCCTTCCCTTGCTAAAACACGTTAGATGACATTCCTAAAGCTAGCCACCAAGGTCTATTCCCTTATTTGGCCACTTCCTCCTCCTGAGGCTTATTATCAAGGTCCAGCTATCAAAGTATTGAAGTCCAACAATCAAAAGCCCCCTTTGGCTCACCTAAATAACATTCCCAATTAAAATTAAATACCTCATCCTAACAGGGGGTTTCCCCCTTTACCTTTATAAACCGCCATTTGCCTATGGGCCACGTCTGTCTCCTCTCTCTCCAGAGGCAGTCCTCTGTGTCCCACCCCCTCCAGGACAAATACCCCCCCCCTCTCTAGTGAATGAGTGTTTGTCTATTTGTGTGTCTGTGTACCATTAGCAGGCCTGGTGCCTGTGGCGGCCAGAAGAGACTGTCAGATCCCCTGGAACTAGAATTATGGATGGTTGTGAGCCACTGTGTAGTTCTGGGAACTGAACCCTGGTCCTCTGTCAGAGCAATCAGGGCTCCTAACTGCTAAGCTCCCCACCTACCCTACCCCCATGATCAAACAGTTTTATGACAGCTGAGGAGAGAAAACTGGAGCAGGGTGACTGAGAGCAAGATGCTCCTCTCCTCGGCCGTCTCCTCAGTCTGTCTCGAGTGTCCTGTGGTTTCAGGGCGGCAGAAGAAGCTCTCTTAATTATTTATTATAATTGTTCCTATGGTTTATTACCTTACATATTTCATGCCTGACAAATATTCGGCCTGAAAATCTTTCCCACAAATCAAAGATGACCTGATGGTTTCGTGGAGTTAAGGTTTTTATCCCTGCAGGAGCACATGAGCATGTGCGGTATTTCTGTGAGTTTGCTTTGTGGATGTTGCAGTGGGGTGCTCATCTATGTGCAGTGGGGTGCTTGCTCATGTATGTGTGGGGACTGGCCTGAGGTCTAGGATGCCGGACAAAGACATCTCAGGAATTTAGAAGCAGAAGTGAACCCAGGGGAGTAATCGCAGCTATCAGGCAAATCTCCAGGTCCCAAGATGGAAACATAAGCCTTTTCCACAGCTCAGCGGCCTGGAGCACTCAGCACCTCTCTAATCTCCTTCTTCTCCCCTGGCCCTGATTACTGGAGGCTAAGGAGAGGACAGTGGTCAGCTCTGGTGTGGAGCTCAGAAGAACCCATGGTATATTCCTGTCAGGCACAGTGTGGCTGCCAGACAACCGGGCCTGTCAGCTTTATAGAGACTTCCTTTCCTGAACCCTCTTTCAGAATACATCATCTAAGTTGCCCCAGGATGCCACCCACAACTGTTTGAAGGGTCCCTGGGGGCAATAGAGACCTCTCATCCCTTCCTTTGCTAGCTCGGTGACGAAAGAGTGGGATGAGTGAGTCAGACGTGGGCAGGGATTGTCACAAGTAGATCAGTGTGTTTACATCCCAGAGCAATTGGAAGAAAAAAAATAACTTGTTGTATCTCTCCACAAGTTGATGACTAATCCGTTTCCTGCAACGCATTTCAGCTAAGAAGTAATAACTCTTCATTAGGAGGCTGCCCAAGGGTGCTGAGCTGCCATGGCAACAGCCCTTCACACAGACAGACGTTCATGATTCTCCTAGGTATCTTTTCATCTGACATCGTTCCAGAACATTCAGTGTTTGGATCTCGGAACATGGACGTACGGCAGACATTTGTTTACAAGGATGGGTATGTCTGTGGCTATGCCTGAGTACCCGAGAACAGCAATTTATCAATTTATATGGGATGGAGATATATTTAGTCCTTGGTTCTGGAGACTAGCAAAGATAGGAGCATGGGGTTGACATCTTCTCAGCTCAGCCAAGCGCTATCATGATAAAGCAAAGCATGTCACATAGTGAGACACAGCAAGCTGGTTAGAGGAAGTGGAGGGGCTAACCAAGCCAGTCCTGGAACAGGCTGTGGGTTGGTTAATGCCAGAATAAAGGAGAGTGTGCAGTATCTCCTCCTCTCAGTATTGCTTCCCTAGGGACCAGGTTTCTAAGGCTTGGACTTTGTGGACTATATAGCAGGGTGTATATAAGTGTAGTAGGTGTGTGTGTGTATGTGTAATGTATGCATATATATTACACATGTAATACATATTGTGTACACATGTGTTATAATATATTGTATGCATATATGTATATATATTTCACACATAATACATGTTGCCTAACACATGTGTTATAATAATATATATCACATGCATATATGTGTACATATGCAATATAAGGACACGATATGATTGTAATGTAGATGCTCTCTCCAGGCTGGACAGGACCCTTGCCATCTTGAAGTGGAGTAGCTGTGATCACCCACACAACACCCTCATGATCTCTGCTCTGTTAATGTTCCTGAACGGAGGAATGCTAAGAGTTCAAGAGGTGTAGGAAACACAAGGCCTTCCAAACAGCCCCACAAGTCCCCTCCTCTCCCAAAGGCGGCAGTCACGTTATGTACGAAATAAAGAGTTGACTGGGCTGGGACTTGCTGTCAGTGTGGCTGCCCTTGAGTGGTCTTGTCCCTGTAAACAATCTCCACAAAACGACCCGTTCACTTGGATGAACACTTCCCTTTGGTTTGTTGATGTCCTCTCTATCTGGGATGAGCCACTCATGTCTCCCCAGGAAAGTGCCATGACAAACACATACATATACACAGGGTGGCTAGATGGTCTCTAGTAACCTGGCTGCCCTCAGATGCCTTCTCCAGCAGGAGGGATCACAAAAGCCTGCTCGAAGGTCCTCATTAACTCTGGCCCTGTGCCTGGGGAGCCAACAGATGCAGGTTCTTCTGACTCGAAATGGAAAGGAATTCCAAAGATGTGACCACTCCCACCCTGATGTACTAGCAACCACGCATGGAACCTAACAGGGAGGAAGGCAGCTGCAGCCACACACAGCTGAACACTGGAGTCACCCATAAACCAGAGTTCTGTACCACTCAGGGAAGGGGAGCAGGGCAGGGGCATTGGAATGGAGGCCCCCAGTCTCAGGCAGAGGGAGAGTGGTTTACACAGGTTGTGGTTCAACATCAAGGGGCGATCATCTTGGTCCTTCGCGGGTCAAGACAGTGAAGGTTGGATTTGAGAGTTACGGACAATCCCAAGAAGGCACGGTATAAATAAGACGGTAAGACTTCCAGTAGCTTCCTTCTGCTGACCAGGGGCTCTGTGTATCAACTCATAAAACGAACTATTGTAAATGCTTCCAGCAACAGCATAAGTGTTCTGTGTTGGTGAGGAGCCCTGAGGTGTCTCTATAGCATCTTGCAACCTTTCTGTAGGTGATGGTAAACATGGGTCAGGACACAGAATCACTGATCTGTGTCCTGTTTTAATCAACACAATCAGTGGTCGCCAGGACTCAGGAAGATAGCTGTTCCCCTTACAAGGTGTCAGCCTAAATCTAATGCTGAGTCTTTTTGAAACCCCAGTCCAGGGTATTCCAGTCACTGAAGTGTACTAGCTCTAGACATGCTCTGTGTGCTCTGATCCTTGGTCTCTCTTTTGCTATCCCCAGACAGCAAATTCCCTGTGAGTGGGAAGGATAGCAAGGGGAGAACATACATGCTCTCTTGGCATGCTCTCCTGTGCTGGACTGCATGGCTGGTATTAATTTACTCTGACATCCCTAAGCAGCATGAGTGCCAGTGAGAGCTTACCTTACATAGATGAGAGCCTCAGGCAGAGAGAGGGTGAGGAGCTTGCCCAAGGTCACACAGCCAGTTGGAGGAGGAAGCATGATTCACTTCCAGCAATTCGAAGGTGGCCCTGAGCTATTTTCTGCTATACTCTTCTGTCGTTTGAGTCTCAAAACCCTGAAAACAATGTGGTGCTTGCTGAGAGCCCTTCTGGCCAGCCATCACCAGAGGGGAAATGGAGTCTTAGGGAACATGGAGATAAACGATAGCAATCAGCACCCGACATGTTAATAGTGATCAAGTAGCCATGTTAAGAAGCAATCCTGATCTGGGAAGATGGCCCGAGGGGGTATATAGTACTTACCGTGTAGCTGTGACAATCTCAGTTCAGATGCTCAGAACTCATTTGAGGCCAGACTCAACAGCCCACACTTGTAATTTCTGTACTCCCATGGTGAGAGGGAATGCTGAGAGAGTAGAACCTCTGGCTTACCTGGCATATACAATGGTAAACATCCTGCCCCAACAAATAGAGAGCAAGGAGCAACACCCAAGGCTGTCCTCTAAGACCCACATGTGCTCTGGGGCACCTGAACACCTGCATCCATACACACACACACACACACACACACACACACACCTGCACTCATACAGACACCTGCACTCATACACACACACACCTGCACTCATACATACACACACCTGCACTCATACATACAAACACAAACACACACTTGTCACTAGTCATCATGTACACATATGAACATGCATGTGCATACACATCATACATGAACATACACATACATATCATCATCCATACATGTGTGCATATACACAACAAAAGATTAAGAAAAGAAGCATCCCTTTCCCCATATGTTCTCAGTGGACCTCAGAGCAGATTCTGCTGTCATCTAAAATACATATTCAGATAGAATCTGTGGTTCCCAGCGTACTGGGATAGGGTTCCCAGATGAGCAGCTGCTGGGGAAGCTCACAGATCACGGAACTGAACGCCAAGACGTTCTATAATCTAGCTCCCTCCCTGTGACATGGTCCAGGCAAGGCTGGCTTGATCCCATGTTCACACTAAAGCTCACTGATGTTCTTGTTAATCAAATAAAACTTATCATGAACACGATAGGTATAGCTCCTGTGTGAGGTCCAGGGATCCAAGGTGAGAACAAGGGCTTGTCCTGACCTTTCTGGACTTGTGTTTAAGTCAGGAGGAATAGACATTGAGCGGTGAGTGGCAGATAAGGAAGATGATGTCTGTTGTAAGTGGTGAAGGATGACAGGGCAGGTACTGAAGGAGCAGGTACTGAAGGGGCAGTTCAAGGAGACAGAGTCAGGGAAACTTTCCTAGGAGATGTCATAACAGAGCCTCCTGGAGCCAGCAACTCTAAACACATTCTGGAAAGACCATTTCTACAAATGAGAGAAGCACTTTGAGGTGGGATGGTTCATTTCCCAGGGACTGAGAGCTAACAGCACTGAGTGTGGAGTGCGTTCTCATGTGGAGGACACACAGCCAAAGCTGTAGCGTGAACTTGCTCTCTGTGCAGCAACACACACTGGAGGGGGCTGGACAAGAAGTAGAAGGATTGTATCCACTTGTAAAGAAGACTTGATCTTCAGGTTCCCCTCAGCAACTTCAGAAGTCCTGGAAACAGATGCCAAGCTCAACTTTAGTACCAAAGGACTTCCCTTCTGTCTGTGGCTTGTTATGTTGAAAATAAGGTTGACTCACTCAGCTTAAACACTGCAGAGAGCTGCCCCCCCAGTCTCCCTTTCTCTTTTTATTTTGCACACACAAGCGTGCATGCACGCGCGCGCACAAACACATACACACACACACAAACACAAAATACCTCCTAATGCTGCAGTTCTGATCATGGTGTGCTTTTTAATTAAGAAAGTATATCAAACATAAGAAGACTCTGGGTCAAAATGGGCAAGCCATCTTCACTTTAATTGATGTGACCACAGCCATTTAGATATTTCATATTTGTTATTAAGCCTGTGGGGGAAAATGGGCACTCCAGGTCATCAGACCAACAGAAAGAGAACTGCTGGTCTAATTTAGGTCTAATTTGGATTAGTGTTGGCTGAGGGTTCTGTAGGTCAGCTGGGCCTCAGTCATCAGAGAACAGAAAACAAGACAGTATGGTTCATATTTTAACCTGGCCACTCATGTCCACAGGAGATAGGGCCAAGTGGGTGTCAAGACTGTTTCATTCTTAAGACTGGTTGGAAATTTGCTGCAGTAAGTTCCATAGTTCCATGCTTCGGTTTCATGATGCCCACCACGGGCAGCTGGGAAAAAGAACGCTGCCTAATTAGATGACCCCCGCTAGGGAAGACAGGGTCTGTTACACTGAGCACTCTCTCACATCCACTCCCGGCCCCAGCTCACAGTAGAGTCTGTAATGCTCTGATTTCTACCTTTGGATACCATAGAAGGGCAGAAAAATAAAGGAAGAAATTGTTTATTCACCTGTTAACTTCCACTATGGATAGGCTCTTGAACAACATGTTTTGATAAGAATCTGACTCCAGGCTAAAGGAAAGAGGGGAGTTATGGGAAGGAGTGTTCCCTCTGTCACAAAGAGTTCCAGGCAAATTGTTCAATCCTCCTGGACTCCTGACCCCTCCACCAAAACACAAAGGACAAAAAACAGGAAAGGGGGCATGAGGTCCACACAGGGAAACACACATGAAGTCCACACAGGGAAACACACATGAAGTCCACACAGGGAAACACACATAAAGTCCACACAGGAAAACACACATGAAGTCCACACAGAAAAACACACATGAAGGCCACACAGGAAAACACACATGAAGTGCACACAGGAAAACACACATGAAGTGCACACAGGAAAACACATGAAGGCCACACAGGACTTTTTTAGTCATGTTCAACAAACCACTGCAGGAGAACACTCAAGTTGGCAAGGTTGCCTGACCCCATGTTTCTTACTTTTATGTCACTGTGACAGGAATACTTGACAAGAACAACTTTTTGTTTGTTTGTTTTGTTTTGTTTTGTTTTTTCGAGACAGGGTTTCTCTGTATAGCCCTGGCTGTCCTCTGAACTCACTCTGTAGACCAGGCTGGCCTCGAACTCAGAAATCCACCTGTCTGCCTCCCAAGTGCTGGGATTAAAGGTGTGCACCACCACTGCCCGGCAAGAACAACTTTAGAGAGGGTTGTTTTAGCTCATGGTCTCAGTCAACGATGGTGAGGAAGGCATGGCAGAGGGAGCACATGAATTCCTCATATCGTAGAGGACTGGAAGCAGTGTCTGGGATTAGAGGCTGGAGAGAACTGTCAAAGGCCTGCCCTCAGTGACCTGCTTTTACCATCGAGGCCCTAACTGGTAACAATCCCACAAACAGGATATTCAGCAAGAATTAACTCTGTTCTTAAAATATATTTTTGTGTGATGCAACTTCGCGAGTGAGTTGTTGATTTTGTTTTTGAGACAGGCTTGCATGTGGGCCAGGCTGGCTTTTGACTTGCTAGGCAGCCAAGGCTGGCCTTGAAAGCCCGAGTGTGAGAGTCTCAGGTGTGCACTCAGCTGGAGTCACAGTGGTTGTCTATAAAAACAGAACTGCATAGTTCCTTAAGTTTAACAAGAAGCTCCTGCCAGCCTGCAGAACCTACCTGCACGTGGGAAAGCTCCACCTCTACCTCAGGAGGCACATGGGCCCTCCCCTGCCCTCCTCTGGCCAGTACATAGGAAGTGAGCAGACTCCTCTTCCCTCCTAGCCCTTACTTCTTGAAGATGATACCGTTTCTGATGGTTTGAATCCCAGCTCTGAGTCTAGCTTCCATGACCTTCAGATAATGACAGTGTGTTAAGGTGACACCTACTCAGAACGTCATAGAGAGGTTCCCTGCAGACATGGAATTCTGAGATGAACTTCCAGTCCTGCCTCTGGGAACCACGTGGGCAGTGTGATCAGTGACAGGCTTAGAAATTTTATAACACCAGTGAATGCTGGAGCAGACACATTTCAGAGATGGTTAAACAAGACCCCGGATTCCCTCATGGACTATTTTTAAGGCCATCAATCTCCTTATCCGTCGCAATTTACAGCCCTAATAGCTATTCTCTGCCTGTGTACATACCCATAAATAAATCCAACATAAAGGAGAAGGTAATTTAGACATAATGGAAGCAATACCCACACTGTCAGTTGCGGGTGACTCAGCTCTTCCTCGCTGTCTATCACTTTTTGTGAGATCTGAGCTGCACTACCTTCTGTAGATGTGCCTTGCAGACAGCAATCAGATTTCCAAAAGCTCGAGGAAAGACTCCCAGGATGGAAGATGAGCAGCTGAAAGAATTCTGAAAAGCCAGAAGCCACAGCCCCAGAATGTGCCCGGGAGCCCTGGGGGCGTTCGTGTACTTCAGCTAAACAAACACATCCATAACAGTGCATACTTCCAAGCATCCGGTTCTCCTCACGGCAAAGTTTATTGATATGTTCTCGGCCCAGATAGCCGGGCAGTTTCCCACATCAAAGGGCTCTGGGACAAGTAGGCTTATCTGGCCGTTCCTAATCTCTGCAGCCTGCTCACTAGCCCGGAGTGTCTGTCCTGTTTCTCTTTGGAACACAGAGGAATAATGTTCTAAGTTTGAATGTGAGTCTATACGAGACGGTCTCTTTGTTCAGTTTGTTTTATCTCACCACATAGCTCCTGACCCAAAACATGGCTCTCCAGGAAGAGTAAGAGATAGGTTAATCTTAAGCCAAATATGCATGACTGTCCTGGTTTGCTTTCTGTTGCTGTGGTAAATACCATAACCAAAATTAACCGGGAAGGTAAAGGGTTGTTTGCTTTATAGATAACAGAGTCCACTGTCTTAGTTAGGGTTTCATTGCTGTGAACAGATACCGTGACCAAGGCAACTCTTATAAAGGACAACATTTAATTGGGCTGGCTTATGGGTTCAGAGGTTCAATCCATTATTATCTGGTGGGAGCATGGCATCATGCAGGCAGACATGGTGCAGGAGGAGCCAAGAGTTCTACATCTTGATCTGAAGGCAGCCAGGAGGAGGCTCTCTTCCAAACTGGGTGGAGCCTGAGCATAGGACACCGAAGCCCCCCCACCCCCAGTGACGAACTTCCTCCAACAAAGCCATACCTCCTAATAGTGCCACTCCCTATGGCCAAGAATTCAAACACATGAATAGGCCAATTCAAACCACCACACCCACCATCCAAGGAACCCAAGGCAGGAACTCGATTAGCCATCATAGTGAACATAGGCCGGGAACTGGGATTCTGGTCACTTCAAATAACACTTTCCAGTGTGGAAAGAGTGTTAGAAAGCTACAGAGCAAAAGAAAATTGTAAGTCAAGGCAGTTTTAAAAATATATCAGTGGGAACGTCCAGTAGATTGGTTACAGCAAATCAGGGGAAAATCACTCTGCTCCCTGTGCTCTAGGAGCTGCCTGCGGGCATTTCGAGCATTTGGCTTGGTAGAAGCTGGGGTCGGGGTGGGGGTTGGGGTGTCTGTTATCTTAACATACCCCAAAGGCTTAACCTGATAGTCACACACACCGACCTAGGACATACACAGACACACAGAGGGTGAGGGGAGAGAATAAAAAACCAGATTGCCCTTTTTGGTGCTGTAAATCAATTAAAATGAATACAGCTGGTATAAAGTAAGTCCCGTGTGGGATGACATAGGAGTCCAGTAGGTCTCTCCATCCACAGCTACCAGTGTGCTCTTTGACAAGCAGCTCTCAGCCGGCTCCTCCGCTCTCCCAAAATCTCATCAAGACCTCGAAGGAAAGATGCCCATTCTGGCATTGTGCTCACATTAAGCTCTTTCTTTTTCCTTCCTCACTGTAACGAATCGTCTTTATAAACACACAGCTTCTGCCTCCTCACATGCAGCTTTGCCACGTGTGGCTACTTAAGACAAAATTGAATCATCAATTATTCATTACTGAATTAGAATTAGCTAAAATGAAATACGGAGATCCGCGAAGAAGACCTTCTCAGTGCTCCGTGTCCCCGTGCCTAGCAACTACCAGAGGCTCTATTCTGAACGTGCGCCAAGTTTCAGGGGACAAACACATTTGTTTGTTTTGAGACAGTGTCAAACTGTCTGGTCTTAACTCACCATGTAGCATTGGCTGGCTTTGAACCCCCAGTCCTCCTGCTTCAGCCTCCCAGGTGTTGGTGCTATAAGCATGTGCCACAGGGCCCAGCAGCTGTAACGGTTGGGACAGTGTGGAATTAATGCTTCCCTTCCTCACGCTCCTTGGCTTGGTTTTGCTCCCGGGATCTTAACCATAAGAAACCAGAGCCGCACCCTGCCTGGATCCAGCATCCAGTGTGGGAGGTAGAACGGCTATGAAGCTGGATGGGCGCCCACTCCCATTACAGCTAAGGACTCATCTCTCCCTGTGAGGGTCCTTGAGAATCATCCACAGAAGAGGCTTTGGAGATGCTTTCAAACATCAGGGGAGATGTATCCAAATGGGAGCAGGCTGGGGAGGGTCAATTAGCTCCTCATTCAATCTTCACTCCTGCCTTGTGGGCTGAGCAAACAGAGAGCAGCTCTCTTCCTATCCAGGCAGGGAGTGTGGAGTCTCAGGCTCTGATTCTCTGGAGCAAAACCTAAGACAGAAAAATATATAACCCAAGTATTACCTAGAAAAAAACCAGTGTAGCCCCTGAGCAGCTCACTCCAGTTTTGTTGGTCAGTTTTAAGAGCCAGCCTCATCTCACCTTGTAGCCTGAGGATGACCTTGGACCTCTGACCCTTTGACCTCCACCTTCCAAGAACAGAGATGGGGGGGGGGCAGCAGCACCCCTTGTCAGTATCACCCTGAAGATGGCAGTCAGGCCTTTGTGCACAGTAGGCGCTCGACCCACTGACCTGTCTCCTCAGCCTGCCAGGGATCTAAAGAACCAAAATCTTGTGACACAGAATCAGTCAGGCACCCCTCCCAGAGCTCACTCTTGTCCCTGGGGCAGCCCAGCCTCCTACCCTGCTATGCCCTTAGCATGTTAATATGCTTCACCCAGACTGTTGCCTTGGTGTCAGGTTTTAAATGATGAAAGTCGCCTTGAGATTAACTATCAGCTGTGTCATCCCACCTGGAATACCAACCAGAGAAAGGACACCTGAGGTCACAGAGACTTCAAGTTTTATCTTAAAAATCATACTAGGGTGGAAATAAATAGGGTGGAGAGAATGGCTGATTACAGATAAGACACACACACACACACACACACACTCTCAAACGCACGCACACACACACAATCAAACGTGCACACACTCACACGCGCACACACACTCACACTCGCGTACACACACTCACACAATCAAACGCGCACACACACGAGCGCGCACACTCACACGCTCTCACACACGCATGCACACACTCACGCACGCACACTCACGCACATGCACACGCACACACGCA
>JADRCH010000135.1:3456131-3487096 GCA_019843965.1 Rhynchomys soricoides
TGTGTGAGTGTGTATGCGTGTGTGCGAGTGTGAGTGTCTGTGCATGCGTGTGTGCGTGTGCATGTGCGTGAGTGTGCGTGCGTGCACAGACACTCACACTCGCACACACACGCACGCACACTCACGCACATGCACACGCACACACGCATGCACAGACACTCACACTCGCACACACGCATACACACTCACACACGCACACATGCACACATGCACACTCACACGCACACACACGCACACGCTCACACACGCATGCACACACTCACACACGCACACTCACGCACACGCACACACGCACAGACACACTCACACACACGCATACACACTCACACACACGCACACATGCACACACTCACATGCACACGCACACACGCACACGCACTCACACGTACACTCACATACGCACACACGCACACTCACATGCACTCACACACACTCACACACGCACACACACACGCACACACACTCATATGCATATGCACACATGCGTGTGTTGGTGAGGGCTTTCTGATAACGGTGTTTGAGTACCTATGTATGTGTGCTTGTGAGTGGGGGCACATGGGTGTCACAGATTTGTGTGGAGCTAGTAGGACAACTTTTTGGCTTTCCATGCTGCTTGAGACACAGTCTCTTTGACACTGAATATACCATGCTAGCTGGCCCTCAAGCTCCATGGCCTCTGCATCAGCTCCTGATTCCTGACCTGCTTGAGTTCCAGTCCTGACTTCCTTTGGTGATGAACAGCAATGTGGAAGAGTAAGCTGAATAAACCCTTTCCTCCCTGACTTGTTTCTTGGTCATGAAGTTTGTGCAGGAATAGAAACCCTGACTAAGACATCCGCCATCTAAAAACAGCCACTCCTCTGTGCAGAGATGTGACACAGCTTTGGCGAGAAGGGAGCTCCCTCTGATCCCTGCCCCCACCCCTGGCCCTGACTCTGCTTCAGCTCTGTCTCACCTGAAGCCTGAGTAGTTTGCTCTCCAGCCATGCAGGCAGCAAGTGAGTCCAGCGAGTGAGGAGAGAATGGGGCCCGGGTGGGACCTTCCCTTCCTTCTATGACGTCAGGGTCGTGGTTCTCGCTTCATCCAGGCTATAACAACGGTTACTACAGAAGCCTGACTGTTCTAAGACCCAGAGAGGAAGCTGAGCCATCACCACAAGGTCCTAAGACTCATAACTCTGTGAGAATTCAAGCTATTAGGAAATGGGTTGGGCTTAAATGACCATTCAAATGGGGGAAATGGAGGCCACTAAAAAGGGGATTTAAAATGAAAGGACATGTAGGGATAGACGGACAGAAAGGGCAGACTCAAAGTCCAGGAGGATGGGAGTGCGCCTGCGGAGGGCAGGGAGTTGGAGTCACAAGACAGGGGTGGTTGCCAGGAGAGACAAATGGCAGCCTACTTACTCCAAAGAGTTCCCACTCCTCCTTCTGTCTTCCCTACCTTCACCGTGGTCTCTTCTGAATTATTAAACAGTAAACGGTGCCCTCCTCAATTCACATCCCTCTTCCATCCTTCCCTCACCCCTTCTCTCTCCCACTTCTTGGTTTAAATCCCACCTCCTCCACCGAGGCTCCACCTCTCCTACCGAAGCTCCACCTCTTCCACTGAGGCTCCACCTCCTCCACTTAGGCTCCACCTCCTCCACCGAGGCTCCACCCCCACCAAGGCTCCACCTCCCCTACCAAGGCTCCACCTCCTCCACCGAGGCTCCACCTCCTTGAGGTTTTATAACCTTCCCAGAGCCATAAACAGTTGAGGACCATGTGTTCAGACACATGAGACTCCGGATATTTCACTTTCAAACAACAACGATGTACTAATTATTCCTTGAGTGTAACAAGTAACCCCAAACCTGGTAGCTTAACAGAAGCACAGCATCTCCACAGTGAGCAAGTCAGAACCCCAGTGTTAGGAAGATGGTGTTTCAGGCTCAGGGTCCTCTAAAGCCACTGGGAAGCTGTCTCCCAGGGCTCTCGCCATCTCGTGACTGTGGCTGAAACATAATCACATGGGCAAAGGGGTATTGTAGCCTCTTCTGGGTGGGCCTCTCCTTGGGCCTTCTGAGCACCCAGGGTGGGTACAAAGTATTTGTGTTACTTGGACTTGCAGGTAACCTTGATCTACTGCTCACACAGATCTGCTCAAGTTAAGTGTGGGAGGATCCATGGAGGTCACTTTGGTGACAGTGGGGTGAAGTAATCAATTGCCCTTTGAAGAGATGGCTTTTGCTGAGGTAGTGAAGATAGACTAACAGACCACGTAAAGATGTAAGAGACTAGCTGAGAGGCCACTGCTTGCTGCCTCCTAGGGTTGCTGAGGTGACTGTAGTTCAGAGGAAGAGGTAGATGGACTGGAAAAATAGTAAGTTAACAAAACAGGCCCCAGAGGTGACTGGGAGTGAGCAAGGCAGAGTCAGGGGTTCAAGGCAACTTCTAGTTGTATGCTAAGAAGAAGCCCTTAGACTTCTGGCTTGTGCAGCCAAATGTGTGCAAGGTTTTAGTCAGAGAAGAGTGTCACACAGATCAAGCCATGCTTGTGATGGCAGAGGGTATTTGATTTTAGTCATACTGGGTTTAGAGTGAATAGAAAGCCTCCAAGAAGAGTGCAGGCCCATAGGACTAGGCTGCCTGGCACTTGAAGGCACACAGATGCTGTTCAATACCATCTAGAAAGAGAAGTCCTCTGGATAGAGGAGGGCCTTGGGCCAAACCTTCAGAAAAGGCTGTTTCTCCGGGCCAGTGACAGACTGCAGCTGTGTGCGAAGGATTTCGATTAATTAAGGTCTCCAGGGTAACCAGTTAGAGGATATTCACAGAAACCAGCCAGAGTCTGCTGGGAACTAATAGCCCCCCAGAAACCACTCCATGCCAGGTCATTAATGTGTGGATGATCTGTGCCATTATCCCCAGGAAGGACTGCATGCATACATGTCACCACCTGAGAAGTGATTGGGCATGGTCTGATAATAAGCTTGGCTTTCTACAAGACCATGCACGATGGCCCAGGGCTTCAGCAGCCAGTGAAGAGTGGGAAAGGGCTCAGCATTCCTTTGGCAGTGACTGAGTCAGAACCAGGCCAACAACACAGAGTAGGTCTGCAGGGCCGGTGAGGCTCTTATGAGAACAATCTGGGCTAAACTTCATTGATCACTGGCTCCAAGCCCACCATCTTGGTAGGAAAGTTTGTCTGGGTCCCTCATTACTGTGCTACTTAACTCTACTCCCCAGCACTCCTTAGAATGTTTGTCCTTTGCCTCTTCCTAATGAACAATCTCCTGAGGAGTTGGCCATGTGTTATTCAGGGAGCCATCCAAAAGGTCTACCAATCCCCATCACTCAGTGTGGGCCCATGCTCTAGTTGGATGCTGTAATCCTGCTCTTGTGACGAGCCTGCTCCTGGTGGTGAAGCTCAGTCACCTGCCATATTGTCAGGGACCCATCTCATGGGTATCATCAAGCCTGGTTCTGTGATAGCATCCCTCAGTTCACTGTGGCTGACGGACAAACAACTCGGGATTTCTCAGTGATAACTTGGCCATGTTTCTAGCACACTCCTTTTTTGGGGTATATGTGTCTTTATTATAGAACGGTGTCCTTTAAGCCAAACAGCAGCCATGTCCATTGGATCAGCTGTACCTGCTTGCACACCTCAGTCTTGATCAGACCTGTGGCTGTTGACGTTACCTTACAGGGGGAGGGGAGACCACTGGACCCTTACTCAAGTATCTACCTGCCCCTCCCAGGCATCTATACTCAGTTCTGCATCAATTGCACACGGTTTCAGGGGCTTGGAGCTAGGCCAGAGTGTATAGGCTGAGGAAGCTTGACCTATGCAGCTACGGGGAAGCCATCATCCATGGTGGGTGATGATAGTCCCCAGCAGCTGCTTTGAGTTGACCCATGTTCCTGCCAGCAAACCCACATCCATGTAAGGATAATAAACTTGTAGGTCCCCGGGAAAATATATGATGGAATCCTACTTTTGTTTGTCACAGATACCTTAGAAGAAAGGGGTAGATGTTTGTCTCTCCCTGAAGCTCTTCCACAGGTCCAGCTCTTGCAGACAATACTCCCTTGGGCGTTTTGATCACTTTGAGGCTTTTGATCACTGTTCTACCACCTACATGGGCAATCCCAGCATTCCCTGGTAGTGTGAGCCACTGTGTTGTCTGTAGGTCCAGGAGCCGCCCGAATAGTGTGTTGTGATTATCCCAGGGTTCAGAGGCAGGGTGTCAGCTCCTGCTCTCAATGTGATAAACTTTCACCAATCCATCACAAAACCCACTGCACCCTGAGCTGCATCTTGCTGGTACCCCTGAACATGTCCTGGAGTATTTTGAAATCTGAATTTTTCCTTTTCCACAGGAGCTGTTTGCCCTGGTGGACTGCACTGTGACTAGCTGTTGACCTGGTCAAAGAGAAGGTGGCTAAGGCCTCCAGAGGGGCACTGTGTTGCCCCACAGGACAGAGTCCTTTGTTCCAGCTTCTGAGGGGTGGTAACTTCCGGGAGTCCCATGGCTCAGGGGAATCTTTCTAGTCTGTTAATCATGATGTCCCTGTCTCCTATCTCAGGATCCAGGCTTTCCCCAAAATGTCCTGGCCTTGGTGTGGTTGGTCCGCCCGTTACTGGGAAGCTATAACTTCTCTAGAATGTTCTTGTGATTGCAATCTGGGCCTGTTCCTCAGCTTCCTGCATCCTTTTCCTACCAGAACCACACCCTCTTGCCAGGCCCCCAACTCCAGGCTCCGCACTGTGGGCTTTTGTCACTTCCTTACAGCTTCACCCCTAAACAGCAGCCGTCCAACAAACCGTCTGCCTGTATTTTTCAGTGACTCAAACCATGAACCATTGCAGTTCCTTCTGTGGGTGTGTCCTGCAGCTAGCCTCTGATCGAAGAACCTCCACACCATGTAGGGTCAGGGAATTATCAGTGCTATAGTGGTCACCTCCAATGAGGTCCTCACTTCCGACTGGCCAGGGGATGACCCAGTTCCCTAACAATGTGAATGAATTTCAGGTCAAGTTCTTCTGAGGAGCAGACCTGAGCAGGAGACCATAAAGCACAAAAGATGTGGGGAGGACTCATAAGATTCCCATTTGTGGAGAAAAAGGAAGGAATCGGGATAGGTCAGAAAGACGGGTTCAGGCATTCCGTCTGTCTCTGTCTCTCTGTTTCTCTCTGTGTGTCTCTGTGTCTGTTTCTCTGTTTCTGTCTCTGTCTCTGTCTCTCTCTCTGTCTCTCTCTCTCTCTGTCTCTCTCTCTCTCTCTCTGTGTGTGTGTGTGTGTGTGTGTGTGTGTGTGTGTGTGTGTGACTGATGTAGAGTGTCTTCCTCAATCTTGCTCCATCATATTTTTGGAGACAGGATCCCTCACTGACCTTGGAAGTCACTGATTCAGCTAAACTGGCTGACCTGGAGCTCTGGGGAGCCTCCTGTTCCCCTGCCCAGCATTGGGATGACAGGTGCACACTACACACCTAGCTTCTTTTTACAGAGTTCTGGGGAATCAGCTCCTCCATCCTCATGGTCCTGTGGAAGGCACTTTGCTGACAGAGCTAGCTTCACAGCCAAGAGGCCCCAACATTTTGAAACACAAAAGTTGGCTTTATCAAGTGCTGTGGGACTTGTGAAGCTGTGAAGCTGAGCCAGCCTGTCAGGGACGCCCTTCACCGAGTCCACAGGCAGGACTTTCTATCCACATGTGAGCAGTTATTGAGGGCTGCTCTGAGAAAGGCACCTGACCCTCTTTTTAAAGGGTTACTGGTGGGCCCACCATTTCTTACAAAAGCTTTGATGATTCTAGTTTTAGACACATTCTTCTCCTTGAATAGACTGTGAGCTATTTGAGGGCCAAATGCGTCATTTATTCATTTTGTAATTACCCAAAGTTAATACACTACCTGAGGGTGACCTTGGAGAACAGAGTGGATGGAGGGAGGGGCAGCCAACTTGTCTGAACACAGCTGCCTGATTCAACTTGGGCTCCCTGGGAGGAGATGCTGTGTGGGAACTTCCAAGAGAAAAGTCTGCTGGGGATGTCGGTGTGAGTGGATGGAGTGAATAGGGCCAAGGGGAGAGCTGCAGAGAGACACATTCACAGAAGAAGCCTCAGCCCGGCCATGGGAAGCCAATGGCATCCACAGTGGTCTTGCTTGTTGGCTAAGAGACAAGTTCTCCACCCTCCTTGTTAAGTAGTGCTGGGTGCACCCTGATTTGGGGAGAAGACAACTTGGGGTAGAGCAGTCAGGCTGTTGATAGAAGCTCAGCAAGCACATGGTATCCCAGGCAACAAGGCAGCATGCACCACACTGTCCAGGGCTGGCAGGGTCTGGAGCTTGGTGCCAAATCTGTAGGAGGTCCCTTCTGTGGGACATAGCAAGAGGTAAAGTGTGGGTCAGCTGTTTTCACTTGTGCTTCGTGTCTCCTTCCTGCAAACTGTATGACTTAGCTCAGAGTTACTTCTGATGAGAAAACTGCTCCCAGGGGAAATGGAAACACATCTATCCACCCCTTCTGTTAAAGTCCTAAGAGCAAAGCAGGATTCTACCGAAGCTCATCCCGGGAAGCTGATAAGTTTGTTAGGCTTATGTACAGAGCGTGGGTGAGGGGTTACCAGCAAGAACACAGGTGACCCAAAACAGCAGCGTGTGGAGCCAGAAAGCCGTGCAACTGGGGAAGCCAGCCCGCAGCAAGAGTGAGGCTGAGATAGCTTGTCCTGAGACCAGCAGGAGTAGGACTACTTCCTCCTTGCTCTGGGCCTGCATGTCCCAGCACATGTAAGCCTTATGACCACCACCTCTGCCACCCTTGAGATAGTCATGTAGCCTGGTGGCCAAATTACAGGCTAAGCTGCTTCTCTTCCTATAAGGACATGTCGCTCTAGCACCTGGAATTCCTCTTGATGCAAATGAAGCATACCCAGCCAAAGATGTCCACTCACCCCTACCCACTCCCCAAGGTTTGTATGGCCTATGTTCACCCTCAATAAAGAGAGCCGTTTCACAGAAAACCATCTCTAGAGAAGGCTTTGTGTGCCACACTCACACAGACTAAGATCCTGTCTAACCCAACCACCCAACTAACTAAGCTTCATTCCTTCCATTCCAGCCCAGTGTGCAATGGTGCCTGGATATCCTGAGGGGAACAGCAGACCCAGGCCAATAGCAGTGTAAAAATCTCTGTGCAGCCTGGATGACGAATTCCCTATAACCACACCAATGGGGCCTTCTTCCTCTAGCCTTTCCCGACCTCTGTCCTCTAGACTCTTCCTGAGCTGCCGAGACTACATGTCATTAGGATAGAACTGCATACAGATGGATGGGGAGAGTGGCCAGGAACTTCCGAGGAGACCCAGTGAGCCTCCTTACTCTTCCCTGAGGGAATACATCCACAGTCCACAGACACTATAGCAGTGGTTCTCCACACGTGGTGCTTGGTGTTGAATAGCCCTTTCACAGGGGTCGCAGATCAGATACTCTGCAGAGCAGATAGTTATACTATGGTCCCTAACAATAGCGAAATTCAGTTACGAGGTAGCAACAAAATAGTTTATGGTTGGGGGTCACCACAACGTGAGGAACTGTATTAAAGGGTCACAGTCTTAGGAAGGTTGAGAACCAGCGCCTTCTAGTGACTGACTCTCTCAAGCAGACGTAGATCTGCTAAAGATGGTGGCTGTCTCGGTGGGATTACCATGTCCCATGAAAGCTTCCTAGATTTGCTTCTTCATCCATAAGGAAGTGTTTCTGCTCAAACACCCGACAAGCCACCACACACTGAGTTAGTATGGAAATGGGGTCCAGGTGAACGGTCCCCTGCACTGGGGATTGCCTGGTAAGCCAGCCGCACAATACGGCTTTCTAATCTGCCCAAGGACCTCCAGATTTCTGTTGGAGATGTACAAGATGTCCAGTTACCTCTCCAGAACACTGAGAAATTGATGATGCTAAGGATTTCTTTTGTTTCTGTTCTGACAGTGGTCAATAAGAAATCCTCATGGAAGACCATGCTACCGTTCTTCATTTGGTATCAGCTCACACTCAGTGACATGCTAGGAACGAAAAGCTGTGGCCATGGGCTGCAAGAGAACACTCTCCACCACAGAGCTGTCTTTGTGCTGCAAACCTCCAAGCCAGAGCTGGAGCCTTCCTGAAGGAGACAGGCTATAGGGAGAGGCCAGACTCTTAGGGCACGGTGAGGTTTGTGAGGTCTGATGAAGCCTATTTATTCTCTTCTATGTGTAGCTGTGTGTGTTCATGTGTGTAAGGACCATATGTGTATGGGTGTGCATGTGCACACACATAGTAGGCAGAGGTCAACGCAGGTGTCATTCCTCACTATGGATTTTTGAGGCAGCATCTCTCATTGGCTTGGAGCTTGCAGTGCTGAAGAGGCAAATTTGCAAGTGAATCCCAGGGACCTGCCTGTCTCTGTCTCCCAGCACTGCAATTACAAGTGCACACTCCCACGCCTGAGAGTTTCTGAGGAATCAACCTGTGAGCGCTCAGTGAAACCACCATTTGGACCTCTCTGTGGGTAGAGAGGAAGGCATATTTGGGAAATTCAATATGCTGAGGCTTTCTGGGGTTGAGGGCAAATGAAATAGAGTCTTGCCAGTTTTATAGGAGCAGGTTGTGGTGGGAGAATGCCTGTAAGCCAGACAGTCCAGGAGTCGGGGGACATGAGGGCTAGGATAGCCTGAGGCACAGCATGGCAACTTGGTTCTGTTGCAGGCTGGCTTGAGTTAATAGGGAGCTAGATGCCCCGTTGCTAGGGACAGTTGGCTGTAGGGGCAGATGAGGGAAGCAATTGCTTTTCATCACAAACAGAAACAATGTTTCTCAGGAATGCCAGATTTAAGCTTTTGTTTATCTGACAGCAATCTTTCTGTTTATACAGGGTCCAGTCTGAGCTAAGCCCTGACTGTCACTTAGGGCATTGTCAGCAGCACTGCTATTTTGGGAGCCTGTTTCAGACCTAACAGAACTTGGGTCCTCATGCCTCTGTGGCAAGCACTTTACCAGCTAAATGATCTCAGCCCAGGCTTACCTACTCTCTAACCATGGAAAATATGTTCAGAATTCTTGTCTATTGTCACCATGCAGAAAACCATGAGAGACTGAGGAGAGAAATGAAATGGAATACAAAGTCTAGAGTGTAGCCTTGAGAAGAAATGACCATCTATTGTCAGCTTCTCCTCAGAGGGGGTCTTACCAGAGTTCCAGGCTAGCCGGACTCAGGCATTCTAATGAAGCAGGATCAGCCACTCACCCCAAGAGACAAGGGGTGGTGGAAAGAGGAAAGGAATCAACTGTGTGGCCACTCTAAGAAGGGACAGAGGACCAAGGTCCTAAGCCCCAGCTTAAGAGTGCTGAGAAAAGTTTTGTCTATAAGGAAGACAAAGGTCAGGGGTCACATAGCTGGGGATGGTGGTCAGGCCAAGGTCTGGTCTGTGATTGTCTCCTGGTAGCCAAAGGGGGCCTCATCAGTGATAAAAAAGGAATCTCATTCTGTATACCACAGAGATACCAGCATGTCTACCTTCATCTCTGTGCTGGTCACAATAGCCAAGACCTGGGAACAGCCAGATGCGCATCAGAGAGAATGTGGGATGTGTACAGAGTGGAGTTTTTATTCAACCAAAGAGAATACCAAAATTATGTCATTTGAAGAAAATGCATGGGATTGGAGATTACCATATTAAACGAAATAAACCCAAGTCAGGAAGACAAACACCATTTGTGGTTTCTGTTATCTTTTTATATGTGAAGCATATCACAACACACACACACACACACACACATACACACATACACACACACAGATACACACACATACACACACACACATACACACACACACACACACACACACACACACACACCAGTGTTTGATGAACACTCCTTAAATGGTGAACATATCTTCCTAAAACAGAGCTGGAACCTGAGCAAAACTGACAGAGGCAGTGTGAAGACTGGAAGCTAAGCTTGATGCTGTCTGTGTTCAGGGACTCACGGACATCTGCAGCGAGTGACAGACGAGGGAGAGCTTTCAGCCAAAGCAGCCTCTAAGTTCCTGCACCTGCTGCTCTCAACACACTGTGACATAAAACTACTCAATGGCCTCCTCTCCTTCCTTTCCTTTCCCCTCCCCCACATGTATGTCTGTGTGTCTGTGTGTCTGTGTCTGTGTGTGTGTTTGCATCTCTGTGTTTATGTGTCTGTGTCTGAGTGTGTATCTGTGTGTCTGTGTCTATGTATCTCTATATGTGTGTCTGTATGTTTGTGTGTGTGTTGTCTGTATGTGTGTGTCTATCTCTTTGTATGTCTGTATGTGTGTCTGTATGTGTTGGTGTGTGTATATCTGTGTTTGTGTGTGTGTGTGTACTTGCCCATGCATGCATGTAGGGAGTTCAGAGATTGATTTCACTTGTCTTCCTTTACTTTCCACCTCATTTATTGAGACAGGCTCTCCCACTGAATCAGTTCACTGAATTTGCTATGCTGCCTTGCCAGTGAGGTCTAGGGATCCACCTGTCTCTGCTTTTCCAATGCTGAGATTGCAGGCATGTGCTACCATGCCCAGCCTTTTTATATAGGTTCTGGGAACCCAAACCTAGGCTCTCCTGCTTGCTCACACAGCAGGCACCTGACCACTGGTTTATATCTCCCGCCTCTTCAGTGACTTTTCACCACATTTCTATAGTTAGGGTACATGACTCTCCTGTGTCCTAGAAGAGAGTGCCCAGACACTCAACATGGACTCAGGGAGCTCTCAACAACAACACAGTGAAGTGACAAGTGGCTTTGAAGACTATCAGAGGTGTTCTCTTAAATTAAAATCACCTGTATTTCTTGACAAGTCCCAAGCAGGGCTTTGACACATCTTGGAAGGAGGTGAACAACTGTCATTTCTGAGCCTCTAATGATGCCCAAACTTTGCTTGAAAGCCCCTGAAAGGAGCTGGATAAACAGTTCCTTCAAACAGACAGATTCCCCTGGGGAAGTGACAAGATACTGAAGATAGTCAAGTCCATCAGACCGTTCTCTGGAAGCTCACTGACTCAATTACAGCCTTGCTGGGAGTCTCTTGCTGACAGCCCTGAGGAGGCTAGGACTCACATCTCTCCTGCAGGAACACAGAGCTGTGATGAAAGCTAATTTACCACCTTTCCCCACTGCCAGGATTACAGGTGTATTCTGTATGGCGATACCTCTGTTCTGTGCACCACTGGGCTCCATGTGTGCTGGATAGACATACTGCCACCTTAGCTACACACCTGCCTGTTGTGTATGACATCATGGGATGCGCCATGCCTACAAACTCACACCGAGCTCAATTCCAGCTCTTCTTTTTGTATCTACAAAATGCCTCTTGTCAGGTTTGGGGGTGAAAATTACCCCCAATAGATTTGTCTGTGACCAATACATGTTAAGATTAGTTATAATGGGGTTAATCCCGGAGATGGTTAATTTTAAAACTCTACTATCCACCCCAACCTACACGCACCTGGGAAGAAAGGCCTTACGGGGGTTTGCAGAAATATAGGTTGGCCTATAGGCATGCCTGTTGGGGATTGCCTTGATTGTTAATTCAGGTGGGAAAGACCCATCCTGAAGTTGGGTGACATCATTTGATCTGCCGGGCCCTGAACTGGAAGATTGAAGAAAGCTAGCTGAGTGGAAGCAGCCAAGAAGTCAGCATCGAGGGCACATCCATCTTTCTCTGCTGTGGATACAATGGGACTGATTGTTTAAAGTTTCTGACTTGGCTCTATCTCTCACTCCCCCCAAACTCCCTCCCCTGAAGAAGGGACTGTAACTGGGAACTGTCGGTCAAATAAGCCCTCCCTTCCCTGCGTTGCTTTTGGTCAGGGTGTTAAATACAGCAACGGAAGGAAACAAGAACAATCCCTTCCAGTTTCTTTCTGGAAACCGCTAATGTTTAAGCATCTTAAGGTCCACAGTACCCGCCACTCATCCTGCACTCATCCTTAAACCCATGAACCATTTTTAAGAGGTCGAAGGAAAAAAAAAAGTCAGGGAAGGAACAATAGTTCACAGTGCTTGGAATTCAACTTTTATGTTCTCCAAATAGTCTTCTTGGCTCGTGGCCATACTGTCTGTCCCCAGACTTCTGGGGAATACAGTTTTTCCTATGGAGTGGGCGGATCCGTCAGTGGAATAGGCCTCAGAATACAGAAAGCCCAATGTATTTACTCTCTGACTCTATACCCAGTGTTTCCAGTCCTGGCATGAAACCTTTCCTATTGTTGCTGACCGTATTCAGACCTTGCTTTTGCAGGTTCCAGCCCACCCTACCACAAGAGCCCGGCCATTATGTCTGCCCTGTAGGAAAAGAACAATGCCCTTACTACAGTCTGGATCTAGTTTGCTTTTATAGATAAATAGCACTTTGGTAATAGCATTTGACCACACTATTTATTTTATAATGAGAACTATTGAATTCCCTTGAAAAGTAGATTCTCACCATCTAATTTCTTTTGAGGGGACAATTAGACCCGTGTACAATGGGGCTGCTGAAAGTCAGATTGGGACTATGATCAGCAGGGAAAGGTTTTCCTTCTAAATGCTAGCAACAGTCTCCTCTAATTAGTGAATTATTATAGAAGACCAAACAAAGAATAACACTGCTGGTCTTGGCTTAACTGTAGGCCATTGCTACATCCAACAGACCCCAAAGAGCTTCAGATACTGGGCGGAGTAGGAACGAACTTACCACCTTGACTCAGGAAGGATACAAAATTCGAAACAGTAACAATTGTATTATGCATTTTTCTTCATTTTAATTCTCTGAAGTTTTTCTGGGAAGGAGAGAATGTGGGAAAGGAAGCTCAGTCTGCAACCCGAGCAACAGAAATGGACAAGAGCCGTTTGTGTGTTTCATTCAGCTCTACTCAAACTCAGAAAGGGTACAAGAACCTTTCCTGGGGTCTTAGAAACTGCAATCCAGGAGACACTGATTCAATTGCTCCAGATGAGCAAATAAACTCTCTAAATATAGGAGAAGAGGTGGGTGCTTGCACAGGCACACAACACCAAGGCATTGCAGAGTTCTGAAATGCCTTTGGAGGGCTTGTCAGCTGGGGCTGAGAAATATCAGGTGCAGGGTGGCCGTCCGTATAGTAAACGTATCCTTAGGACAAGTATGATATCACATAAAAGGTGTCTTAAGACTCTGGACACTTGTCTCTAGCTGGTGGTTTACAGATGCTGACAGGGGTGGGGGGTGGCAAGGATGGCAGCACAGTTGCCAGGTGACAGCTTGAGGCCTGAGTCCCCTCCTCCTAACAGACTCTGACTCCACAGTTAAGAGGGCTCCCTTAGTGAGCTCCCCACAATTGGTACCTTCCTTTTTACCTTCCTCTTTTCACCTTTTAATGGTCTGATAGAAATATAATCTTGCTTAAGTATAGTCAACTAATATGTTTCTAGTTAAGTAATTTTGTTTATTGTGAGACAGGTCTCCTGCAGCCCAGATTGGCTCAGATTCCTGCTTCTGTCTCTTTAGCACTTCAACTGATATTTTTAATAAACAATTTTATTTGGGAGCTGGTGGAATGAATGATGTAATGGGTAAAGGCTCTTGGCACCAAGCCCCGATGACCAGAGTTCCATCCCCAGTTCCCACATGGTGGAAGGAGAGAGTCAACTCCCGAAAGTTGTCCCCTGCCTTCCACACCTACACCAGGGATGGCTTACAGCATCAACAGAGACTGGGGATGGGGAGGTGGAGGGTTGGTGGGAGGAAGGGAAAGGGAGAATGGAAGTGGGAGGAGCGGCTGCAGGAGGGGAGGATGGGAGGAGGGAAGTGGGAGGAGGGGAGTGGGAGAGAGCTTATTCTTTACTTTTAAGGCAATAAACTGCTCAAAGGCAGTGGCCTCATAGCCTGGGTCTGGTGAGCACTTTTTGGAGATTCCACATCCCTAGATCCATCCCTCCATGATAAAGAGGAAATTGATCTTGAATCTAGGGACATGCACACACGAACACACACACACAAACACACACACACACACACACACACACACACACACACACGCGCGCGCGCGCGCTCGCGCATGCACTCACGCACATGCACACGTGTGTACAATAGAAAGTGAAAATTCTCCATCATGTGGAGAACTCTAGACCTCGGGCTCAGGTTCACATTTGTTGCTGAGAGCTGGAAAATTCCAGTCATGCCAACAAGGTGCCCACTGCTTTTTCTTATCAGTCACTCAGCATGGTGCTTAAGGAATGGAATTCCATTAGTTTCCAGTTTGCTTCTCCAGGGTTCCCACAGGGTCTCTTTCCATCACTTTACCCAGTCTCTCCCAACCTGCTTAATCACTGCCCCTGGTGAAGTGCTGCTGTCTGCTTCTACGTTCCACGCACTTTATGAAATCCAAGTTGAACTGATGGCTGTATTAACACTTCTACTCTTGTACTGACTATGGAAAAATTGATCTCAGGGAAGACCCTATATATCTGGCCAATAATAGCTTTGCTACTGAAGACCAGGTCTTAAACGTTAAGCCTAAGTAGGGAGCTGGGGGTAGGAGGGTTGGAGGAGGCATGTGAGTGAGCCCTTTGCTTTGCAAATGATCTTAGCTCAGACTATGGCTTTACTGACCCAGTCAGGATCTAGAACTTGGTTTGGGAAGGGTGTGGAATGCTGGCTCCTAGTAACTAGCCTATGTGGGTTTGTTTTGTCAGCCTGGAATTATAGGCTCTTCTTAAAGTTTCATTCTTTAAATTATGTCTCTGTGTGAGTATGTGGTGCCCCAGGATGCTAGAAGAGAGGACATCGGAGCCCTGTAGCTGGAGTTCCGTGGAGTTGTGAGCCAACCAAGGTTCTAGGAACAAAACTGGGATCCTCTGGAAGGGCAGCAGGTACTCTGAACTGCTGAGCATTTTCTCCAGCCCAGTAGTGTCCCCTAATGGGGTTTTGTATGGCAACCTTGCCCTTCCATCATTTGGTAATCCCTAAAGATACCCATCATTCAGCTGGAAGGTTGCAGAGGGAATATTCTCCCCACTGGCTGCACCCACCATGCCTGCACATACCAAGCAATGTTCAGCCTGCAGCCGAGGAGCACAGAGCTTATGGAGCACAATCTTGAGGAGCACGGGGTTCAGGTCATGAGTGGGATACTAATCCAGGTGCTGCCTCCCTCCCTAAGTCTGATGGTTAACTTAGTAGGACCTTAAGTAGTACTTTTATAGTTTGGCTGAAATGTCCCCATGTGTTTGAACATGTGATTTCCAGCTGTCACTACTGTTGGGGAAACCTCTAACATGGAGGCTGAGAAACCTCTAATGTGGGAATCATGGCTGATGGTGTGTCCCTGGGGAAACTGAGATGAAGTGTGACGATGCAAGTATGTGCAAGAATGTTCTAGATGCCTCAGGTCCCACCCTTGTGTGTGACACACAGAAGGACATGAATGGTGGCTCAGCGAGATCATTAGGTCCTGGAATCTCACAGCACCCATAGAATGTACAGGCACGTTCAGCCTTCTGTCTCTGTCTGGGATCACTGAGAAATGTTCTTACTCATGACAGTCAAAGTGTGTTTGGGGGCAGCTACCAAGATGATTCACAGAATCCAGAGGCAAAGTAGAACACAAGCCAGAGGCTGGCCATTCAGGAACAGGGGAGCTGGATGTATTTTCAAGAGCTATTTAACCCTCCATGGCATTTCTTCACCCATTCTTCTTTACCATCCCCTCTCTCTGCCACACACCTTGTTTCTCTGTGTGCTCAGATCCAACATGGGTAATAAATCCACCCAGGTTTGAAGACCCCGGAGGAGTCACACAATTCGTTGGTCCTAATGTCAGACTGCAAGAAAGATGTCAAGAGGGAGCTATCTTCAAGGAAATCATGGACTTACAAGTCTAGGTGTCTTTGATCACTGTTCTTCTGACTGGAGCTGCATAGGACACACTGAAAAAATGCTTTGGAATGTTCTGGAACTAGGGGATACCTGCAGAGAAGATCAATGGTGCCTCGGAGATGTTTCCATAGGGCTATGATTTCGCATGGAGCCTGCACTCATCCTATTTATGGCTGTCTTCTATATGGTAGACAGTCTGCAAATCTAAGGATGTGCCTTTCTTCATAGAATTGACACCAGTTCCTGTCTCCTGCCTGTCACTTACCCCCCGCCCTGTAAGATTATGCTATGAACCCGATGTCTTCAACAAGTTTAGAGGCCTCTACAGAAAATATCTGTAGGATTAAGTCTCTATCATTCGGCTTTTGGCTGAGAACCCACTGAATTTTGTCCTGAAGTAACACAGAACATTGCTGCAAAGAATGCTTGTGGTCCACAGAGTGACCATCCCAGGCCAGAGCTTGGCATGTAAGCTACTTCACAGAGTAGCCAGCCCCAGCCAGAGCTTGCTTCTGCTCTCAGAATTGTTGGATTAGCTTTATGGCTCATGTCCACAATGACTACAGTCCATGGGCATCCAGCCCGAGCCGGATGAGTCAGGAATGAATGAAGGTCCCCTTCCCATCCAGTTTCCCCTAGAACCTGTCACTGCCATGTGGCCTATGTGCCACCTTCTTGGTCATTCAATATTTTATGAATGACACCTTCCAAGATTTGCTGGCATACTCTGTGACCGCCTGCCTCCCTCACATCCTGATGTACTCTCAGGGACAGGCACCACACACTGAGCCAGTCCAGATGGCCCTGGCTCCTCTACCAGCTCCCTACCTTGCCAAGCTAGACAAACACAGCCTTTTGACCTCACAGAAGTAGATGGCTCTGGGTTTTATCTCCCTGTGAACACATATGTGGCCCCACCTGGTCATTGTCAACCTCCGCTGTTGGCATGCCAGCTGAGGCCCTGGCATCACTCACCTCCCCAGGGCCTTCCATTGGTGTGGAAGGACTCCTCCCCTTCAGTCCCAACTAGACAGTTCATAGAAACGTATGCCTTCTAGTGGTCAGCAGAATCTCTCAAGGTCTCTGAAACCGGAGCACTAGAACCCAAACAGTACCAGTCAATGACATAGGTGGGACAGAAGAAAGGCAAGGGCCCTCCCCTCTCCAGTGCCAAGGCCTCCTGAGAGTAGTGCTGTACTCCCAGAAGGGCCTCTGAAACACAAGACATCTAGATACAGCTTTCCCAAAGAGCTACAGTGTATCCCAGAGGGAGAGCGGTCACTCGGTCCCACCACCAGGTACACAGAGTGTACCCCAGGAATCCTGTCTTCACCTCCCCAGTACTGAGGTTATAATGGCACCACCACACACAGATCTTTTTTTCCTTGGATTCTGGAGACTGACCTCAAGTCCTTGTGTTTACCAACTGAGCCATCTCCCCAGCCTCAGAATTCAAGACACTTATTTTCTACAAGCATAGAAATAGCTCATGGAGATAGCTCAGTGGTGCTGATACCAGGTAGGATGTCATGATAGCATACATCAAAGCAATGACATTGTTTTGCTCTTTCTTTGATGGAGCGGGCACACAGTTCAAGGTGGCTAGGAACTAACGGTGGGGTGCAGGGCTCTGGAGTCAGGCAAGTCTGCTAGGGACTGGCTCTATTGCTCCCTCTGGTCCTGGGTCCTAGGGCAAAGTACTCAGATTGATAGATGCCGTTTCCTCTACCACAGTGTGACCTTAACTGATGGCCCCTTCCTCATGAAGCTGCTGAGAGAACAAAACAAGGCTGTGCAATGCCCAGCATAGAAGCCTTTCACAAATGCCAGCAGCCCTGGCATCATTGTGTGGGATCAATGCCTTGCCAAGGGTAAAGCTGACGACCCAACATTGCTTCTGAGCTCAGGGAGTCTTCAACATTCGTCACTCATCTGTTCTCCCACCCCCAACCCCCATCTCTTTAGAGTTTGTTCTGTAAGGAAGAATCTGGAAGAGTACAGTGTCTCTAGTGTATCCTCTCTGGCTAAGGCAACTTACAGGAAGTATGGGAGGGTGGGCTGAGGCCTGCTGGCTCATGAAATACAAAGGGAAGACAACATCGCCTTAACTCTGCCAAGCCCTTTGCCTATGCCCTGTCCACAGCTCATTGCTCCAGGAGGCCTTCCTCCCCACGCTGCCTTTTTGTAATAAATACCAAGCACTTTCTAAAGGAGCTACTCTGAAGTTAGCAAAGGATGAAACCAAGGCCTATGGGGAAGACCAGTGCCAGACAAACTCAGTTAGAAGCTCTACAATCTTGCTAACCAGAGAGCACTCAGACCTCAGAAAGTCTTACTGTGTAGATGCTGCTCCCAAACCAAGAAGAGAGACTAGCTCAGAAGACTCAGGAGCCAGAGAAACTTACAAAGTTTCCAAGAAAGTTGCAAGATACACAAAGCCCTTCCCCTGTGCTACAAAAGCAGCCAATGGTTGCTAGGGAAAGGGAGTCCCTAGGGAGAAGACAGGGAGCTCAATGGAGCTTGCATATATTGTAACCATTCTGGGGTGGGCTTTTCAGAGATGCACCTGTGTCTGAGTCACCCGTGTTCCTGTAATCCTTTTTATGCCATACTGGTGTAAGTAAACAATAAACTATTGCTTCACAAAGCTAGACAAGGATGAAATGGTTTCTTCTGACTGTTGTTGGTGCCCCATCAGGGGGTGAATAGATGTTTTCTTCACATCTCCCCAGGAAGAGTCACACAATAGATTTGGGGAATGATCTGTGTGGATTTTCCGGTAAGGAAGACGTAGGCTGAAGCCTGGCCACAGAGAAAAGAACAATGAACTGAACAGAGACACATGGCACTTGTCAAGATAAAGCTGGTAAGACGGGTGAGAAGAATGGAGGAGTCTTTACCCATGCGCCAGAGGAGAGAGATAGGGGACTGGAAGGCAGGACCACTAATCAGTCTGGACAGGAAATTAATGATAGGCTTGAAATGGCTGAGATACCAGACTCATTCTTCAAGCCCCAGGTTTCTGTCCTTAGCATCAGAAAAGGATAGGGAAGGAGTTGTGGAACTCTCTGAGAAGTGACCAGCTGTGTGCCCCCCCCCCCCAAGCTGCTTTTCTCATTGCAATCTTGTTTTGCCCAGGCCTGGGGAGACCTAGGAAGCCTGCTCTGGACAGCATTGGTGGTTCAGAGGTGTCTGAAAAGGAAGAGCTCCATCTTCATGGCTTTGACTGCAGTTCCTGCAGCAACCTGAGCCTGGAGAGCCCTTTAGCCCAGTTCGGGTTTTCCCAGTTAACCTTTTCTGGGGGCCATTGGCTACACATCATCACTATAAGCAAACTCAGAGACCTTCTCAGTCTTGAGAACGTGGAAAAGTCATGTTTGTAACTTCTGGGCTGGCGGTAACTGCCACATAGGAATCTAGTTTGGGATATCCTAGCACAGAGTTAAGATGTTGAATTTACAGACTTCACTGTGTGTGGCACTCATGAAGTCAGAGAAGGAAAGGGAGGCACCCAGCTACCTTACAGTTTCCTTTGGTTCCTTTTGGGGCTTAACACTAATGTCTTGTACCGTGTTTTGAATGTACAACGTCCCCCATAGGTTCATGTAGTTTTGAACACTTGGTCTCCAGTTGATGGTGCTATTCTGGGGAATGGGCCTACCAAGAGGAAATGGGTTGTTTGGCAGGTATCTTAGTCAGGGTCCAAGAAGCAAGTTGGGGAGGAAATGGTTTATTCAGCTTACACTTCCACATTGCTGTTCATCACCAGAGAAAGTCAGGACTGGAACTCAAGCAGGTCAAGAAGCAGGAGCTGATGCAGAGGCTATGGAGGGATGTTGCTTACTGGCTTGCTTTCCCTGGCTTGCTGAGCTTGCTCTCTTATAGAACCCAGGACTATCAGCCCAGGGATGGCACCACCCACAAGGGGCCCTCCCATCCTTAATTGAGAAAATGCCTTACAGCTGGATCTCATGGAGGCATTTCCTCAAGGGAGGCTCCTTTCTCTGTGATAACTCCAGCTTGTGTCAAGTTGACACACAAAACCAATCAGCACATCAGGTCTACCCCTCTGTCTCTCTGTCTCTCTCTCCTCTTCCTCCTCCTCCTGCTCCTCCTCCTCCTCTTCTTCTTCCCCCTTGCTCCTCCCTCCTTCCCTTCTCCTGTAAGTTGCCTAGACTGGTCTGAAAGCATGAACCTGTGCACATGAGCCATCTGAATCCTGGGACTGCAACATGAACCTGTGCACATGAGCCATCTGAATCCTGGGACTGCAGCATGAACCTGTGCACATGAGCCATCTGAATCCTGGGACTGCAGCATGAACCTGTGCACATGAGCCATCTGAATCCTGGGACTGCAGGCAGGGTTCACCTTGCCTGGTGCTTTAAACTATCATCTCCCCACAAACTGAAATTCTTGCCTCCGCCTTGTTTCTTTAGCTACTGGAGAAGGCTTAGTGATAGGTAGTCTCCATTGTCATTTTGGCTGGATTTGGAATCATCTAGGAGACATGCCGCTTGGAGTGCCGTGAAGGTGTTTCCTGAGAGAATTGACTGGGTAAGAGAAGACTCATCCTGAACACGGGCAGTACCATCCCATGGCCTAAAGTCCTGGATGGAATGACGAGAAAGTGAGCCAGGCACTAGCACCCACCCCTCCCCTGCTTTCCCCCGGCTGATACACTGTGACAGCTACCTCAGAATCCTGTACCTCACCTTCCCTGCCTTGATGGTACCCTATAACCACCGGTCCAAATGAACCCATCCTTAAGCTGCTTTTGCTATATATTTTCACAGCCAAGAGGCCTTCTTGCTTTTTTTCTTGTTTAATCTTTCTGCATCTGCTCCCCACACTATCTCAGTTTTTAACATCTTCGAAGACCCAGCAAGGGTGTACAACTAGGAAGATGCCATGTAGCAAAGAAGCTCAAAACCACACCCAGAGTGAGATGCGACTGCATCCCCTGCAGAGAGACATCACCCCATAGAAGTCGGTACACAACATCAGCTTGCTCTGCAGCAGGATCAGTACCTACTCAAGACAATGGTCATCAGGGACCGGCCGACCCTCCCAAGCCAACACTGGGACTCAGCTGGCCTTTCATAAGCCTCGGAGCAATGGAGAAACTATTCCACTGATTCACCAAGGGCTTCTAAAACAGTGCTTCAGGTAAGAGGATAGAAATACAATCAGATTTTTGTTTAGTGATTGTTGAGTTGAAACATGTATTTGTATGATGGAGTTAAAATATTAATGATATTCAAAATAGGTTGCCTACTGTGAATACATAAATAATCTCATTTCTATTTTATAGGCACTGAATTTTTGTTCTTTTTCCTCCTCCTCCTCCTCCTCCTCCTCCTCCTCCTCCTCCTCTTCCTCCTTCTCTCTCTCTCTCTCTCTCTCTCTCTCTCTCTCTCTCCTCCCCCTCCCATGTGCGTATTCTACACAAACAAGAAATGAAACTGTCTTAAATCAAGAACGGTATCTGCCAACCAGCTAGCAAGCATTAGCTCTGAGGTGTGTTAAGAAGTAGAACTTATAAATCAATGTCTCTGTAAGGGGAAAATATGGGTCAGTGGGTCAGTGGCTGGGTGGCAACTGGAAGGAAACAGAGAGACCAGGGTTAGGGTGGTGTACTGGCTGGTTTTGTGTCAACTTGACACAAGCTGGAGTTATCACAGAGAAAGGAGCCTCCCTTGAGAAAATGCCTCCATGAGATCCAGCTGTAAGGCATTTTCTCAATTAGTGATCAAGGGGGGAGGGCCCATTGTGGGTGGTGCCATCCCTGGGCTGGTAGTCTTGGGTTCTATAAGAAAGCAAGCTGAGCAAGCAAGCCAGTAAGTAACATCCCTCCATGGCCTCTGCAAAAGCTCCTGCTCTTTGACCTGCTTGAGTTCCAGTCCTGACTTCCTTTTGTGATGAACAGCAATTGGAAGTTTAAGTTGAATAAACCCTTTCCTCCCCAACTTGATTCTTGGTCATGATGTTTGTGCAGGAATAGAAACCCTGACTAAGACAGGTGGGTCAGGGCCAGGGTAGGTCAGGGTTAGGGTGGGTCAGGGCCAGGGTAGGTCAGGGTTAGGGTGGGTCAGGGCTAGGATTAAGGTTAACTAGAGTTGTAGCTGAGTCATTAGTGAACACTGCTGTCATGGCAAACATTTGATGAAGACATGCTTTCTTCACTGGGATTGAAGTGGTGCTAGGACAGCAAGTGAGCTCTGACTCTGCTCTGAGGAACTTCATGGAAGAGAGAGGCTCTGTTAGCAGCTGGCTAGATTGTTCTGAAGATGATAGAAGGAGAAAGCTCCATGAAAGACCTCAGAGGTGGGCTGTGGAAAGCTACACACAAAGCCCAACACTGAGGCGGTGTGTAAACAAGAGAAGCCTCTTGGCGTCTGCAGAGACCCACATGGCTCCTCTCTCTCCCTCTTTACCTTCCTGTCACAGTTAATATTCAATCCTAAAAACGCTGCTGCCTTGTCTTCATGGTGTTTGAACAATGATAGCATTTGGCTCTTCCAGCAAAGTTAGCAGTACTGCTCATGGACGAACTGCCAATCGGAGGGCTTATTCTGCTTCTGAAGTGTATTTCTTGAAAACCAGCCACCGTATTTGCATAATGTATACTTGGCAAATAGCTTATGAATATTTATTTTATGTGTTTAAAAAAAGAAGAAGAAAGTTAGGGACTCCAGATACTGAGCAATAAGCCAAGCAATGGCTGCTTAGCCTTCCTAGTTAGAGATTTGGCTTGTGGTCAATCCAGTCACCAAGTCTTCAGACTGGCATCTAAGCAGCATGATACGGAGAGAGGCTTAGTGATCCTCCCTGCTAGGAAAGGTGGAGGCTGCTCAGCATGGGGATGACTGGAGGCAGTCAGTAAGAAAAAGCCACCTGCTTGACACTGTCATAGGTAGGAACAAGAACTTCAGAGCAGGGGCCTTTGGCTTGGGGAGAAAGATGTGACACCTTTGTCCCCAAATCTGAGTAAACAACATAATCCAGGCAACCATGTCCCAACCATGTCTTCCCTGAGGCTTTGATAGCTAAGGGCCTTGATGACTCAGGTTAGTCAATATCTGAAGGGACCACCCCTTCTGGGTTAGCCAGTTCCTGAAGGGAACAGACAACTCACAAGATCTGATGTTCATTTGCAAACCCATTTTTAATTCTTTCCTTTGGTTAACCAGTCTCATGTACCCTGTCACAGTGAGAGAAACTGGGCACATAGCTAATCCAGGAACCTCTCCCTCTGTAGCTCTAGCCTGCCAGTCTGGGACTTGCTATGAATGGAAGCTTTAGCACGTTGCACTGAGTCTGGTCCATAGTGCACACTTCACAGGTAGCAGCACAAAGCTTACACCTCTGGGAACCATAATTCCCCAATCCTGAGGAATTGCAGGGAGCCCTGTAAGAGACAGATTCTTGCCACCCAGGACCGCAGGACCTCAACGACTGGAAGTGTTACACTTTGAACACAAAATGTCTCCCCAAAGGCTCTTCTTCTACTTAAGTTTGGTCCCCAGCTGGTAGGTCCAATCACTGATAATGTGATTGGCTTGTGGTGCTCTGATCTAATCAACCAACTCCTTCCCGATGGAGCAATAATTTGAAGATGCTATCAGAAAGTGAGACCAGCACTAGATAGAGGTGAGAGGTCACTGAATTTAAGTCCTTAGGGGCTAGGCTATCTCAGTCCCCTGCACCATGCAGGAACGCAGCCTCCAGAATGGACAGCTGGAGTTTGAAGCCCTCTGCTACATACCAGCCATGTGACTTTGAGCAAGGTTCTCAGTCACTCTGTGCCTCTGGTTCCTTCCCATGCAACAAGCTCTTCTTAGGTTGGGTGGAAGGTAACATACCCACCTGAAGTATTTGAATTTGAATTAGTATTAGTATTCGAATGCAGAGTTTTTGGGGCAGAGTCAGGCTGTAGGTGCCATGAGTAATTCCACTCTTAGTGTTTTCTAGAAGCAGGGTGCTGATCATCGGCTTATATACTTACTCGACAAGCATGCTGGGAGCTCTGACCATCTGCCAGGCGTGCTGCTATGTGCTTAGTGAACCAGCAGAACAGTGGTGTGAAGGGTTTGTAAACAAGAATTTCCACACCATATTGTTTGCGAGAAGATAAACTTAGGAACAACCCGGATGTCTCCAAGTAAGAGACTAGTTAAATCAATTATGCTATGACTGTAAAGGGCTGACTCTCAAGGCCTGAGACAGGGAAAGCTTCTTTCTCAATGCACCGAAACATGAAAAGATATTTATAAAGCTGTCACTCACCTCAGGGCCCCTGCATTTTCTGGTCTTTCTGTCTGGAGAACTTGACATGGCAACTGCTCAGCAAATGCTTGTTGAGAGAATGGGATAACTGGGGGAAAAGTCGATTGTAAAATGATACGAATTTTGCTTTTACTTTCTAGATACATAAATAGTAGATAGAGTTGAGAATAACTCCAAATATTACAATGCTTGTGGTGACTTGACCCGGTTTAGACGGCGCTGACTTATTCTTTGTGCTCACCTGTATTTTCTATCTTTGATCAAACAACCAACTTTAATTTTTTTCTTAAAGGAGCAATTTACTTTTAAATGAATGTTCTATGCACGAAAGATCAAACTCAGTTTACCCCCTACATAAAAATAATCCAGGTGTGTGGGGAAAGGGGGATAGATGGAAGAATTTGCCATGCAAACCTGGAGATCAAGTTTGGTTCCCAGAACCGGTGTAAACAGGACAGATGCAGCAGTGGGCATCTGTCGGGCCCCATTTTGGACCTGGTTTGGGCCTTGAGGACAAACCTGAGCCTGGCTTGAGTTTCGAGACCCCTCTCAGTCACTTCCGTATCTGTGTGACTCAGCAAGACCTGTTTGGCCTTGCCTCTGCCCCACCATTTCTGATGTGAAGCTTTGCCATTGGCCCTATCAGTTACCTCTTACCCTCCGTCATCCTTCCCTGCCTTCTATGTCATCTCTTCCCACACCTAAGTGCCCACCTCCTCGCCTTCTCTATATAAGCAAGAGCCTAGTTTAATAAAGGAGTTCCTGCTTCGACAGGACTCCCAGCCTGGCGTGGTTCTTTTGGGCCGTCGACACTCCACTCACCATCTCACTCAGCCCCAGACAGACTCAGCTGGACTAGGTTCTCTCCTCTTTCCTGGACCTGCAAGCAAGGGAGCCGACAGGCATCTGTAACCCAGCACTCCTGAGATGAGGCAGGGGGGAGACAGAAGACATCCAGAGGCTCATGGTGCAATTAACCTGAGCTACACAGCTCAGCAACCGGGAGAACAAGCAAAATCCTTCCTCAAAACAAGACCACACACGCAAATACTTCACAAGTAAAATAAATAATAACAGTCAAGAAGCCAGAACAATAGTGTGTGTTAATATTTGTCGAACACTGTGCCAGCCACCGGCCAAGCTGTATTGCTTGTGAGGTCTTATTAAGAGTTACCATTGCCAGGCAGTGGTGGCGCATGCCTTTAATCCCAGCACTTGGGAGGCAGAGGCAGGCGGATTTCTGAGTTCCAGGCCAGCCTGGTCTACAGAGTTAGTTCCAGGACAGCCAGGGCTACACAGAGAAACCCTGTCTCAGGGGAAAAAAAAAAGAGTTACCATGACTAGAACAAGAAACCCTTCTAATGATTGATTTGGGTATATGGTTCAGTGTGTGTGCACACATGTGTATGTGTGTATGTGGGTGTGTACATCTGTTCTGTTTCTAGGTTGTATCACTTGGCATCATGACATCTTTATACTTCATCTATCTGCCAGGGCTTTTTATGTGAGGTTTCACTTACACCGTGTTGTCTGTTGGAACCGTGTGTTACTTCTATCATGGTCCTCCTGGGAACTGTGCTTCTGTGAACGTAGGCATACAGATCCCTGCTTCCTATTTTGGAGGATGGAGACCTAATGTAGACCTGTAGGATCCTGTGGAAATGTGATTACACTTTCTGAGGCACTGACAGTTTTCCACAGTGGGCAGACCAGAGCCTTTCTGACTCAGAAGGAACCAGCCCGGTGCCATGAACCTTGCTGTCTCTCTCCTCCTACCTCACCTTTAGTACCTGCACCTCTCTTTCCCATGCACAGGGTCTCAGAGGACAAAACAATGAGCAGTGTCAGGATCCAAAGCCCAGGCTGAGTTGCAATGCCCCTGAATAAAGCGGCAGATGCCCTTGGTACCCATGGTGTGGGCTAAGGGGAAATCATAACCTCTCATTCTTCTCTCCTATACAAAATGCCTTTGCATTCTGACTTTCAGACTATAAGTCGATCTGCTACTACAGACACGAACACGCCCGGAGAAGAAAAGAATGTGCTCTGGGGTGAGGCTTAGGTAAAATGCTCTTCCCAGTGAGCAGTGTCATCTCTTTTGAGATTAATGCTTCCCACTATAGATGGTATCCATCAGGGTCAGTGGGGCAGGGAAATAGCTACAGCTCCCAGTATCTTATATCCCCTGCCTTCAGGGGCAAGTGTGTCTTTCCCTTTCGTAGGGGTTAGACTCCGTGGTAGCCGAGCAGATACAGTGGCAAAGGCTTCACAGAAGATCCTGGCAAAGCAGAAATCAGACAACATGGAGCTGGGAGCCTCAGTCTTGTGGACTAGGGTTTCTTTTATCATCCGTGTCCCTTTCCTTTCCTTGCCAAGACTTAAAGGCATCCTCCTCTCGGGGATGAAGCTCCCAGTCCATTCATGGCCATTCCAGGAGCTGAAGAATTGGTGGGTTGTTGGGGAGAGTATGTACGTGTGGGGAGATTCTCCACAGTCCACCCTGGAAGGTCCCAGATCTGTTTGTAAGTTTTTCAAAGATGTTTATTCTCCAGATGATATCTGGAATGTACAGCTACCCGGCCCAGGGTGAAGTAAACAACCTGCCTAATCCATCACTATGTTCACACCAGCAAAGAAACAAAGTTGCAGGATCTGCCGCTCTGCAGCCATCTGGGCATTGTTCTGACTTCACACCTGTGATCGGTCCTCACCTGCTCCCCCCATTCACCAGGTAATGTCCACTCCAGGGAGGAGGGACCATGTGACTGCAGGGCAGGGGGAGCAGGTGATCTGCACAGCTGCATTCATGGATACCTGCTTCTCGTCATTGCCCCCACTGGTGTGAACGCCAAAGCCCTGCAAGCAAGCCTGGTGGAATGGGCAAAGCAGATGTCATTTGCAGGTATCCTTACCCCTGCCTCTCCCATCTGATTGGTTTATAGCTCCTTTAGTGGAGACCCTGATTCATTCAGAGTCAAAAACCAGATACCTGACAAATGGCAGATGGGAGGGAAAAAAATGGATTCTCATCATCTTAGATACAATATTCAATGTCTTCTAAGAGGGACTAGCAGTAAATATTCCATACAGTGGTGTGTAGGGGCTTAGATCTGAGTCCTGGAATTTCCCTTTTTATTGTATTATGTTACACGGTGCAGAATTCTGTGGTCCCTTTGTTAGCCAGTGTGAAGATTCCTGACTCCACCATAGGATTCATAATATCAGGGTTCTAGCACTCCTGGGGTCCCAGGTGGTCTTGCTCCAGGCAACCAGGAAGCTGGGGAGCCAGGCTGTGCCTGGCAATCTCATTTCAGTTGCTCCTTACTGAACTCAATAAAATGAACAGGAATGTCATTGCTATTTATGTTTTATAAATGCTAATGTCACAGTATGTTGCCTGAGATGTAAAACAAATGTGTTTGCCAGTGAAAACGCATCCATTTAATTTAGATGCTAAATACACAATGAATAATGCCACCAACAAGGCGGGATAACAAGCCCATAATTCCTCATTGCTGTTCCAGGAGGAAGTCGGAGGGAAGAATTAAGGCTTCTCATAGGATTAGCAATGCTTGAAGGAAGCCAAAAGCCACGGTTTCCTTTGAGGACATCATTTGTTCCTATTAAAGTTAACAACTTCAATTCAAGACCCTGGGTCCATTCTGAAACCACTGTTATGTCTCCTGTTTTAGTATATGGGTGATGTCTCTCAGCTTTCATGTGATGCTTTGAAATACAGGAAGCCTTTAGTGGTTGCCTGTCCAACAGCTGTTGCAGATGAGGAGGCAGAAGGAATAGTCATGACGTACTCATGCATGGAAGCCAAAGGGCACTGGGGCAATGTCCTAGTTGGAAAATCATGACCAAGACCAACTTGAGGAGGAAAGTTTATTTGGTTTACACTTTCAGGTTACAATCCAGCAACTGGGGGAAGTCAGGACAGGAACTGGCTTGCTTCCCCTGGCTTGCTTAGCCTGCTTATACAAAGCAGAACCACTTGCCCAGGAGTGGCACCACTCACAGTGGGCTAGGCTTTCCTACATCAATTAACAATCAAGAAAATGCCCCATAGACATGCCCATAGGCACAAAATGAGACTCCCTCAGGTAGCTATGGGGTGTGTCAAGTTGATGTCAGAGAGATGTAACAATAGCACACATTTTAGAAAAGCTAAGTATAGAAAATAGAGTAGCTATCAGTGTATACATCATAAAAGATCAAGGTAATCATCACAGAAGATGTCTTAGTCACTTCTGTGGCCTGTCTACTTCTCCCTGCTGAAGAGCCTGGTGCAGAAAACAAAGACAACTCTCAACTAAAGGCAGGGTTGGTAGATGTACCCCAAGATGGCTCTATAGACCATCACCCCTTAGTGTGTCCATCCCAGGCCCCTAATGTCCACATTTCCATCCCAATTCCATATCCCAAACCCTAGTGTCCACACCCAGACCTCCTGAAGGCTACACCTCCATCACCAGTATCCAACATCTCTACCCTAGTGCCTACCCTTGTGTCTAGTGCACCCTCAGTGACCTTGCCGCTTGAATGAAGACTGGATTTATTGACTGACTTCTAAGGAGTGAAATCAGATGAAAGTGGACTTTACTGCCTGGCTTGGGTTGTAAATACACTGTGGCTTCTATTTTGCTCCATTCTTATCTTTGCTTGGATGGTTGACCTTGAGCAAGCCCTAAGACCTGCTAGCCCTATGGAGAGGCCCATGTGGCTAGACTCCAGATCCTGCCAACAATCACATCATCCCTGTCCAGGGAGCTGAGTTTCAGTGAGAAAATGGTGGGTTGGAAATAACCCTATCTCCTAACCAGATGTCAGCAGATAGTGTAACTGAAACCTCATGTAAGAGTCGGAGGCACGCGGCTAATCTATCCTTAGATTCATAGAAAAACTATGAGATGCTGAATTTAAACATACCTTTTAAGCCACTAATTTAGAATAATTTGCTACACCCTGAGTCACAGAGAATCATAGGAACTCAGACATTTCTTTGACAGTCCCAGACTTCTTTGTGTGTTTTAGCATTAAGGAGGGGGTGGCTAAAAGTCAGAATTGGGATGTGTTTCTGCAAGGGAGCCCCTGAGAATCTGAGGAGACAAAACAAATCTCTTCTCCTACCTACTCTGGTCCTTTCCTGAGTGGTGGGCACCTGAGCCAACAGGCAGCCAGGAGAGAAAGGCAATCATAAAAACCAGAAAAGACATTTATTCAGTGGTCACATTGAGAAAAGGAACTAAAAGGTGTATACACACAGACACACAGACACACAGACACACACACAAGTTCATCCTTGGAGTCTTGTAAGAGGCTTAGCTTCAAATGGGGAAAGGTGTGCATAGCTAACCAGTGCTGGTCAAGTGTGGTCTAGCCCATCTCTGACCAACCTCCTCTCAGCTCCAGTCTGCCCTGCACAGTGGCCTGACAGGTTGTCAGAGCTGTGTGACAGCTCTTCCTGGGAGGCAAGTCCTCCTCTGGTTAGCAACAGGCTTCATTCTTATCTTTCCTCAACATGAAGATTGCTGGGAACTTTCCAATCCCTTGGGAACCATTGTCTTAACAGTCTGAGAGCTGTAATGGGGGACACACGCGCCTCTCCTCAGAATGCCCTCATGAAGGTTACACTGTCACTGTGCATAGCTTTCATTGGCTGCAATCCACCTCCATAAAGGCCCCTCACAAGGCTTCGGCTTTGGCCTCTACTTGAACCCTAGGGTGTGGTGAGGGCTCCTTACATCTCCTCCCTCCACATTATGTCTAAATGCAGCCGGGCTATCGTTTTTTTACCTTGTGAAGAAGGGGCCCCTGCCACATGGAGTATGCTTAAGAAAATCTGCAAGCCAACTGTGAATCCACAGGACGTACACAGGGTGTTTATGATAGCTTTACAGATTAGAAACCACAAGCCAGCACACCATGTGTCTGCACTCATGCGTATGCACACTGTGTGTTTATGGGCATACCTTCGTAATAAAGTGCCCGAAGACATGGACACTTCCCATGGTGTCCTAGCTAATAGCATGACTTGTAAATCTCCAACCACCCACAGATGCTTCAGTACTAGTGTGTAGAGTGTATTTAAGTGCCAGATGAATTCTTCATGGTGGGGATTGGCACTACTGCATAGTGTGTGTGTGGGGGGGTGGTGTTAAAGTTGCATTTGACACAGACTTTAATCCTTTCTCCACCACCTCTCCTGACCACACTTAGCATTTCTGAGTCTCAGCTTTCTTCATAAAGGAAAGTAAATATACCTGTCTTCCGAGTGTGACTGATGGGATTAAATAGGAAATTAACATGGCCGTTCTTTATAGCTCTCAAGCTCCTTCATTAGGGTATTCTTCACGTTGTCTACACACCGTCTCTGCGCTAAATGCACATAGCTCTCAGGATGGAAGACGGACACTCAACAACACAGTGTATAGTTAGGTTGACTCTGAAGTCTCTTTTTTCTATTGTGTGTGCATGTGTGCGTGCATGCACACGTGTATGTGTGTGTGTGAGAGCGTGTGAGTGTGTATTCATGTTTGTATGATTGTGTGTGTGATTGTGTGTGTGTTTGTTTGTGTATATGTGTTTAGGTGTGTGTTTGTGTGATCGTATGTGTGTGTGAGTGTATGTTTGTGTTTGTGTGTTTATGAGTGTGTGTTTGTGTGTGTGTGAGTGTATGCGCGTGAGTGTGTGTTTGTGTTTATGTGTGTGTTTGTGTGTGTATGTATGTGAGTGTGTGTGTGTGAGTGTGTGTGTGTGAGTGTGTGTGT
>JADRCH010000135.1:3488494-3505458 GCA_019843965.1 Rhynchomys soricoides
AGAAGAAGAAGAAGAAGAAGAAGAAGAAGAAGAAGAAGAAGAAGAAGGAGAAGAAGAAGAAGAAAGAACGAGGAGAAGAGGAGGAGGAGGAGGAGGAAGACAAGGAGAGGAGAAGAAAGAAGAGGGAGAGGAGGAGGAAGAAGAAGAAAAAGAAGAAGAAGGAAGAAGAAAGAAGAATGAGGAGGAGAAGAAGAGGAGGAGAAGAAGAGGAGGAGGAGGAGGGGAGGAGGAGGAGGAGGAGGAGGAGGAGGAGGAAGGGGGGGAGGGGAGGGGGGGGGGGGGAGGGGGGGGGGGGGGAGGAGGGGGGGAGGAGGAGGAGGAGGAGGAGGAGGAGGAGGAGGAGGAGGAGGAGGAGGAGGAGGAGCGAAGAAGACCAAGGCCTCAGGAGGCTTATCTTTGCCTTCTAAAGACAATCCTGGCATCAACATCTTTTCTTAGCGCTCAGGGTGTCCCGCCCCTGAACATGCCTGCGCAAGAGAGGCATCTGAAGAGTTTGTAGTTTATCCCATCCGCACTGAAGAGGGGAGCCTGGGCCGGAGCCTGGCTCATAAGGTCAGAAAAGTGAAAAGTGGCAAAGTGGCAGGGAACCTCGGTGAAGTCTGTGTGAGCATCACAGCCAGGCTGTTCCCTTCCCTTCCATCTTGGATACCCAGTTCCTTTGCAGTACTTGCAGTCCTGTTCTGACTGGATGTTCTGCTACCTTGTAGTGTCAGGTTTCAAACCTGGGACAAAAGGCTGAGGTGCCCATTCAACATCCCACGTCATCTCTAAGTGGACCTGGCCACCAGGTTCTCTCTGCATCTCCCAGTCCTACCCGTTACCCAGGGGACTGGGCTGCTCTTCCCTACATAATCCAGCCAGTTTGGTTACCCACCCTGTTTGTACCTTTGGGCCTCCTGGCTGCTGCACCTGATTCCCCTCTCTTCCCTCCCTTTTCCCCTCCCCTCTTTCCTCACATGGCACAGTCTGGTCATGTCTACTCTGGACTCTCCCAGATGTCCCTGCCTCTGGCTGTGCTCTCTCATGTATCTAAACTTCCTCCTCCTCCACCATACCTGGACAAGCTATCTCCTGTCTTCTTCCTCCTTCTTCCTTCTTTCTTCCTCCTTCCTTCTTTCCTTCCTTCCTTCCTTCTTCCTTCTTTCTTCCTCCTTCCTTCCTTTCTTTCTTTGTTTCTTTCAATTCACATAGTACACAGCACATCACGATTGACATCAGTCCTTCCTGCATCTTTGGCACTGTGCCTTGGCTACAGAGCCTCACAACACAAGAACAAATACAATGGAGGGGTGGGGAGAGACTGTCACCCCGACGGCAAGAGGGGTTTCTTGCCTGACAGCTTGATCCAAGACACCATCACCCGTTCATCTGCAGCAGGAGAGCTTAACTTCCCTTTGAAGGATGGAACAAAGCCCAGTGCCTTCCTCTTGAATGCTTCTGGTCACTGTGCCTACCCCACAAGCCCATGACAAGGACCAGCGGTCTGAAGCATTTGAATGTGGAATGTCGCCGTGTGTTTGAACATTTGGTCTTTACCAGGTGGTACTGTTTGAGGAACGCTGTGGAACCTTCTAGACTTGAAGACTAGCTGGTAGGTAAAAGAGCATGGGCATCGGGCTTCTGAGCAATAGCCTGTTGCCAGTTCCTGCCTGAGTACTCCCACTTCCCACCTGAGTGCTCCCACTTCCTGCCTGATTAGCACTTTGCTGCATCCCGACTGCCAGCTGCTCCTTGCTGAATTCTGTTGGATGTTTGGTCACAACCACAAGAAAGCAATACATGTCTACTGGGGAAGCAGAACTTCATACCCCACAGTCCAGGCCTCCTGGGATGCAAGTCTTGGGAGGATAACTCATACCTTACCCAGTGGCCCTGGCCAAGAGATGCTAGCCCCATCTCGGGCACCACTATGTCACTGCAGGTGCCATTCCCTCTGACAGGCAGGCCTTTCTCAGATGACCTGTCCCTGTGCCCAGGAGATAAAGATGCAAGCAGGACAGATTCAAGCCACCCTTCCTTTTTAAAATAAGCGATTCATTTTCCAGGGAGTGAGAGCTATTTTTAAGTGCATTTGCTCCTTGGCAGCTGTTTCTAAAATGGCTCCGCTGGTCTAAGAATCTGTGATTCATCCCTGGGCTGGGCAAGGGCTGGGGACATGGAAATTCCAGCGGGAGTTATAAATGTCACAGCGCAGGCTGGAGGCTCCCCAGCCTCTCTGGGAAGCCAGAAGAGAGTGTCTGCAAATTCCACAGCCGGTGGGAAACAAGAACCAGCATTCAGCTGGTCATGGGTCAAGTGCTCTTGCCTTGTCCAGTGTGGGAATCAGACAGCAGTCAGCAACCTGAAGTCCTGAGGTCTTGGGACTGTCCCCAGGCTGCTGGCCACCAGGTCCTTGCAGCTGGGCTCTATCAAGTCCTTGTTTCCACGTCTGATTCATTGCTTTATTTTCTCTTTCTGAGGGAAATATTCTAGAAAACAGTAAGGTCACTGTCAAATCTTTGAATCCTGTAATTGTTTTCATATTTGATATAAAATATTTCAAACAAACCATAGAAAAGGAAAACGCTGGCCACCTGTGTAGTCTTCCTGAGACCACCGTAAATTTCATTTCCCTGACTCTTAGAGAGTCCTACCACCTTGAGCATGCCAGGCCAGTGCTCCACCACCAAGTACGTTCCAGCTCTGCGTTAAATCACTTTTATCTTCAATTCTGTTCACATGTGTGTGCACATGAGTGTAGCTGCCTATGGAGACCAGAAGAGGGTGTTGGATTCCCTGGAGCTGGAGTTACAGGTTGTTACAGTCTGACCTTCAACACAATTTTCAAGTTACTGCTGTCTGACTCCCACCAGGCAAGGCCAGAGAACTTGATCCTAACCAGCCAAACGCTTAGTCTCCTCAGGCTGTGAAGCTTTCAGACACTCACTTGGGACTTCTCAGAGTGCTTAGCGAACCGCAAGCACAAACTGCGGTCCTGGCAGCAGCCAGATACATGCTTTCTAGAAATGAAAATGAAATTCATAATGAGTCAGGCTCCGCAACGAGCTCCCTTCATCCTGCCTCTGACTAGGAGACCTTTTCTGTGTGTGTTTTACACAAACAGCCCCTGTAGCAGTCCGCAATCCCGTTAAAACCAGTGTATAAAGACTTCCTCTAGGGCAGCCTTCCCAGCACCAGACACTGCATACTGTGGGTTCCAGATGTCAGGCCATTCTCAGAAAAGCCTCACGTCAGAACCCTCAGGAGTGTGGGATTCCCAGCAGAGGATTTATTTCCTGGCTTGTTTTGCTTTGTTTTCTAGTTACTGTTTTAATCCTTTATTATAAAGTTTCTTAGAAAGCACCAGGGCCTTCCTTTCAGGGAAATGAACAAAGTATAATATCTTTTAAAGGGGAAATTAAGAACTTCCAGTCTAAAATTAGAAGTATTTATCTAGGCTCATGGGTGGGAAATAAATCCAGAAATTGTGAATCTGGTTTGAGGCCCACAGGGCTCTTAAGATATCAACTTGAGGCGGGAAGAAAAGAGAGCTCTGGGAAACGAAGCTGTCAGATGCCAGGGATGAAGGGCCAGGTGATAATATAATGAGCTGTCACACTGGCTGGGAGCCCTCCAAATGAACAGGACCCAGTGGAAGTGGGTGGGGCCCGGGAGCAGGGCGGGGCCCAGGAGCAGGACCGGACTTGGAAGCTTCAGTCATGAACTCCCCCGGGCAGAGAACAGATTGCTTAGGAGGTGGGGGGTGGAGTGGGGGGAATAGAGTAGCTGTTCCCTCCGGTCATTCTCTGGCAATTTAGAGATGACCCCCTTACTGTCTTTATCTCTGGAGCAGCTCCCAGTGTCCTGAGAAGTTAAACAGTTAAAAGCAGTTATGCTGAGTGACTCACAGGCATGCAGGTAGGTGTACAAGCGTGTACCTACACATCTATAGGTACACGTATATGTACACACCATAGATGGGGGCGACTTGGAAAGTGACAAGAAAAGATGACGTGAAGTGCCACATGCACAGACCCTTTTATCTCACAGGGGCAATCTCCAAGCACTACAATCTGCAAAGGAAATGGGTTCCAGGCCACAGCTAACGCTAACCTAGTGGGCCTGGTGACCTGAGATCTGCAGAGGGCAGACTGTGCACGGGAAAGTGTTCATCCCAATTCTGATGCTTTACAATTCTGTTTAAACTTTTAACAAGGTGGAGACTTATGTTCGATCCAGAGAGAAGGAGAGCCCGGAGACCTGAAGGGACACTCTTTCTACCTCCTGTGGGGGCTGGGCAGTGCCTGGCCTGGCTCAGGAGGCCGAGTACAACAGAACCAGATAACAGGCCCCTTGTTCTAGGCTGGTGTGGGGGGCAGAGGCATGGTGTTCTAGGGAGGAATGACCACGCTCTAGTGGCCAAAGCAGGGCCTGCCATCCCAGGCTCGGGCTAAACAGTCCGTTAGAAGCAGACTCTCCGAGAATTAGACTTATCAAAATAAGAACTCAGTGCAAGGCAGAAATAAAAGTAGGGGAACAGAATAAAGAACAAGAAAATTAGTATCTGATAAGAGTTTAATATCCAGGGGCCAGTGAGATGGCTAACAGGTAAAGGAGTTTATTGCCAAGCCTGGGGACCTGGGTTCAATCCCTGGCACTTACATGGCAGAGGAAGAGACCCAACTCCTGAAGGTTCTCTCCCTGCTGCACATTTGTTGTGGCACACATGCATTTACATGTCGCTCACACGCAATAAATAAATAAATAAATAAATAAATGTAATAAAAATTAATAGGAGAGTTTAATATAGAACATAATAAAAAAGAAAAAGATGACTTAATTTTTTTTAAAAAAAAATGGAGAATGGACTTGAGAGACATTTCCCCCCAAATGATAAGAACAGCCAATACGATACTCAGAATTGTCTATCACTGGCTATATGTATATCAAAACCATGATGATTCTTACAAGCTAGGATTACTTAGGCCAGAACAAAAATGTTGACATGGATCCGTGGAGAAACAGGGATTCTTCTGTGCTCCTGGGGATAACACAGACTGGTAGAGCAGCCGAGGAAGACTGTGGAGCAGATGGTCTCAACATTTAAACAGAGGGCTTAGGAAGATGGCAAGCATGAGGAACCACATTCAGATTCTCTGTCGACATATATGCTCAAGCTATGCCCACTGGTGCACACACAGTCTCCTTCTGCTGCCTTCAGATCAAAATGTAGACCTTTCAGCTCCTGCAGAGCCATGTCTGCCTGCATGCGGCAATGCTTCCCACCATGACGATAATGGATTAAACCTCTGAACCCATAAGCCAGCCCCAATTAAACGTCCTTTATAAGAGTTGCCATGGTCATGGTCATTCACAGCAAAGAAACCTAAGACACTACACAGGCATGCGGAGCTGAGTTCTGATCTCTAGCTCCCAGAGAAAAGCTGGGCACAGGCACCTCCTACACTGACTGGGAAGCGGAGACAGGAAAATGCCTGGAACTCCCTGCCCAGCCCTCCAGGTGCACTGAGATACTGTGTTTTAAAAAAAGGTAGAAAAGATTGTAGGAAACACCTGAGAGGGAGAAGGGGGGGGGGAGGAAGGAAGGGGGAGGAGGAAGAGAGAAGAGGAGGGGATGAGCCGGGAGGCAGGGACATGCCATTGAGTACTCAGGATTTGATGCTGCCTTTTCTGTTGCTGTGGTAAAGTCCTCTGATAAGGCAATTCAAAGAAGAAAGGTTTCCTTCGGCTACAGTTCAAGGGTCAGTCCACCGTGTCAAGGAAGTCAAGACACAAGGCGCTCTTAGCAGCTGGTCACATCACATCTATAGTTGGGGAGAAAAGATGGCTGGAGCTCAGCCAGCTTTCCCCTCTTTATGCAGCCAGGACCCCAGGCCAAGGAAAGATGATGCCTCCTGCTTTCAGTGTGGTCTTCCACCTCAGTTAACCTAATGAACAGAATCCCTCACAGACATGGCCAAGTCATGTCTCCTAGGTGATTCCAGATCTGTTTGTCCTGCCAAATCCGCTCTCAGGAGTTATAGGTGTGTGTGTGTGTGGGGGGGGGGGGGTTATAGCTTTGGGAGATGAGCCACATACACAAAACACAAGGTAGTCATTGACTCTACCAGGAAGAAGAGTGAGATGCTGGAGAAGACCCCCCTGAGCTGGTTTGGAGGACATCTTATCATGGCTGGGGAAGACAATGTCTGAGGGACTGCACTTGGAAGGGCACCGCAGGGACAGAGTCGAGCTGCTCCAGAAACAAGTTCTGAGAGGATTCTGCATACATGGTCCTGAAGCACCCTTGAGTCTGCAGTGTTGATCTCCCTCTCTGCCTCCATGTCTCCACCTTCCCATGGCTTCCGGAGCCTGCTTGACCTGTGGCTGCCCCTATCTGCTCATGGTTTACAGATGGACAATAAACCCTGCCACTCCCAGCATGCAACTGGAGAGATTGGCAGAAATGTTAATTTTATTTTTTTTTTTATGACTCTCTAAGATAAAAAGTCTCTCCCAGTGAGGTAGTATTATTCTTGGACAGGCTTATATTTTTAAAATTTGGGCCAGATCATGCCTCTTGCTTTGGAGCTAGGTCAGTGCAGTTCCTCCGCAGCCCATGCTATTTAGAAAATCTGTCTGCACTGAACGTGCACTAGTGCAGGATTTGTTTCTGGGGTTATCTTGTCACTGTGGACAAAACTCTGGTGTCCTGGCTCTTGATGTTGGTTGGTTTACTGGGTTTACAGCCAGACTTAAAAGCTGACACTCTGGCCTTTCATTGTAGAATGTTTTTGTAACAGAAATGGGGGGGGGGGGAGACCACAGAGAATTTGAAAAAAGATGAAGAGGCAGTTTATCTCAATATGCTTAAGTTGATATCAAATAAATCCACATTTTATGGAGTAGAATTCAATTATAAACAGGAACATATCCTCCATCTGTCCGAAGCCCTTCACAAAATGTAATTACACCACACTTCGCCTAATGGCTGGTGGTTGATCCAGATATTTGGTGAACAGGGTCACATCCTCCTGGGATGTCACAGCTCAACCACAGCTTCCTCCTCATTACCAGAACCAGCTTTATAGCAACAATTAGGGACAATTAGAAAACAGGCAGATCTTTCACTCGATAAACAGCCTCTGGCTTTGTAAGTTACATTAGCAATGGGGGCTGCCTCCAGCCAGCAGCGTAGAGGGCTGGAGAATTCCTTTCCTGGATTAATGGGAAACAAATTCAGTCCTGAGACACACAAAAAGATTCAGAAAGGTCTTCCATGTCCAGTGTGGGGAGCACTTCTGGGGATCTGCCACCTAACTAAGTCTACAGAGGGAACTCGGGAATTCTGGAAGGAAAAAAAAAAAGACGAAAGAAAGAAAGACAAAAAGGGAAAAGAAAGCAAGGAGAAAGAAAGGAAGGAAGGAAGGAAGGAAGGAAGGAAGGAAGGAAGGAACCAGGGCTTGCTCTTATGGGAGACTGTGAATCCCGGAAGTCATGGCTCCACGTGCCTCTTGAAGGCATTAACCTGGAAACATCTTCCCTGATGCCCAAGGAAAGGGAAGTCCTGGACCACACTTTGGAGTTGGAGGCAGCATGAATGCCAGGATTGTAGCAAAAAGTGATGATGCTTGCCTCCTCCACAAGTGCACTCTAATTTCTCTATTTACCTTCCTCTGAGAAGTATTCTGGCAGAACACTCCCCGGCCTCCAGAAAACAGGATAAACATACAATCCAAGCCCTATTCTCTCTACTCCCTCAGCCCCCCCGTAGCTGTCACCGCCTGCCCGACCTCTCAGGACCGAGTTCAGCTTCCTAGCACCTCACTAACTGACTATCTCCTTGGTGTCCTCCCAAGGTCGGCTTTTTGCGCTGGGTCAGGGAAAAGGCCGGGCCGAATTCCAGCCCTTCTGAGGCCCCACAGTCAAGCTGCGAGTCCTTGAGGACTTGGAATCATTCCGCTCTTCATCAGTGCAGCTCACGTGGTCTGGAGCTCATGGTGTAGGCTTGCCTTTCTCACACCCCTGTCCCTCTGGGATTCTGGCTCTTTTCCCATGATGCTCTGCAGCAGACAGTGACTCACAGCTGGGTGCAGGGGGAAAGGGGCGGGATTGCTTAGTGGCCAAGAGCTGAGAGGAAAAGATCAGGCAAAGTCTCCACAGGGTCCTCAGAGAACTCACTTCCCCTTCCTCTTCTCATCTTCCTCCTTCTTCACTGTCCTGGGTTTACCACCAACTTCAGGAATAGTTGGTAATCACAGAAGGCCAAAGGTAACATTCACTCTCCTCAGAGTTGCAAGAATGCTCACCCCATCCCCGACAGGGAGATAGAGGGTTCCAAAGGCAGTTGCTGGAGACCCCAGCCTGGACTCTCCCCAAGGAGAAGACTCTCCCCAAGGGGGAAGAAATGTGGTACAGAGGTCTGAGGGACCAGCTCCCTCCTCTGGCGCTGATACTCTGAGTCACTGGTGTGAGGTAATAGCTCTGTCTAGCTGGCCCTGGGGTCACATCCCCCCACCCCCCTCCAGCTCCCAGTATCACGTTTCTTGTGACTGGACTTGAACTTGGGCATTGCTATTTCAGCCCATGTGGGGCCCAGATGTAGATGTCCTCGGGGGACTTCTTTGTTTGTCAGGGGCACTTTGGGTGATGCTATCCTGTTATTTATGAATGTCCTTCCCACTCCGTGATAAGGTGACAGAATAAGGCTGGAGAATTGGGAGCAGAGCGTGTGAAGGAATCGAACTGACTCAAGCTAAACAGTGAGGAAATAAGACCAGAAAGCACTGTGAGGGCTTGGCAAAGGGATACAAGGCCAGGGTGGGAAGGCCTGCGACTGGCCAGCTATCTGCATGACCAGCATGCATGGGAGGTTTCCAGGCAGCTGGAGACAGGAGAGGAAGCATTCTCTGCAGCCAGTCAGGGAAATCACCGGTCCTTCACAGTAACAGCCGGGTGGTTCCTGGCGTTTCAAAGAATCCTTTTATTCCTGAAGATCTCCCCTGGCTTCTCGGGCCACCCAGCTTCTCTGTCTCCTTTGACCATTCTCTATCTCCACCAAGGGCTCAGCAAGATCATGGGGTTCATACAACAGTGCACAGCCACATCTTTGTTGGATGGCTTTTAAAGAAACTTGCCCTGGCATTCAAGATTGGGTAGCTCGGTTTCTAACCCTTTACGTAGGGAGAGGGTTCGCCCTTCCCCCTCACAACTCCAAACACCTAGTCCAAGTGCTCATTTTATTTTGTGCATGTATGTGTGAACATCAGCGAGCATACACGTTTTTGCAGGTGTATGTGCGTGTATGGGAGGGCACACATGTGTTTGCCTGTATGCATACACATCTGTATATGGATGCCTCTGTGTGCTTGGCCTACACTGTTGACAGTAGCTCCCGACCAGGCTCTCTTCATCCTCTGCTCTCCTGTCTGAACTGGATTCAGCAGCCAGAGTCATGCTTTAGAACATAATTCAAACCACGTTTTGCTTCTGCTTAGAGCATTCCAACGGCTCCTGGTTCATCTCAGAGTGAAAACAGAGCTCCCGAAATCTGGAGTTCTGCCTCATATGGCCTCCCATCTCCCTCACTGCCCAGTCCTTCACACCCTGCTCTCTGACCTCTGACAGTGCCTCTTCCTGCCCACATCTGTCTTCGGTCCAGCCTGGGCCTCCACCCACTCAGCCCAGGCTGGTCCCCTCTATGGCTCCCCCTATCATATCTGCCTGGACTGCCCTGCACCTCCTCTAAGACTGTTTCTTTTGTTGCTACTGTGACTCCCTTATTCAGAATATATCTGTCCTCTCTCCCAGCATCCCTGGATCCTCCTTGACAGTTCATTTACTTCCCTGGGCATCACTCCTAACCAGGTCAGTACCTCACTTAGGACATGGGCTGTTTCTGGGAAGACAGGTAATCCAGGAGAGCAGAGGTCTTGGGTTGTTTTGCTCACTGCTGAATTCTAAGCCATTAGGCCAGTGCCAGCCTAGTGGTATTTAACATACATCCTCTGAGTCAGTTAAATGCTGGTCATTATCACATGTAGCCATTAAGGTTGGATGGAATAGTTCCCTTGCCTTGAGACCACTGATATCTGTGATGGTTTGTATATGCTTGGCCCAAGGAGTGGCACTATTAGAAGGTGTAGGCTTGTTGAAGTAGGTGTGTCACTGTGGGTGTGGGCTTTAAGACTCTAGACCTAGCTGCCTAGAAGTCAGTATTCCGCTATCAGCCTTCAGATGAAGATGTAGATCTCTCAGCTACTCCTGTACCATGCCTGCCTGGATGCTGCCATGTTCCCGCCTTGATGATAATGGACTGAACCTCTGAACCTGTAAGCCAGCCCCAATTAAATGTTGTCCTTGTAAGAGTTGCCTTGGTCATGGTGTCTGTTCACAGCAGTAAAACTCTAAGACAACATCTATTCCAAGGTCACATCTATATGGCCTTCCAAGTCAAGCCTATTGGATTAGCCTTCCACATAAGGATCCCTGAGATTCTGCAGTGGGAAACAATTTAAAGTCTTACAATTCATTCCCTCTCCAGCATTCTCTCGGATGGGCAAGGTTCTTTATAGCTAAGCCTTCAGAATGCCTGTAGCTAGCTCTCAGTGGAGAGCAATTTTACCCTAACTTAGACACCCAGACACCAGGCTGTAGTATAGCCTAGCTTTGTACATGGGCAGCTGGACACCTTGACAAAGAAATTACAGAGACTGTATCAACATGCTGCCTTGGGAGGCCCTGAACTCGTGACCCAGGAACATATGAGCACACAGGAATTGTTTCAAGCATCTCCCTGTATCAGACTATGCCCCTGGAGCACACAGAGTCTTGGGCTGTGTTTGAACAGCCCCCTGCCACCCACAGTGAGCTTTTCATAAATTATTCTTTCTGATGCCTGCAGAAGCCACAGGCTTGGGATTAGCTGGATGACATCATTGCCCAAAATCTGAGGAGGAAAAGGTCAATTTTCATCCGCTAAATGCCAGGCAACCAGCTTGATGCATTGCTTTTACTGACTTGCCCAGATCAATAGGTTGTTAAGTCATCTTGTTGACACTGATTTAATCAATGTCATTGGACTGGAAGTGAAGAAGGCAGATTATAACCCCGATGTGCCAGTCCCCAGGCTTATTTGACCCCTGTTCCTCATCAGTTCCCCTCCATCCTCAATGGACCCTGTGGCAAGCGATCCTACACCCCCAGCTCCAGGGGAGGATGCTGAGCTTCAGAAACGTTACATGGTTCCCCCATCACCCAAGATCACCCCAGTAGTGATTAGTCCACTGCTGTGGCTAATTGCTTGAAAGAGTTACCAGACAAGGTCCCATCCTGCCTGGGTGGAGGCTGTTGGGGCCTTGAAAGAGCAGAACAGGAAAGGCAGCTTTGAGAGACCCTGCATTATCAGCAGGCCAACCTTAGAGAATATTCACTTGGCTGTCCAGAAGTTTGTGTTTGTTGCACAGGAACAAAAATGAGTCTGGAAGTCACACAACAGGCTGCAAGGGACTTATTTCCTTGGGGTTTTATGCTTTGAAGTTGGGGGTCTGGGGCTGGAAGAACTGCGGGACACCAGCCCAGCTGGTGTTTGTTGAAAGATATTTATTTCTTTACCTCTGTCACATTCACTGAAGCCCCTGGGCTTTAAACTTGAAAGGTTCCTCAAAGGGTAACCACCCTCTCAGAAGCCTGGACCCAAAGCTGCCTCCTGCCTCCCTTCCCTCTGGTTCTCGGTGTCATGGCAGGATGAGTGGATTATCTTTGCTCTCCACAGCTGTGGCCCAATCTGTGCAGCCTGAAGACAGTCTCAGCATTTAGCACCTGCCCCTCGTCACATGTCACACTCTCAGTCCAGATGCCTGGCTGATCTGAGCACAGTAAACATGCTGATTTCCGTTTTTCGTGTTTGCTATTTTTGTTTCAACAGGCTGAGAAGCCAGTTCCTCTTCCAGGGTCTCTGAGGTCTCCCTTGATGAAGGGGGGCAGCCATAAAGAAACGTAGGGGACAACAAATCTAATTGATGAATGCAGAGTACAGGTGCTCCTTCACCTTCTTAGGATGAGGAGGAGGCCATTGTATTTACAGATGAGGCCAGTCCTGGAGGCCTGGCATGCCCACCATGAAGAAGGCCGCTTTGTGAAAAGTGCCCCAGCCTCCTCTGCAGGAAACCCCGCCACAGGACGCTGCTTAGTCAGATCCAAAGCTGAGGCCAGGGTCAACTGAGGATATGATGGGCCTTGTAGCACCTGTGGGTGGGAGAGCTGGCTGTCGATGACTGACTGAAGGACCAAGGACAAGGTTTCTGATTGGTGATTGGCAGTCCCTAGGATGGCTGACCCACTTTCAAATCGAGATCAAAGTTTGTCATTATTTATAGTTGAAATTCACAACAAAAAACAACAAATGGAAAAATAAAAATGGTTACCACGGGGAAAAAAAAAAACCATAAATTTTCTGTATTTCAGTCTGTTTTACAACATTGCCTGCATTCACTTGCACTTGAAGAGAGCTGGAAGCCAAGAGATGGAGCACAAAAGTTTTGACCTTTTCAAGGTCACCTGAACTTCATCTCAACCTCTGTCACTACCTGGGTGACTCTGGATGTGTCCACTCATCTCTGTGACTCAGTTTCCCTCTTTGTGGGTGAACAGGATTGGTAGAGTTTAGTGGAGAGATGGGGGCTGGATTTAGCGTCACCATGGAAACAGACCTCTAGGTTAGGTTTGAACCAAAGACATCTGGGGTTCTCCTTGATTTTGACATTTTGTGAGTTTCTTCTAAGACAGGAAGAGACATGAGGGACAGGGCCATGCTGATTAGCGATGTCCCCTTCAGGAGTCGACAGACCACTTCAGTGTGCACAGAGAAGCATGGTGGGAGTCAGGAAGTCTACAAAACATAAAAATAGGACTGATCTCGCCTTAGGGATACTCTTTGCCGCATCTAACCGCTTCTTGTCAGAGGCACTGGAATCACATTCCGATGGTTTAAACATGTCCGGCAAAGGCTTCAGTACAGAAAACATAAGAATACTTAAGATACAAACCCCTGGACTGACGTTCCCAGATTCATTACACCCACTCTCAGAGGCCAAACTCCCAGGAGCTGGGTCTGCCCAGCTCCCCAGTTAGCTCAGAGAGCCAGGTGTTGGCTGCCCTGTTACCGCCCACGAGACCCTACATCCTAGTCTGTGTGCTCTTTTCTTTTGGGGTGTCCCCAGTGCAGCTCTTACAGACTGGTGGGGCTTTGTTCCTTTTATACCCTAACCAGTGTTTCACACAGAAAGAGGGGCTGGCACGACAGTTAAGCTTCGTCTTCCCTTTAACAGGATTTAGAATCGTCATAGAAACACGCCTCTGCATTTTCTAGGTTAGGTCAATTGAGATGAGGAGGGCCACCCTAAATGTGGGAGTAACCATCCCACAGGCCGGAGTCAGGACAGAACAGTAGGGAGAACAGGAGCTGAGCACCAGCTTCAGCTCTCTCTGCTTCTTCACTGTGGATGCCACCAGCTGTCTCTTACTGGTGCTGTTATGCCCTTCCCCCATGATGCATTGCATCCATGACCTGTGAGCCAAAACAAACTCTTTGTCCATTAAGTTACTTTTTTCAGTGTTTCATTGTATCAATTCAGATTTTCTCTGCCTGGCTGCCTGGTCCTGAAGAGTAAGCCTGCCTTGAGTCTCTCTCTCTGTGTCTCTCTCTCTCTGTCTCTCTCTCTCTTTCTCTTTCTGTGTGTGTGTATGTGTGTGTGTATGTGTATACAGGTGTCCACAGAGTCCAGAGGGTATTGAATCCCCTGGAGCTGTAGTTACAGGTAGTTGTAAACTGCCTGGTGTGGGTTCTGGGGTCTTAACTTGGCTCCTCAGCAAGAGCAGCCAGCATTCTCACCGCTGAGCCATCTCTCCAGTCCTTGCCACACATTAGCTGATGGTTGCTTCAAGCTTTAGCCTCCTGGGACCCTACAAACCCTTTGTTTGTTTGCTTTCGTGCTTGCTTGCTTGCTTATTTTGGGCTCCTTTAAGACAGGGTCTTACTTATATAGCCCTGGCAGGCCTGATGCTTCCTACCTCAGCTTCTTTCAGGTGTGGGCTGCTGTGCCTCACTCTCTCTCTAGCTTGACTGAGATTGGACTTTGTATGATTTTTATATTCATTGTACTAAGTAGCTTTACCTAGCACACTCATATTAAATACTTAAGAATAAAGCCTTGTGTCCCACAGTCATAGGCAAGAGTGCTTTCCTTGCATCTGGGAAATGTAAAGAAGCACTGTTTGAACTAGCCCAGTTGGCTTTTGGAGTCATACATAGACAAGACCACTAATAGTCTGGTACCATGGTCAGCTTTGTGCCTTCATGGCTATTATCTGCTCCCCTGTCTACCCTGCCCACTTACTTTGAATGTAGTTACAGTTCTTATTTAGGATAACTTGAAGGGGGGAAATAAAAGAATCTGTCAAATGGGGAAAATTAGAAGCAGGTGGCTGCAGGCACATAGCCAATACCCAAGGCACGTGATCTTGTAGCTATGCATCTGGAGGATGGGCTAAGAAGCTCAGCATCTTTGCTTTTGGATGAAGGGCAAACCTTGAAGTCATGACCTTCCTATATGCATGTCTTGGATAATTCTCCAAGTCCAGGTCTCCCCTGGAACCCTGCCTGTCCATGACCTGGTCTTTATGCCATCTTCCTCCAGCAGCTAGACCCCTTGAGGACACCTGAGCATGACCTCTTGGTGGCTTCTGGGAGAATTAGCTTGAAGGGAGGGAAAGGGAGGAGTGGGAAATCTATGTAGAAAAGCTTCCTGGGTGCTCTGGCATCCACAGACGTCTCCTTGGCATCGTAGTACCCGTCCTGAAGTCATGGCACCAATGGCAGGTTCTCTATGTCACATTCCAGGACCAGATGCCTGATGACTAAGGATCACAAGAGAGTTCAAAAAGCCAAGAATGAAAGAAGATTGTAATACCTAGAGAAGCCGAGAGACTTTGGAGAAAACAGGTTAATAAAAGGAGCAAGGAAAAAAAATAACCCAAATAAACCAGGTGTGAAGGTGCCTAGCTCAAATCCCAGAGCCCGGGGGGTGGCGCAGGGGTGCACTCTCTTCATTAATAGAGCTTGTTCAAAGCCAGCCTGGGATACATGAGACCTGTCAAAAACAAAACAAAAAAAGAACAAAAATATGTGTCATTGCCAGGGATTTCATGAGTCACTGTGTTTGGAAGTGAGAGGGGGGGAGGGAGGGAATGCAATCAGAGAACGAGAATGCTTCACAGCTTGCTTTAAAATGACAGCCAGAAAAGAAGAGTGCAGAGTGAGGGTTTCGGGATTGTCAACATAAGCCCCAGAATAAAGGCCGAAATTATCCACAGTGAACGGAAGAAAAGATTTGGCCATGCAGAGATGACTCAGTCCATCCTAGGGAAAGCTCCACAGAGACACAGCCAAGAAAGCCAGATCCTTCCCCCATCAACCCAACGCCAGCCACAAGCTGAAAAGGACTGAGCCCAGGAACGTTACTGGTGACAGGAAAGTGGACATAAGACCCCAAAAGCCCCGTGGGAAGATGAAAATGAGGCAGATTTGGCTAGATGGGGTCAGATAGTCATCAAACACCACGGGAAGGAACTGACACATAGCACAGTGTTGGGAAGAAGACCCCAGCTACAGCATGATTTCAGCCAGTTGGAGATACCAGAGAACAGCGCCATTTGAGTGTCCTGCAGGCTGATAGCAGATGGTGCTGGAAATAAGGAGATGAGTCCGTAAGACCTTGCAAACACCCTCAGAGGAGCGAGCAGAAGCTTAGCTGTAGGCCCCTAAATCAAGTGTCTGGGGGAGAGTCCCCAGAATGGAGAAGGAAGCCTCATGTCTGTTACCTGCCTGTGGAGTGTGTCTCATGCGTAGCCCAAAGTGCTGATGAGAAGGACAGCCTTCTTTTATCCAGCCTTAGGGAATGACTCTAGAGAAGGTGAGAGCAAGGTCAGGCTGGGGATGAGCATCACAGTGAAGCTTTGAGTCGCCTGATGACATCATCCTCCAGGAGGAAGCCTGAGAGTTCAGGGCTTTCCATTCTCAAATTTGCTAGTAGTGTCCTTAGTAAGGGAAATGAAGTGGTGAACAAGGCAAAAGCCTTGTCCTCTCAGATAAAAGGAGCAATGTCAGGTGATTAGCTAAAGAATACAAAGAAATTCCAAAGTGAAGCTCATGCCTGGAATCTCAGCGCTCAGGAGGCGGAGGAAGGATTGTCTGAAAGTCAGTGTCATCCTCAGCTATTGAGGGAGTTTGAGGCCACTCTGGGATACATGGGACTCTATCTCAAAAGTAAATAAGAGAATAAAAGATCTTTTTACAAAGTAGAGAGGGCTGGGGGTGTGGCTTAGTGTCCAGCGCTTTCCTATCAAGTGTGAGGTCCCGGGACAGATCTCCAGTACAGCTCATGCACATAGGGAGGGAAAGAAAAGGGAAAGGGGGGACGGGATGGAAAATAGGAGGGGAGGGGAGAAAGGAGAAGGGGAGGGAGGAAGAGAAGGATGGTTGGGAAGGAGAGACAATCGGAGGAACTGGGAGTGTGGAGAACTCTGAAGAGCAGGAATAAAGAGAAGAAACATAGAAAAGACTGAGGTGCAGGGATAAAGACCAAGGAGACCATCAGGGCTCAAACTGTGGCTTTAGGTCCTATCTGTCCCCAAGTGGCAGAAGCCACATTTCTTAATTCTCTTTGTATTCAAATTGAAATAGGACAGCTTGTCATTGTGACTCCCTCTCCCTGTCAGAGATTTTCTTTGGAGCAAGAGCTTGCTGGCTCACAGCATCTCCATAATCCCTTCATATCCAGAGCATCTGGTAGCTGCCTCCCAAGAGTGCCATCTGACCCTAGACATGCCTCTCAATTAGTGGCAGGAATTACTGCACTTACGCAGTGACCCCAACACGGCCTCTGCCCTTGCAGCCCTCGTGGTCGATTCTTTTCAGATTCCAGTGT
>JADRCH010000135.1:3505468-3530231 GCA_019843965.1 Rhynchomys soricoides
ATATGGGTAGAGCACGAGAGGACAGGCTCTAGTGAAGAGGCTTTGGGTTTTGTAGAAAGTTTGTTGTTTTTTCTCTCCAGACCTCTGGAAAGATCTACTGATCTCTGGGGGAAAGAGAGAGAGTCATGTGGCTTCAAGAAAGCCACAATCATGTCCCAGACTGCACACCAAGCTGCAATTTGTCACAGGTCTGGTCTTTGTAAGGGGCAAGCAGAGTACACAGTGGTCCTGATGATGTCCTGGGCTCTGATTACCTTTGACACTGGTCTGGGCTCACACGGCACTTTAGACTCTGCCAAGTGATGACAGGGTCTTATAGGAAACGTGTCATGAAGCCAAAAAGTGACACTCAGAAATTTCTGGGACCACAGAGCAAACTAAAAAAGGCTAAAGACAGAGAAAAGTCACCAGAGAAAAAGACTAAATTATAAAATTAAATTAACACATCAGTTTCACACATAATAATTTCCATTATTGCACCGAAGAGTCAGTAAGATGGGATCTGAGAATGCAAGTCCCTTGGGAAGCTAGGAAAATTACATCATGTGTACTTAATTGTCCCATCTGTAAGATACAGACTCTTACAGCTTAGTCACAGAGGCAGGGCCTAAGGTGTGTGTGTGTGTGTGTGTATGCATGGGTGTATGCCTTTGTGTATATATATGTGTGCATGTGAACATGTGTGTGTGTGTGTGTGTGTGAGAGAGAGAGAGAGAGAGATTGAGAGAGAGAGAGAGAGAGAGAGAGAGAGCCTTTTGTAAGGCACCATGAGGTTTATGACTTATTTCCCAGCACAATGCCTGAAAACATCATTTACAAAGCCTTTGGCATAAGAAACACTAATACAATTAAAATCACATTCATAGGGGCTTGAGAGATGGCCCAGTAGCTGAGAGCATTTGCAGAATTTGCAATTCAAGAGAAAATTTGCAGAGATCTTGCAGAGGACTCTCCAGTTTAGTTCCCAGCACATACATCCTGGATCCACATGTAAATCCAGGTCCAGGGATGTGACACCCTTTCTGACTTCTACAGGTACCTGCACTCATGCACGAGTGTGTGAGTACACACACACATACACACACACACACACACACACACACACACACAGTGAGGGTGTGAACTTTTATAAATATGGATATGATATTTTAAAAGATTTGGTTTTTGTTTTTAATTGTGTGTGTGTGTGTGTGTGTGTGTGTGTGTAAAATGGCTGGTGTCTGCTGAGATGGAAGAATCCAGAATAAAACATGGAACTGGGGGGCAGGCAATTACAGAGAAGTTCTATGAAAGAGTTTTGGAAGAAATACTCCAGAGATAAGCCATCTATGGCTAGAACACGATTTCAGGAGGACACAATGTGATCTCTTCCAGACAGTGGCCCTGGTAGGTAGATGCTTAGTTCTCCCATGCCTCTCAGATGCCCATGCATGCACATTTAAATCCATCTGCGTGTCAGAGAAAACCTCACAACTGTGTCTCACTCTACACCTGGGAGAAAGTAAATGCAGACAGGAATTCTCTTTTCATCTCTTTTTTAAAAGACTGGTGGTTGCTTTGCCTCTATCGGGTATCGGGTGTCCCCCTTGTCCCCCAGCAGCCCAGAATTGGCTCTCGGTGGGGTCTAAACACTGGAGAGGGGAGCAGAGAGCCAACATAAAGTCATGTGGATAGTGGGTTGGCAGTGCTAAGAGTTCCAGAGAGATGGCAGCTCTGGAGGCCTAGCTGAGTGCTCTGGCTGCCCTGCAGAGGCTCACTGAAGGGACAGAGAGACTAATGAGGAGCTCAGGGCTGCGGCTGTGAGGGCGAGAAAGACAGAGGACTTTAATGGGAAATGTGCTGAGAATCTCTCCCTGATAACCCATCCGAGCAAAGAACTGAGAAAGCAGGCTGCCACATGCTGAGAGAGGCCTCCAGGATTGGGGGCAGGGGGAGAAGGGGTAGAAGACTCAAAGGTTGCTTTGTTTGGAGACTGTCTCTTGCCATGCAGCTCAGGTTGGCACTGCAGGGTTGTACCACTGAGCTGAGTGTGAGGATTCAACTTTGTACTCAGTAAAGGAGAAGCTACGAAGCCCCAAAGAAACAGTGGGAAATGGACCCAGCTGCTGTTAGGAGGACTTGGGGCCACGTTAAACCATGCATTTGAAAAAACTATTTCTGTAACATTGTCCTACTGATGTGCAGAAAAAAATTAAGCCATGTTTATAATCTGACCAGGGTCAACTCCTTCCCTCCCCCACCAAGTATTCCCAGCTTAGCTTCAAACTCAATATGAAGCTGAGGTTGACCCTGGGCTTCTGACCCTCCTGCTTCCACCTGTGTGTACTAGGATCACAGGTTCAAGCCCCCTGTGCAGTCTTCTGAGTGTCAGGGATCAAACTCAGGACCTTGTGCATACTGGGTGTACGTTACCAGCTAAGCTCCAGCCTTGGCCACAAAGGAAGATCTTCAGGCTGCTGAGCACTGGAGCAGGGTTGTTGGATTTTGGCATCAGGAATGCAGCAAGCTCCAGGACGGATCCACTGACACACATGACCTTGGTTTCTATCAAAGTGTGGGAGAAATCCAATCCCAGCTCTAGAACTAACTGTATCCATGCAAGAACAAGTCCCCAAGCAGCTGTGAGTCTCACAGAATCTAAATAGCTGGGTTCACAGTCCCCTAGAGCACTGTCAGGCATCTGAGGTGTCTAAACAAAGCATTTTATTAATGACCACAACATCAAGAGGATAGATAACCAGGCATCTTCCAACTACTTCTGGTATCCAAGGCCATATGTGTCACCTCAGATTATAGCACTCACAAGGCAAGCAGCTGATTTGCTGAAATGTCTATGTCGTTGACTAGGCATGAGCCTTTAGACCATTGGGAATGCAGTGGTCAGGCCACACTATCCGGGAGGGCAGCCATTGGCAAAGACCAGGAAGTCTTTTATGGATTATATGTTAAGAATGGAATGTTTCATCTTCGATGGGGATTCCTAGTGGCCATTCTGACAATTTAGTAAAAAGTACAAAGGATCCTCAGGGCTGGGGAGATCTCAGTTGGTAAACACTGGATGTGCATGAAGACCTCAGTTCTACCACCTAGGCAAAAAAGCCAGGCAGGGTGGCATATGTTACCGCAGTGCTGAGGAAGTAGAGACAGGGTGATTCCTGAGACTGGTTAGCCAGCCAGACTAGCTGAAGTGGCAGTCCCCAGAATCAGTGAGAGACCTTTTCCTTAAAAATAAAGTTGAGAATAATTGAAGAAGACATCTGATATCAACCTCTGGTCTCCATGTGCACATAGGAGGCCTTCAAGTCACCTGAACTGGTCTATTTTATACTGTTATGTTTGAGGTGTGTGTGTGTGTGTGTGTGTGTGTGCGCGCTGGGAAGTGACCCCATGGCTTTGTATTCTAAGCAAGCATTCACCACTGAGTTACAACCCCAGCTCTTCTTTTGTTGTATTTTTCCCATTAATTGATTTGTTTATTCCCTGTATGCCCCAATCGAAGCTCCCCTCCTAGCCTCTCCCCCACAGGGCCCCTCCTACTGCCACCCCTTCCCTCTGAAAATCAGGAGTGAGTCCCAACTCTCCTTTTATATTTTGAGACAGAAACTCAGAAAGCTGCTAAGGCTAGTCTTGAACCTGAGAACCTCCTGTCTCACTCGCCCAGGTAGCTGGGATTAAAGGCAATACATGATCCTCTGTAGCCAATGTGGACTACAGCAGAAAACTGACCAGTCAGGAGAAAAGCCCTATCCACACCCAGGAAGTAGGCAAGCATAGGGAATCACTTAGTAACCTGGGACTGCTTGGCTTGGGTTGTGCATACAGCTCTCTCCTAGCAATGTTCTCAGCAACCCTCACCTGCAAGTGCTACGCAATACATCCCTGCAAATAATGCACCTGACAATCTACTACCAACCTAGAACCCCCACCTGCCTGGAGCTGCAGGCACCACCCTCTCTGAACAATGAAATCAGTTTTGTCTCCTTAACAACTATCCCAGTAAGAGGGCCTAGACTGGTTTTAGCCACATGTACAATAAAGCAAACTGTGTCCTCAAATCAGGGAGAATCCCCCAACTCCCATCGTAGGCCTATGAGTAATCCAGCATGCATATGCTTGACATCAGATGCATTGTGAGAAGAGATGAGAGAGATGGATATATAACTTAAACCATGTCGATTAAAATAGAGAACCACACAAACTACATCCTTAGAAACTGAATTCCCCATCTCGATCCTCACGAAAGGAACCCTGAGATGACCATCAGAGTCCTTGTATACCCACACTCATGATGTCCACTGCCATTCTTGAACACACGTTTTCTGGCCTGTGCTGCGGCCTTTCTGTGAAGAAAGCACACCTGCTGCTTCTACGAACCTGTATCTACTAATTTTGATGCTTTGAGTAAGACACCAAGGTCCTAGAGGCACTTGTGACAGCCCCTTTCCATTGGTGACAAAGAGACCTGCTACGTGCACAGAGACCGTGTCACCAGCCTCATGCTAAGTTCAGACTGTATCCCACAGGCAGCAGAGCCACTCTGCTCTGCACACACTGTCTGCTCCAACTTTCCTTGGCAGAAGGGAGAAAGAAGCACATGGCTGCCACCCTCTATCAGCTGAGCATGACGGTGCCTCAGAGAGCAGCCTGCCTGGCTCTCCACTCTCCCACTATAAATTACTGGGGATCTTCACAGATGCCCTTCCTGCTCTTTGGTTTTAGAAGCAAAAGAGCATTTCCAAGGAGACAGGGTGATCACCCCTCAGCTCTGTTACCTTGGCCATTTTGGGCTACACACTGGAAAGTGAAACCAGACAGGAGCTCTTTGGGGCTGTGGAGTTTATTCATGAGCCTGGATACATTTAGTCTCTGCATGCCATCAAGACTAGCAAGACGAATCAACTGGGCACCGTGCATTCCCAATGAGCAGAGAGAATAGGTTCCCAAGAGGTTTCTGGACAGGGATGCAAATACCATGTAAATAGAATCAGCCTGGTCCTTGCTCATCCATGACTCAGCAGAGGCTGGCAGATCTGCCTGGGGCTTTGAAAGAAGCCAGGATATGATGAACTATGGAAGTCAAAGGAGAAAGAGAGGAGGGGAAAAAATCCTGCTTAACAATTCACCAAGCCTAAAAGCTTTACAAGGGAAGCATTCTGGACGTGGAGGAATAGTTACAGACTCAAAGGGGATTTTGGAATGGAGCTGTTAATTAGAATCCAGAACTTGTGAAATCATACTTCAGGTTCAGACCACTGCTAATGGATCCCCAGCATGCCTAGTGTGAAGTCACAGCCCCGGCCTCTCCCCAGAGGTACCAGATCCCCTCCCCACCGCCTGCTCTCCCAGTTAACCAACCAGTCACCTTGGCTGAAGGTTTGAGTTGTTCACAAAGCCTGTAGCTCAGGAAGCCTGCCAGGAGGACAAAGAAGCAGCCTGTTTTCCTCAGTCCTCAGATCTGCCAGCCCAGCCTTCCTCTCCCACCCAGCAGGCTGGTGTAGCTCTGACACCCGCAGACTGTGCACGAACTGTTCAGAAGGTTTAGAAGCCCCCACCATATTGCCCGTCCCCAGCCCGCCCCTCTGTGTGTGGCATGCTGGTACACCACCTGCTTTGCTCCTGCAGGCCTGTGGCTTACAATAAGGCCCTACCCCGGGAAGAATGGGCAGCCACAGCATCTGGGACTCAAGTCCTCCAGAAAGGTGTCCCCGTGGGTTTAAGTCAGCACATTCCAGTATGGACTTGGATTAAACAGGAATCGTCTGCTACACATGCGCAGTGGGTCCTGGCAGCGTGCTTAACAGAATCAAGTGAGATGCCACCCTCACCACGCTGCTCTTCTGTGTTATTAGTTGTAAGCTTCTTCTTTCAGCCTCACTCAGCATTGTGCCTTTGATCACAAATGAAAACACACCAGCCAGAGCTTGGCTGGGAGATTCCTACAGCCTCTTTGGATGCCTTGATAAATTCTCATTTGAAACAACAGCTTTTGTTTGTTATGGAACCCCACGGAGCACTGTGAACATGGCTTCCTGTCTTGGGCCCATTGTAATACTGGAATCTGAGTGCTACTTCAGATTAAAGACACACTCTGTCTATTCTCGCTCAGTGACACAGAACATGGCCTGGATTTCAGAGGAAAGCTGAGATAAATATGTGTTTGTGTCGTAGATGTCATCTATGGAGGGGCTGACTTAGGACCCAACTCAGCACTTTCTGCTCCTAGTGGCATGGTATGAAAGGTTCCTGAACAGGCTCAAGTGCTTGAACATTTGTTCTCAGTGGCAGTGCTGATTGGTGGGGCTGTGAAACCTCTAAGAGGCAGCTCCTGACTGGTGTTAGCCTGGTGTTAGCTGGTCATTCAAGATGGTTTGTGATGGTTTGCATATTCTCCCAGGGAGCCACACTATGAGGAGGTGTGGTCTTGGAGTAGGTGTGTCACTGTGGCTTTAAGACCCACTTCTCTAGCTGCCTGGAAGTCAGTTTTCTCTTATAGGCCAGCAGATGAAGATGGAGACCTCTCAGCTACTCCTGTACCATGCCTGTCCGGATGCTGCCATGTTCCTGCCTTGACGATACTGGATTGAATCTCTGAACCTGTAAGTCAGCCCCAATTAAATGTCCTTATAAGAATTGCCTTGGTCATGGTGTCTGTTCACAGCAGTAAAACCCTAAAACAGGCCCCGAGGGTTCTAATCCTGGTATAACACCCCTTACTTGTGACTTGAGATCTCTACTTCCTGAGCCACTAAAGATGCAAGAAACCACACCACAAATTCCCATCACCCTAGGTGGCATCATCAGGTGTCATGCCCTCTCACCATGATCTGGTTCATGAGCCATGCCTCACTCAGCTGTCCCAAGCCTTCCCCACCCTGGCAGACCTGGGACAACCCCACCACCACCACTCCCACAGTCTTTGGCTCTGTGTTATTACCTGGCAATAATCATTGTCCTATTTCATAGACACCTTGTCCCCTAGAAGAGTTCAAGTCCATGTGATCTACTAACATGCTACCTCCTTCTCCTGCTTCCTGGAGCAACTGCAGAATGCATCCTGGACTTGGAAGAGGTAGGCTGTACAGAGCAGAATATTTTTTTTAAAAAAAATGTGGACATGGTGACAGAAGTCATTCAAGGAACATCCAGGAACAGCCTGCTAAATTCATAAGCAAAGGAAAGATGTAAAGTTACCATGAGATACTTTGACACCATTATTAGCTGAGCAGCAGAACTCTTCTGAATGAGACCAACCTCGGGCTGTTCAAAGCTACTTAAATATATACATGGAGATGAAGTAAAGAGGGAGCCAATGTTCTAAAGAGTCAGGCAACGAGAAGTCAAGACCAAGATGCCTACATTTCCCGCAAACATTTCAAAGCCAGTCTACTGAACAGAGAGTAATGGTCAAGTAGGCTACTATAGCTACAGCAGGCCACTTGTGAGTGAACACCTGAGGGTATTTCAGGGCAGGTAAATAACCCCTTCCCATCTGTGTTTCTGTAATGGTTAACTTTTTAATTGACATCTTGATCAGACCTAGCATCACTGAGAAGGGAACCTCAGTTGAACAATTATCTAGGTCAGGTTGGCCTGTAGAGGACTGTCTTGATTGTTAATTGAACTAGGAGGACCCAGCCCACTGTGGGCAGCACCTTTCCCTAGGCTAGAACAAGAGAGGAGGAAGTTCTCTGACTAAGCAAGCAGGCAGCATGGGAACATTTGCTTCTCTCTGCTCTCGACTGTGGATGTGAGGTGAGTTGGCTAGACTAGCCACTTGAGTTCCTACCTTGACTTCCCCCCAAGGAAGTCAGGAAGTATGAGCCAGATAAACACTCCTTCCTCTAAGTTGCTTTTGGTCAGGGTGTTTTATCACAGCCACTAGAAATAAAACTAGAACAGAACCCATCCACAGTGACAAAGGCATGCACATGTCTCCAGGGATGTGTACTTTCTGTTGCACACACAAGTGAGCCCATGTGTCACTTTGATGTAGGTGTCTGTCATGTAGCATAAGATACTGAGTTTGGTGCAAGAAAATATGATTATCAGAACCAAGGGAGGACTCTGTGAAGCCTAACCATGAGTATGTGTTAGACATCAGAAAGAAGGTACCCGCAACGGTGTTAGTTTTTACACCCCACTGTCTATGGCCTGCAGAAGGTCGAACAAAGGACTTCAAAGAAGGCTTTGGAATTCTTGATATTGAAAAGGACCTTAAGGAGGCAAGCCTGTAAAATTGCTTTGTTCTTTTCTGGTTGTTCCTCTACGCCACACAAACCCATTCTCACGCCCACCAAAGCCTCCATTTTGCCTTCGTCTTGCTGTGTGCCTGTCTCGGACTCTGTGGCTAATAGATCCAAGATGTATTGGACTATAGATAACATCATCATCCAGTCGCCTTCATCTGCTGGGGCATGGGAAAGCGCTACGCATTTTTGGACTTCCTTTTGCAATGCAATTCCTGGAAGACAGAAAGGATATGAAAGAGAGTTTCGTCGTGACTGTGCATGGCGCCGTGAAGCTGATCTTCCAGGTGCAGGAGCCTCAAGCCTATGGCTTCACACTTTTCTCCAACTTCAGCGGAAACCACATGAGATTCCTGGTCAGAAAATGAGAGAAGACGCGTCAGTCAGCTACAGGACGCTATGCGTGCAGTCAGAATGGGTGGGCAACTCTCCAGGCTCCCGTGCCTCTGTGGGAAACCTGAAGGAGATACCAATTCTCTAGGAGGTCGCTCTTGAGAGAGCAGGAGCCATGTTCAAGTCACAACTGAAGGATAAGCTGTGTGTACACAAGCCTGAGGGTCCCTGCTTTACCCAGTCTGTTCAAAGCCTGACTTTAGCATGGAGGCTCCCCAGACAGATTTGTCCAAGGGAATCTGGGTTTTCTAGCTAAATTTTTAGACAATTTACAACATGGTAGAAATGGTAACAAACTGGGCAGAGGTATCACCAGGAAGACTGGGCTGGTAGAGAAGAACAGAGGGATATTTCTTTAAGGGTGCTGAAATTTAATAGAGCACTCAGAAGTTGTCTGCAAACCAGACTCCGCCCCTGACAGCCAGACTCTCAAGGAGATTTAATTTGTTTATTTATTTACTTACATATGTTCATTCATTCTTGAGTGTGCATGCTCATGTGTGTATGGGTTTATGTGCATATGGGGGTATGCATACCCATGTGTATCTGTACGTGTAGACACCAGAGGACAACCTCAGTCATCCTCAGGTGACATCTACCTTGAATTTTTTTGTTTTGTTTTGTTTAAGAGGCAGTGTCTCTCTCATTGGTCTGGACTTCACTAAGCTGGCTATCAAGAGAGCCCCGAGAACTCACCTGTCTCTGCTACCCCAGCTCAGGGATTACAAGCATCTGCCACCACACATTATTTTTAATGTGGGTCTACCCAATAGGACAGAGGTGATGGTGTCTGGCATGGTGCCAGGTCCCCACTGGTCATCAGGCATGTGACAAGCATGTTTCAATGAACAAATACACAGGTCTTGAAGCTCCCTAGTCCTGTAGTATTTCCCTTTCACAGCACGTCCCACACATGAGCAGGTGCCACCTCAGCGCATCAAACACATGAGCAGGTGTCACCTCAGCGCATCCCACACATGAGCAGGTGTCACCTCAGCACATCCCACACATGAGCAGGTGTGAGCAGGTGTCACCTCAGCACATCCCACACAGGAGCAGGTGTGAGCAGGTGCCACCTCAGCACATCCCACACAGGAGCAAGTGCCACCTCAGTGCATCCCGCACAGGAGCAAGTGTCACCTCAGCACATCCCACACAGGAGCAGGTGTGAGCAGGTGTCACCTCAGCACATCCCACACAGGAGCAGGTGTGAGCAGGTGCCACCTCAGCACATCCCACACAGGAGCAGGTGCCACCTCAGCGCATCCCGCCCAGGAGCAGGTGTCACCTCAGCATATCCCACACAGGAGCAGGTGTCACCTCTATGCCACTTTTTTGCACACAACCACTGCACGGTAGAGTTTAAAGGTTGCTGTGGTACCTGTTGGTCTAATCTGCATTTCAGTTGTCCCTCTGGACTCACCCCACAAACTAACCTTGGCCAGGGTAGCCTGAGCTATCCGATTCTCTCCCTATCTTTCCTGAGAGTACATATTCTTCTGCCTTCCTCTAAACCCAGCCCTTCCTTCAAGGCCTCAAGCAGGCAGGCCTACCTTGTGGAGCATCAGCTGAGCCATGAGTTATGTGAGCTGTGAACTCACTCACATGCGGGCCATTGGCTGGCCATTCATCCCAGGGCTCTATGAGTGGCACTTGGGCCACAGAAGGCCACAAATTCTTAAAAATAATTAACAAGGTCAAGAAAAGCAAGAGAGGACCCAAAAATAAAGGAGAAAATAAGGAAGAAATGGCTTAGAGTTGAAGCCACAGTATAAAGTAATGTGCTCCCAACTAAGTGTGAAAGACTTAGAAAGTCCATTAAGAGAATTTTGCATAGGAATTAAGGTTCTACATACAGATTAAACGGACAAGCTACTACAAAAATTTCAATAATTGTCTCAGGATATTTGATCACTCTGTGGGCCCCAAGATTGTGTTATTTACTGAAGGAAAAAAAAAAAACCAAAACAACAACAAAAACCTGCTTCTAGTTGTGGTGTGGCTCAGCCTTAGCACACACTTTTAATCCTCCAGCTGAAATAGAATGCAGACACGCCTTTAGCACACACCTTTAATCCCAAACCATGAAGGTAAAGTTAGCTTGTAGAAGGAAATACCCGTGTTTGAAAGTGATGTCTAGTTGAGTGGCAGACAAAGTGACGAATCAGAGAAAGATTTGACAGAATAGGATCTGCCCAACTTTCACGAGAGAGGAAAGGGAAGCTACTTAAGGGGCAGTGGAGAGAGAGGAGGCAGCTCTACCAGGATCACAGAGTCAGGTTGAAGAGAGAACAACCTAGACACAGGTAAACACAGAATGAGCCAGAGAATGAGAGGGAACCAGAAGATTAGAAATATTGCCAAAGTTAGTATGCGGCCAAGCAGAGCAATTTAGAGGCTGAGAGGGAAGCCAGGTTGAATCAGTCAGTGTGGAGAGGAGTTTGAACCAGAACAGCGAGTTGAAGCAGCCAGCCAGAGTTCAGAAAGAACTACAAAGGGTGAGCTTATTCAGCAGCCAGTCTCAGAGGTTGAAAACATTCTAGGCCTAGATTAGATTGTACAGAGGCTAGAGCTTCCAGGACTAGGGCTAGGTTAGCAGACAGAGGCAGTAAACCTCGGAGACTACAATTGCAGCAGGAGAATAAATGTTAATTTTACAACTAACATCTACCTATAATATAAAAGTGCCCAAATCGTTTGATTCTTTAAGACATTTTCCTTCGTGATAAGAAGAAATGATGTTAGATAGCTCTGGAGACCCTGGAACACTCTGGGGGTGAGGACTCTCAGGGGAGCCCCAGGAGGCTCTCAGAACCTCTGTCTGGGCTGGCCAGCTGTTTGTTGGAACCTGTATTTAATAGTTTCAGAGGGGCTTGTGCCTCAGGCAGTTCCATCCCTGGGGGATCTCCGGCTAACCCTGTGTCTTATAACTCTCCGTTCTGGCTTACATGGGCTTTTCAGTGTTTCTAGGAGTTTTCTTGAAGGACAACTAACTTACTTGAAAAGAAAGTCTCCTTTATTTTAAGGGAAGGAGACTGAAGTCTTCGTAGCTTCTGTCTCCTTTATTCTTAACAACTGATGAATTCTTAACGACAGAAAGAAATGCATCAAAGGAGAAACTGGTGTGCTGTTCTCAGCAAAACCTCCTCCTGCTGGGACAGCTCCTCTCCTGGAGTGGGATGGGGGGGAAGGTGGGGGGTGTGTGAATCGACAGCCTGGGCAGCTGAGGGTGAAGCTATGGTTAGTGAGAAGCCAGACGTGTAGAGGTACTACACTCTCCCAAGTGAGCAGCGTGCTTTCTCCCTCTCTCTCTCTCTCTCTCTCTCACACACACACACACACACACACACACACACACACACACACACACTCAGCACCAGGAGGGTACCATCATTGAGGCACCAAGACTGATCTCTCCTATTCCACCTCATGGTAACACAGAGCCCACTCTGAGTTCCTAGGGGGTCAGCTCCTAGGGAGAGAAAGGGCAGGGCACTCCCTCCAGAGCCAAAGTCCATAAGGACCAGAAGCAGGCCCAGCACCCCTGCAGTGTCTGTAATGCATCAGACACAAAGAAAACATGTATGATTGATACTTAATAATTAAAAGTTATCATAACAGTCCCGTCCCCTCTCAGAATTCTTGGCTGAGTTGGACTTTCTCAGGATCACAGTTCTGAGGATAACTTAGTGTGGTCTGTAGAAAACATTCCTGTAAGAAGCCCTCCTGTAATCTGCCCCTTGAGTAATCTTTTCAGCAATTCAAATTATTATTATTATTATTATTATTATTATTATTATCATTATTATTATCATTATTATTTACTTTTGTAGACATTCTAACTGTCATTTACCCAGAGGGGTGACTGGTTTTCCCTATGGGTCAGAATGAACAAGAATCCAGACAGCCAACAGCCTCATGGCCCAGCTCCTCCCCTCCTGGCTTGGCTCACACCTCTGTTCTTAAACCCTTGTGATCCCTCTTCCTGGAATGCTTTCATCAGGAAGCCCTGTCCACACCAACTCTGACTATCAGATCCACTCTCTCTCTTCCCCCACCAGGCTGTAACAGACCAGCATCCTGACATCTCTGCAGCCCCAGAAGCTGACCACTGCCCCACACTGTGTCCCTCAAAGGCAGCCCCCAGCCAGTTCCTGTTGAATTCTTCTCCCAGGTGCTAAGGGTTAGATTTGTTTTATTCCTGGAAGGCCCTTGTAGGACAGACTTAGTCCCGAGTATGGCAGTATTATGTGAGACCTGACAGCAGGTAACTGGGCCACCAGGTGCCGCCCTTAGAAGGGATTAATGCCAGCGTCTGGTGTCACTCCACTGCTGGGAGATGTAAAAGAGCAAGCCTGAAGCTCTCTGGCTTCCTGTATCACCAGTGGTTTTGTTCTGTGTGATGTAATACCACTTAGTGTGGTAATAGAGCCTCAGGGTCCCTCACCAGAAGCCAAATGATGGGGCTGCCTGACCCTGGACTTTTAGACTCTGGTGTGAACTAAATAGACCTCTCTTCTTTATAAAGTATCCAGCCTTAGGCACTTAGTGACAGCAACAGAATATAAGCAAATGCAGAAAGTCTTGAAGAAGCTTTGCTGTGTCTTAGACTGTACTAGCCAGACAATGCTCTCAAGCTGGTGGGCAGAGCCAGAGTCTTTTCCAAACATGGAATGCCCTGCCTCCATGCCTCAGTATAGCCCAGAATAACCTGTTAGGGTGATCCCCATACCTCTGAGACAACTACCAGCCTTAAATGACCAAAACAGCATTTTATGAACACACGTATGTGCACATGGACACATACACGCACATACTGTGCTCAAAATGGAATCTGTCTCAACCTTGGGGTGAACTTTCTTTACATTGTATTAAGGTGTGTCTCCGTGTTTTCAGTTGTTAATTCTGTGCCAGTAGAGAGGTAAATGCTGACAGGATTTTGGTATTGTCATTCCTATGGCTCATTAAATGCTTGTCCTTCCACACTGGTCCAAAAGATGAAGGTCAGGCAGCTTTTGACACCTTAGGCAACCAAAGAGATGGACCAGGCATTGTCTTACTGCTAATTGGTTACAGTAAAAGGCTGACAGCCAATAGCTGGGGCAGGAAGTGTGGGATGGACCAGTGTGTGTGATGTGCTGGCAGGTGCTGGAGAGATACAAGCAGAGGCAAAGAATCAAAGGGGAAAAGAGACAGAAAATGGAGACCACAGTGGGACAGAGAGATAAAGAGCTAGCCACATGCAGGGACATTAGCCACATGCAGGGACACAAGCCCGAAGAGTTAGGATAAGCTAGAATCAAGTTGAGACTTCCCAGCTAAAGGCCATAAGCTTTAAACTACATAGAAGTGTCTATGCCTTATTTTAGGCTTATTTCAGGTGAGTCCTTGAAAGCCCTGCAATATGTCCGCAGTTGGGGACGGGTCCTTGTCTCCACTTAGGGTTAATCCTGTGGGGCATGTCAAGGACCTGGCTGGTAGCCACCCCATGGAAGATAGGCTCACCTCACTTCAGGTGTCTGGACAGGGTCTACCTTGTAGAAGGTAGGTTCACCTCAAGATAATAGACATTTTTCTCCTGAGAATTCCTGTCTCCCAGTGCAGCAGCCTTGGGGTTCCATTGGGTCTTCAGGCCTTTCTGAGCCAAGCTATTTTGCCTTTGCTGTCTTTTTCTTGTGGTTGCTAGCCAGGGTCTACATATGCTTTAAAATTCCCTAAGACTTTAGGCTTCCTTCTCTTTCCTCAAGTCCCTCTGCCTGACTTGTGGCCAACCACACCATGCCCATGCTTGCTTCTCTTCTCCACTATCTTCCCTACGAGATTTACAGCTCACCTGCCCTGGGGTTCTTTTTTTAAACACTAACAAGTTGTCCGTAAGCCTTCACTTTAGTGCATTCTCTGTCCCCAAGCCTATTTGTGTCTGTTCTTAATTTTTTTTTTAATGAGACTAAGAACCCTAAGAAAGAACCCCAATTTCTCCAGTACTGTGTGATAGCTTTTCTGGGATGCTCATGATTTCTTTCCTGCCTTGTAATTCTTTAATCAGAAGATCCCTTTTCCTGTACACCTAGACAGCATCATATGACATGTGCATACATACATGCATGTGTGTGTGTGTCTATGTATGTATGTGTGTGTGTGTCTGTGTGTGTGTGTTGGAGGGTTGATGAGCAAGAACATAATCTCCTGCCTGAGCTGCCATCTTGTTTACAGTCCCCTGCCATAACTCAGCCAGCTCACATAGGCCCCTCTTTTCCTCAGCCATGTTAATAAGGTTTCTGTAATAGCCACCTTTCCACAAAAAAAAAAAAAAAAAAAATCTCATTCCTACAGTCAGGGAAAGACAGGTAACTGAGTAGACTTCTCCAGTAGCTGGCAAGCCATCTGCATTTAGGAGTTTCCAGGCTATGACGCTATCCAAAACCCTGTACTGCATGCATACACACGCATACACACACACACACACACACACACACACACACACACACACACACGCAGTTACAACCCAAAATTCGATTTGAGCCCCAGGATGTCTGCTCTGTTGCTAGGTCTCATTACCTCTCCTACGGCTTGAGGTAAACCAGATGTGACTACCACCGTGCAGGAGTTTAGTGGATGGTGCTAACACCTCTCCTCTGCTTACTGCTGTAGTCACAGCCTCTGGGCTATTTTCCAGAATAGTTTCTTTGCAAATGCATTCCAGGGATGCTCTATGGTCTGTATCTTCCCTTCAAAAATAGTCTTTATAAAGAATCATTCCCTCAGACAAATGCCCACCCGACACTCGAAGAGTATCTCTCTCACACATTTAGTTGAAATAGATTCTGTGATAAGCTTCACTTTCCACACCCATGCTGAGAGCTACAGTCAGTGTGTAAGTTCCATTAAGTAGAGAGGCACACATTAAGACTCCAAGGGTGCATCTTTATTACACTGGAGAGTAGAAACATTCACCTAAATCCCACATTGCACGGTCACACCCTGAGTGGGTAGGCTTCTCTTTCTACAGTCCAGATGCCTGTAGGGGCAGAAGGCATCTGAACCATTTAGACCTCTTTAGGACTGAGCAAGACATGAGTTGTCTTCAAGTACCCCATGCTCATTCAAAGCAGGCTTTGAGATGCAAGTTTACAACGAACATGCTCAGTTTTATTTAGTGTTCAACAGAATAAAAAAAATAAAGAACCAAAACCTTCCCTAGCAGGGGACACAGCCTGACTGCATAGTGAGAACAGGCCTTTTCCCCCAGTGTATGTGAAGGACCTGGGAAACTGCCTTTTGTGTGGCATGATTGTTCACGAGGGTTAGGGTTGCTTCCCCTCAACTTGCTGGGCTTGGGCAGGTGCTAGGACGGGGCTCAGTGGGTAAAGTGTCTGCTGCACAAGCACAAGGACCCCTGTTAAAAGAGAACCCACATAAAAGGCCAAGTGTGCTGGTGTGCACTCTTTACCCCAGTGCTGGGGAGGCTGAGACATGAAGGTCCTTGGGTTCACTGACCAACCAGTCTAGCCTGAGTGGTCAGTTCCAGGCTAATGCTCTTTTCTCAAAAGACAATATGTACAGTACCTGAGGAATGATACCCAAAGTTTACCTCTAGCCTCTGTACAGACACACATACATACACACACATTTATATACACACACATACATACATATACATACATGCACACACATAGACACACACTCATACACATATGCACACACATAGACACATCACACATATGCATGCACACATATACATACATGCACATACATAACACATACACATACATGCACACACATATACACACGTATATATATACACACATACACATATGCACACACATAGATATACACACACACAAATTAAAAATGCTCAAAACCAAACTTGAGCAGACTAGATTCCAATAGGACCTTTTGAGGAAAGTCAGTCAGCAAATGAGATCTACAGCATCAAACAGTGCCTGAACAATTTCCCTTCATGAAGATTCAGAGCCTGGAAACAGTGCAAACCACCGGGACATCTTTGTATAAGGAAGTACAGACAGGAGCTGAAAGATGGCTCAGTGGTTAAGTGCACTCAGTGTTCTTCCAGAGGGCCTGAGTTGGGCACCCCCATCAGGCAGATCACAATCACCTACAACCCCAGTTCCAGGGAATTCGACAGGTTCTGCCTTCCGTGGATGCCTCCATGTGTGTGGCACATACAGACATACAAATAAAAATAAATCTTTTAAAACATTTTTTCTAAAAGAAGAAAGTGCAGACAGACCACAGCTGGGGACTCCTCCGTGGTAATAGGCTCCAAGACATCTGTGCCTAAGGATTCCGGCTGGCTGAGTAAGGCAGACCTAGGAGACCAAGTGCCACCTGTCACCCATGTGTGCTCTAAGTCTTAAAATGTAAACTTCTGAGTGTAACACAAACAAGCCTGCATAGCAATGAGACTCTGAGAGTGACCCTTTTCAAAGGTGAGCCTTTCCTGGAGTCTGAGTGTTGCCATCCCAACCAGCACCGCTTTGTTCTGTAGCCATGGTGCCTGCAGCTTGCCAGGAGATGATGGCACTTAGGCTGGTGGGGGCTGCCCTTCATGAGATACTGTAATATCCCTGGATGGGGTGGAGTAAGGGCCATTCTCCTTTCTCGTACACTACCTTGTCGGGATCTGCCCTTGACTTATGTCAGAGAGATAAGGCCTGCTATGTTATGAACAGTGTCCCCACAAATGTACAAATAGGGGGAGTAGCTGGTGGATGGAAAAACAGATGACCAGTATAGACAGACAGAAAGGCGTTAACCTATTAATTGGGAAGGAAGAGATAGCAGGACAAATGTATGTGTGTGTGTGTGTGTGTATGTATATGTATGTATATGCATATGTAAGACAAATGTCTGCTCTATACAGCCAGGCCTCTTGCCTGTTCTAGCCTCGATAGTTAGTCCTGGTTCACAACTAGTCTCTGGGAGACAGGAAAATCCTGTCTTTAACTGTCCTGGTCCTGTTGAAGAATTAGATGTGGCCTAGATGTGATGAAGGATAGAGTATAAGTCTATTTCTAGAAGTGGGAAGCCCTGCAGGGAGGAAACATCTCTCAGCTGCCCAAAGACAACCATGTGCATTTGTTAGTGAAGCCTGTGTCACTGGTGTGTGAGAGTGACCTTGCCACCCTGTGGGGACGGTGACCACCCTGCTACCTGTCTATCCCTCGGCCTTTGCCAGCCAATGACAGAGTCTCCATGGTGGAAGATTCCAGGAGCCCTGAGGTCTGTTTTCTCAGATGCACTGAGCCATGGTTAATTAACGGAGGAAGTGCAGACGTCCCAACCCTGGGCCCTGGAGCACAGAGAGTGATTCCACATTTTTCCAAAAGTACAGGAAGCAGGCAGATCAGAGGAACCAACTTCCTTCCCTGGGGCAGGTGAAGGAGGCTGGCAGCAGGCAGGGACATTAATTAACAGAAAAGGACCAGCAGGAAGGAGCCTCTAACTGGCTACAGAGGAAAGCCCTCCCTTACCCACCTGATTCCGCCATCACACCCAGGGGCCAAGGCCAGGCTGGAGGATAGAGCTCACATTCTTATCGGTTGAATGATTTCTAAACCTATTTATGCCAATTGTACTTAAAATCCTAATTATATCATTTAAATATGTACCATACAAACCAATGCAATGTTACCGTAAAAAGAAAAATTCTTATGTACATTTCTTTTAATGGAAAAACCTTGGAAAGATACAACAATGCTGGAGAGAGGCAGAGAGGAGCTGGAGCCTGGAGACTGCTTTGCAAATGTCTCTTAAGCATTCTGTCCACTTTAAAGACACCACAACTGGAAACTGGATGATAACTTGTAAGTAAAGCATGGGCAAGAAAGGGTCCTTGAAAGCCACTCGGGAGACCCCTCAAAAGACCTTGATCCACTTGCTACAGTGAGTGATTAGCAAGTGGATGTCTATGTTTTCGGTGTCTGAAAAAGAAGACTGGAGGGGCTTGTGGCAGGTGGATGGAGTCCCACACAGGGGAAGGGATAAAACTGAGCAGATGACATTGATACAATCCTGCTCAGACATTGATACATTCCTGCTCACTGCTATCCTTAGGTCCACCCCGCAGTCCAAGCAGAGTCCCCTGCACCTGCCTGCACCAGGAGAGCTCATTGCTGTTGCCAAAATCCTTGTTATAATTAAACTGAAGAGAGAAAGGATTCAGTTTAGCTGTTGGGCTCGGACAAAGGGTTTCCCAGAAAGTAACATGAATGTAGAATTCCTAACAGAGACGCTGTTCCCATCTGAGACTCAGGAATGTGGCCCAGTTTTCTGAACTTCTATTTTCGACTCAGCTTTCGGTTTCTCTAACCTACGCTTCCAAACTCTTCCACATCCATCCAACAAACTAGTTCCAAAGCTTTAAGAGCTACCGAATCAAGGTCATTCACCAATGAACTGCTGACTCTCCATATCGATTTTCAGTATTGTAACTTATCAGTGCTCCGACCTGTGGGGGATGTGGAGATAGACCTGGCGGAGGAAGAAATGGGGAGGAGATGAAGGGGCCACAGGTTCTTGTCATCCTTGAAGAGTCCTGATCCACCATGCACAGTGTATGATCTGACATGGCTCCTGGCATACTGGTGAGATAACACAAAGGACCCAAGGCCAGGGCTGCGACTGCTTCCCTGTCTTCACAGAAATCTCCATGGGGAATTAGCTTTTCCCTACATGCTCCTGGGCAAGCAAGTCAGATTTGGCTAAACAACACAGGCTGTACCCTGATTTGCCCATGAATATATAAACATACCCTAATTGGCTAAAAGGCTATATATAAGCTCATATAATAAACAATAAAGTTAAATCTGCACTCTGAGGCTGTTCTCTGAAATCTGACTCCTGAGCATCTTTGTGGGCTCCATCTCTACTTCCCCCTACTTTCTGGTCCCTGTTCTCACACTGACCAAAGCATCCATCATCCATTATCGGCAGTGTAAAGAGATGAAGAGTTTATTTGGGCTCATTGATAAGAGGATGCAATACATGGTGCTTGGCTCCCCGTGCTTGGCCAGAACATGATGGCCATAGACTTACAGGACAGATGGCCTTTCACCTTCTTACCTGTGTCTTAGTTTCTTGTCTGTTGTTGTGATAAAAATGTGCTGGGAGAAGCAACTAAAGGGAGAAAGGGTTCATTCGACACCGCAGACCCAGGCTATATAGTCTTTCACGATGAGGTGGTCACAGAGGCAGGGGCTCGAGTTAGGTGGTCACATTGTGACCATAGTCAACCAAAAATGACGCTACCTATGGCTCAGCTCCCTTTATCTGCTGGTACCCGAGTATAGTTGGTGGTTGGTACCTCTCACTCCCATAGGTGAGGAGGACATGTTGAAAGGAGTGGGAGGCGGGTTAGTCACATGGCACCTCTAATTAGGGAGCTGAAGAGGAACAGGAAGTAGGACCTGGCCACAACACCTCAAAAAGTTTGTCCTTAGTGACCTACTTCCTCAAGGAAGCTCTATCACCTAAAGATTCCAGCCTTCCCAAACAGTGCCACCCACTGGGGACCAAATGTTCAAACCCGTAAGCTTGTAGGGAATGTTCACCTGCAAAGCACTACGGTCAGGAAGTAAGGAAGGGTGAGAAACAGCTTGTCCCCAAAGGTCACCCTCACCCCCTCCCAATGACCCAGGGCTAGGTTTCTCAAAATAAAGTTACCGGCTGAGGCCCAAGCCTTAACACATGAACTTTCAGAGGGACATTTCTTGTCCAAACCATAACACTGTCCATTTTCCTTCAAACCAGGACATCCAAAACAAACAAACAAACAAACAAACACAAAAACAAAGAAAAGACCAAAACAAAGGAGTTTTCTCTGAGCTATTTCTAAAGGTTCCCGTATCTCCTATAACCCTGATTAAATAAATTTGTCACACTCCCCTCTCCCCCTTTGTCAACCTGTCTTCTGTGAGACATGATTCTGTGATGGCTGGGGAAGTGTACCCCTGACATTCTGGATGCCAGCCTCAGAAGAGACAAAGTTATGGTATCTGCTGTGTCTTTACTGCTGGTTTCTTTGCTTGCAGAAATCAGTAGCAATTTTCTGGTTGCTAAACGTACGGCGTGGGATACCTCTGTGGTGCCAGCCTCTCTCTGGCTTATTTTAGCTGCTTGGTGGCAGCTTCTGGTTTGGAAAGGACACAGCTAGGAGGAAAATCAGAGGGAGTCATGCTGTCCAGGGAACTAGGCAGGAGGAGAGCTCATTAGAACAAGAAGGCAGCTGGGGTGGGCAGGCAGGGGAAAGAAAGAATCCCGAAGGTATTGGGGTCAGAACAGTCAGCATGGGCAGCACCTCTTCAGTACAGGAGCCTGGGATGCTGATTTCCCCAGCTTCTGCCTGGCTCCTGTGCAGTGTTGGAACCATCTATAAACCAGGGCCAACTACAGCGTAAGGCTCGGTGGAGAACTCCCAGGACACTAGAAAAGAAGGGGCTCTCACAATCTGTGCACATGCATACCTTAGCTGGGCTTCTGACTTCCTCTGGAACAAAGCATCAAGCAAAGGGTTTTGCCTTCACGGACTCAGCTGCAGAATGAAGTTAATGGCTTTGAGTAGCCTGGCAGGGACCTTCAGCCACAGGGCTGGTGTTCACTCCCTGAACAATGTGCCTCGGAAATTCATATCACTGTGCTGGCCAGATAAGCAAGGAAAAGCTTTGAAACTGTCTCCCCATGGACCTCTGTAAGAAGCCCGCCATTTGTCATGGAAGATTTGGATTGAAAAGCAATTGCCTGCCCCCAGGGTGCTATGCTTCAATAGGAAAACCAGTGTGGGGTGGCCCAGCACAGCAGAGTCTTGCAAAGCTAAACACACCTGGAGCTGCAAAGCAAAGGAACATTTTGCCTCAAGAAAAACACATCATTCACCAGACTTCAATAACCCCCCAAAATCAAGACAGGAAGGCAAATCTACCTTCACCAGGAGACCCCTAACCAGCACACCTCTGAGCCTCAGGGGTCAAAAGCCTTCCAGCAAACACAAGCAAGAGTCCCCTTTAGTAAACCTCTCTCTCCTTAGGCACATCTCTTGTTCGCTGCTCAGTTCTCCTCCTGATAATGGGAGCAAACTGGATTAGCAAAAGCTGTTTTAGGTGTTGTGACCTCCAGAACGGCAGAGACACCGAGATCAGTGCAAGCTAGGCTTTACCACATATACAGTAGTCTGCAATTAACGTGGCATAGGCTGCTCTGCTCACACACACCTCACCGTGACAGGCCAAGCCCTCTGAGATAGTGAGCCAAAGACGTTCTTTCCCCTCCTGATTCTGTCGGGTGTTTGGCCATGGTAACGGGGAAGGTCATTAATGCAACTAAAAACTTAGTTCTGATTATTCTCTCTTGGTTTCTTACAGCCGTTGTTATTTGTGTGTGTCTGAGTGTGTATGTACAGGTATGTGTGTATGGGTTTGCATGCACATTCATGCGTGTGAGAAGGGTGTGCACGGGTGTATGTGTGTGTACAGGGAGACCGTTCATATGTGTGTATGTGCATATGGAGAGCAGAGTCAACTTCAGGTGTCAGTTCCTGTCTCTTTGTGAGACAGGGTCTCTCACTGCCACGAGGCTCACTAGTTAGGCGAGCACAAAATCCCAAGGATCCTCCTGTCTCCACCTCCCTAGTACTGGGATTACAAACCCGCACTCCCATGCCCAGCCTATTATGTAGCTACTGGGAATTTAACTCAGGTCCTCACATTTGGACAGCAAGCACTTTACCCAGTGAGCCATTCCCGGCCCATGTAGGTACTAGTACCGTTTCAGTAGATAAGAAAATATGGCCCACCAGTGGCAGAGATAGAACCCAAGCAGAGAGACTCCAGGTTCAGGCCTCCACGCTCTGCCTCTCCCACTCTGAGCTCAGCCTTTCCTCCTCCGAGCACTCAAGTCCTGAGCCACTAAGTCCACCTGTTTCATGTACAGTCCTGATTATAAGCAGGCAGACATTGCTTTATACTCTTAGTCACTTCTGCAAAGTTATGTGCAATAATATCCATTCTTTTCTATGCTGGAAAACCATGATTCAGATATATACACCACCAGGTGACTACACCACAAGATAGAGCACATCTCTCACCCCTCCCAGATTCTTTCTCCCAGCTACCAGGCAATGAGACTGGTGTCTGGCCCCGTCATTTTGCCCTTCCCCAAAAATATAATTTTAAGATCCAAGATACTCGTGAATCCAAAAGGGACCCTGAGTGACACTTCTCATGGGAACATACATTCAAATATAGGACCAGGGCCAGTCCTCAGACAGTATAGACACAGTAACCAGATGTTAAGCTGAACACAGGATACAGGATCTGTAACTTAACAGCTCTGGTCCCACCCAAGGGCAGGAGGCCCATGGACTGGCCAGAGTGCTCTCCCCACCCAGTCTCACATCCTATTGCGTCTTGGCAAAGGGGAGGGGATACAACAAGGCTGGAAAGTGTAGGTGAGAGAGCATGAGCCAGGCAGCCGCTACAGCCAGCCTCTTCTCTAATGTCAGGACCTGAGAGAATGCCTGAAAGCCAACAAACAAGGAGCCTGGAAGTCTCAGAGGGAAGGAAGGCATGCATCCAGGGAAGCCCCTCTGGATATAGGGTAGGAGGGGGTAGAAAGGGGAAAGGGAGGGGTGAGGGCGCCTTCTCTACCGGTCAGGGTCAGCCTCTGACTTAAAAAAAAAAAAAGTAAAATCACATTCTAATAGAAATGCACATTTATCAGGCCAAATTTATCAGAATGTATCAGGCCAAACAATGGGGCTTTCTGCTCTTTGTTTTGCTTTGATTTCATGAAAACAGGAACCACAAACATTAGTCACGATCTATTTTCAGTGAAAATGACATTACAATGTTTGAATTCACAAATGATACATTGTAACCTATAGGCTCCAGAGAGACAATAAAATATGTGATGCCTAATATATGGTCTGTATACCAACACATGCTGGATAAGATACATAGTGCGTACTATGTATAAGGCCATATTAACTTCCCTAGACTAATGGGGCCATCCAAACTAGGGTTAAAAAGAAAGCTAATACGCCAAGCTTTTCTTTTTGTTTTTCTACATTTTAAGAACTTCCGGATGGTCTAGGAAGCACTCTGAGTTCTGTTTGCTCTTACCCTCAAACTTCACACAATGAACCCCTGACCAAGCCACACACACGGGACGAACCTATTTCCATGGGCCTGCAGCACAGTGTGGTGAGAGAGCTGAGTGTGTGTCCCACCCATGGATCACCTGCAAGGGGGACTTTTCCTCTTCAGGGTGGGGTGTTTGAGGGACAGACAGGGCAGCTGTCTGGGCGGCCTCTCCTGAGCTGTGCACCTGCTTCTCATCCTCCGCATGTGGACTGTTGCCTGCTTCCTGGAGCTGCAGGCTCTGCATCAGCAACTGACAGGCCTCCAAGTCTGCTTTCCACACTCCCTCAAGCAGCGGGCACCTGCAGCTAAGACAGAAGCAGCAGGCATGGACATTAGCCCACTGAAGGCTCACGCTACCCATCAATGGTGTTTGTGTCAGGGGTCACCTCACACCCTCCAACATCATTTTACAGAGACAAAACTTATCAATCAGGGGACACAGAGTCTCTGTTCATGGTGACATTCATGTGTCCTTCCTAGCTGCCTGGTCAGCAAGGACATCCAGAATCTCACTTATGCTTCCAAGAGCTACCCAGTGTGGCATATTCTGCCCTTTATCTTGCCCAGCTCTGCCCAAGGCTTCCACAGGTGCTGTTCCTGGAATGTCGTCCCCCATCCTACCAGTAGATATTGTATTGCCCCTTTCACCCACTGCCATACATATAGCCTGGGCGCAGGCCAGCAGGGACCTAATGTTACTTGCCATTCTGCTGTGCTCAGCAGCACACACCCACTTATGCTTCCCACACAGAACCGCCGTGTCTCAAACTCAGTTTATATAGCCTGCTCTTGGGGGATGGATCTCCGAGCACTGTCCAGCATGTGCTGGGAGGAAGAGACTAGAGAATCCCTGGGGTGTGTGGAGCAGACAGTCTCATGGAAATGGCAAGCTCCATGTTCAGTAAGTGGAGAGAAATAAAGGAAGAACTCTATTGCCAGCCTGTGCCAACAACCAGATCTCTTTTT
>JADRCH010000135.1:3530631-3577206 GCA_019843965.1 Rhynchomys soricoides
ACACACACCAACACATACACACACACACACCAACACATACACATACACCGACACATACACACACCAACACATACACACACACACACCAACACATACACATACACCGACACATAGTTTCATTGCTTCTCTTGAGCTCCTGCCTCTTTTCCCTTCCAGTCTTTCCTCTGGCTCTCTTGATGTTCTAATAAAGGTACTTAAGAGTCTACATTTCTGTCTGAGAAGTTCTCTAACCATACCCACACATGTTCATTTAAATCTTCGAATATCAAATACTCTAATTTTTTTTTTTTTAAGCCAGAAGTTTATTTCAAAACCCGTATGCTCTTGCTATCGGAATTGCTAATCTTTAACATTTCCTAGGCCGGCATGACTGATTTCAAGAATTTATAACTTTATCATCCTGCAGTGAAGAGTCTTTGTTTTCTTTCCTCTTTACACTGAAGATATTCACTAGTATGTTTTCCAGTTTGGGACCAACGCAGTCAAAGCTTCTCTGTGGCCCCTGCACCCCAGGAGCCAGTGGGGATCACGAGGCAAGCTGCAGGTCTCTTAAGACTCCCAGGGAAAGAGGTCAGCAATTTTCCTCATCATAACGGTGGAATGTCACAATAATTGGTGAAATATGGCCATCTCTCATCTGAGTGAAAGTGGGACTGTTCCTGAGCTGTCTCTAGAACACACTCACCAAAGTCTAGGTGCCAATTTCAGAGGTGCAAGCCACATGGTGAATCACATATGTGGGTGTAAGATGGTAGTGTTCCTTGTGGGCTATGTGGTAATTTCTTTAAGGGTTGAGTTTCTGAGACATATGCTCTTTGCATCTGTTGGTACTAAAGAGAGTCATGGTTGGCCATGTGTGGGGACGTGCCTGCTCTTTCTGCCCAGGACAGTAATTGGGTCATTAATGAAAATTGCTTCACCAGTGAGTCAGAGGCCCTGAGCCTTGTGAGGACAGGGGTGATATTTTAAGCTGTAGTGGCTCAGATGTCGGCATAGAGAGCTGGGCCCCAGTACAGCCATCGCCTTCCCAAAAGCTAAAGGAGGCCTATGGGACCAATGAAACACAACCTTGGAGGACCAACTGTGACCATGCTTTGTTGGGGATGATGCCGGCATGCAGGGAGTTAGGGAGGTGGCCTGCCTCTCTACTGAAGAAGTAGGAACATCCTAGACATAGTGGCTCGTGGGTATGACCTCAGTACTTGTGAGGCTGAGGTAGAAAGATTATTAATTCAATGTCAGCCCTAATGTTTTCTGGACCAGCCTGGACAGGAGTGAGACATTTTCTCAAAACAAAACAAAACAAAAAACAAAAATAAAACCAACAAAACCCTGGGAACCTGAATAGACATCTGAAGTTTGACCCTTGTCACCAAGCCATCCCTCCTGATTTCCTCTCTTTTAGAGGAATTATCTCGTTCTCTGGAAACTTTGAAAATCTTCAGGTTCTTTTATGGACCCACAATGAAGAAAAACATCGGCCCCAAGAGGACAAAGGTGACGCTTCTAAATTCTCAACAGAAGCCACTTGAAGCATGTGTCTGCATTCTTTCTATACCCTGGGCAACTTAAATCTCCAACAGAGAGAAAAGTGTCACTATTACAAATGTTTACATTTTATTCTTTGATTTACTTTTTTTTTTTATTAATTAAAATGTATTTTGTGTGATTGGGTGTTTTGTTTGCACGTATATCTGTGAACCATGTGTATGCCTGGTATCAGCAAAGGACATCCAACCTTCTGGACTAGAGTTACAGATGTGCGCTACCTCTTAACTGCTGAGAATTGAACCTGGGTCCTCTGCAAAAACAGCCAGTGCTCTTAAACACTGAGCCATCTCTCTCACCCTTTCACTTTCTAGGGAAGTTTAACCTGATTTTATCTTGTGTGTATGTGTGCATGTACACAGAGGCTAGAGGTCAGCCTCGGATCTTTCACTGAGCCTGGAGTTTACAGATTCAGCTATGATGACTGGCTGGAAATCCCACGGATCTGCCCTTCTCAGCTTCTCTAGTCTTCTCAGCTTCTCCAGTGTGCTGGAATTTCCAACTCACTCCCAGCCTAGGTGAGTCTTATTGCCTCTGGAAAAACCCTCACAGATGCACCCAGGGGTGTATTGTAATCTCCTAGTCACTTCGAAATCCAACTAAACTGACAAGACAAAGCTCCAAGTCCACAGTACTGGATGCTGCTACAGGTGTGTCACGTCATTCTGCTGTTTAGTCCCTAAACCATCTCACAATGTAGCGATTAGTACCACACTGTAGACTTTAAAACATACGTTGAACTCTGCCATTCCTACACTTGAACACCTAGTGTCTATCCTCTCTCTGGAATCTGGGCTAACCTTGTCCACTGCTCACATGTCAGTTTGGTGGGAACAAGGCTCCATGCTGCCAAGAGAAGAAGGCCATGTGGTTTCCAAATCTTCTTGGATTCTTGCCCTGCAAGGCAGCTGTCCATGCGGAAGTCACCAGGTTTGCAGACCAGAAACAATGGCCCTAGAAACTCAGCTGATGGCTACTGTCTGCATGAGATCTCAAGGCACCGCCACGAGGCGGAGTCTGTCTTACTAAGACATTCCCACGTTCACAACACACCAATTGTGAGCAAAACGAAGTGGCTGCCTTGAAGCAAGCAGGGCTCTATCGTGCAGTTGGAGGAGTCTGGGCATCTCAGAAATCACACCTAAGAACACCTTGCTTCCCTTTCTTGCTATGGAAAGGCAGCTCACCATGGACTGTAACTCACCACCACCACCATCATCTTCATCATCATCATATTATTTTTATTATTGTTTTATAATCTAAAAAGTTCTTCAAGGCCAACATCGGAAACCATGTCATTCAAATCTTCTCAAACCCTACACCCAGTGATGTCCCCTTCCTCTGAACCCTACAGCATCTGGCAGGCCTCTGGACACAGCCTTGTTCCATTTGGTTCCATTGGTCAGACAGAGTCCTTCTTCCTCATGTTTAAACAGGCTGAAGAATATTTTATGCTCACATCTTTAAATCCCAAGAAGCATACAGACTGGCAAGACGTCACTCAGCATAGGCACTCAGGAAGAGTCTATTGAACTGAATGAGCACCCACCTGGAGAGACTGAAAAAGTATCCATCGTAATAAAAGTTAACAGAGGAAAGCCTTCCTGGTGGGAATTGTTGGAACTGACTACATTAAAAATAAAGTCTCAGAGTAAACACGGAAGGGCCATCCCGTCTGGCTTCTTGGCTGTTCAAAACCAAATGAACCAAATACAAACTTCAAATAATCTGTACAATGTTGAAGGAGGAAGAAAGCTTCCTAAGCAACTCAGAAGGACAAAACAGAAATATCTAGATTTATTTGGATATAGGTGTATCGTGTATTGAAGTTCGAATGTGTATAGGATCAAGGTACCAGAAAATCCGGTGTCCTTGAGGGTACAGCACCCCATAAGTGACACTGCCTCCTCATATGGTGGGAGAAGAAAAAAATGCTTTCATAAGAAGCTAATGTTAATCATAACTGCTGAGGGCCACGCCAATGATCACTGCACTGGGGATTAATATTTCAATTGAGATGGGCAAGGATATCCAGGCCATGACAGGTTACTTAAGAAGAGGTCTGTAATTTGAAGAAGGAGCAAGAGAAAGAGGAGGTAGAGGTATGTAGTGGCTGGTTTTGTGTCAACTTGACACAAGCTGGAGTTATCACAGAGAAAGGAGTTTCCGTTGAGGAAATGCCTCCATGAGACCCAGCTGTAAGGCATTTTCTCAATTAGTGATCAAGGGGAGGGCCCCTTGTGAGTGGTACCATCCCTGGGCTGGTAGTCTTGGGTTCTATAAGAAAGCAAGCTGAGCAAGCCAGGAGGAGCAAGCAAGCAAGCCAGTAAGCAGCATTCCTCCATGGCCTCTGCATCAGCTCCTGCTTCCTGTCCTGCTTGAGTTCCAGCCCTGACTTCTTTTGGTGATGAACAGCAGTTCGGAAGTGTAAGCTGAATAAACTCTTTCCTCCCCAGCTTGCTTCTTGGTCATGATGTTTGTGCAGGAATAGAAACCCTGACTAAGACAAGGTGGATGAGGGAGAAGAAGAGGGAGAGGATATGGAGGGAGAGGAAGAAGCAGAAGAGGCCATGAACACAGATCAGTTTATAATATCAAGTGGGAAATCCTGTTAGGATCCCCGGTTTTCTGACCTGTATAGTTTAAGGCGGTGGTGTGTGGCATCACGTTTGCCACCTGTGCTATAAACTGTGCTGGAATAGGTTGTGGGTCAATAGCCACTGTGTTCCATCATCTACAGGGTTGATTCTCAGGCACAGAGATCTGAATTGGTAGAAGTGCCAACACGCATGCATCTAACACCCAACAGGCTCAGGCAGGTAAGTCTGGCACACACCCAAGTACCCCTGGGTGTTTCAGACTAGCTCTATCCTGATACTGAAGAACTAGGAATCCTGCTCAGGTTCAAAGTCATCTTCCATGGCCGAGGCAAAGTCAGCCCAGTGCCCTCACCCTTCTGACTTGTGATAAAGGAAACCCTCTTGTTGGAGCTTACAGCCACTGCCTCTAGAAAACTGTCTCAAACTGCAATATGGCCATGAACTGAGTCTACTTACACAGAATCGTGGGGTGCCCATTATGCATGCATAGGAGAAAGCAGATTGAACCTTTTCAGGTAAAAGGAAGCACTGGGTTGCCAAGTGCTGCGGGTGTAGGATGGCACCATCACCCTATGACCCTGCAGGTCTCAGCTGCAGGAGAAGCCACCGTGACAGGGTATTGCTGGGGCCACAGGGTGAGAAGAACTCTGGGACCTGCTGGATCCCAGGGCTGACTCAGAACTGTACAGAGGAATTGTGTGCAGACATCTCTATCCATCCAGGCACACAGAGTATCATAACAGCTGAAATCTAAATTGAAGTCTAAAAATAGCACGATAAAATTACTTCCTTCCTTCACTCCAGAGAGCAAGTGGGCTGACACTCACAGCTGCAGGGCATGGCTGACTTCCGGAGTTTGTGTGGACAGAACGGTAACACAACTGCCCCATCTTGCGAACACATCGCCCATCCCAGAAAATGGGGGAGCCAGAGCAATTATCCGGTTGGTGGAAACCGATCATGGACATTTGATTATAGTTATTAATGGGGAGAACGGGAGACAGACCACTGAGCGGCAGGCTAGCGCTAAGTGAATGTGTATGAGATTCCTGGAGGGGGATAAATTTCTGTTTGCTTTTCATCTCTCAGCTACCATCTGAATGTGACATCAAGTCTAAGGGCGGCCTGTCACAGCCTTATCAGTATTCAGTGCCTTGCATGCTGGTCACATTATCTCCGCTGGATGTACCAAACGAGGGGTCTCTTGCTGTGGGGATCATTTTCCTTTGATTCTAATGCGGGACTGGGGGAGCTAGTGACTGGCTTTTCACGGGAGAAACATACCTTGAAGTGTCAGAATGACATTCTTCAAGCAAATATCTGCCTCTCTGTGTGTTTTCCACTGACGTTGAGCACACAGTTCCTAATCTGGAGATCGCATGGACACCATCCAGCTTTCAATCCCATGAGGACCCTGGGCTTTCTCTGCATCTCAGCTATGAGATCGCATGCCCCTCAGGCGAAGCCAGGTCCCATTGTCCTTTTGCCTGTGGTGGCCTCTCAGCCTCTGTGTGTGTTTAAGTGACGCACATGTAGTGCCAGAGAGCACAGTACTGGACCATGCTTTGTTCTGCTCTGAGTTCTGCTCTTCTCCAACCAGAGACAAAGAAGATCTTATCAAGCCCTTCTCTGGGCTGTAGAGACAGTCCTGAAATGTGTCCTTCTCTAAGGTTCACACACGGAAGGCCTCCAGAGTCACACCGGAAAGATGATTCTTAAGTCATCCAATCTCTCTGCCTCCCCTTGAGAAGCAGTCTGCTCCCCACATTGGGTTGTGAGGTCCAGTGGGAAGGGAGGTGTCCATCCAAATGCAGCCAAATAATAACAGCAAGGGGATTACCTGACTGTGCTCGATATTTTCGGGGGTCAGAGGGTCAAAACCAAAAAGCCAGTAATATAAGAACTGTCAAAAACACAAGATATGGAGGGCACTCCACGCACCCCACCTGAAATCAGCATCATCTTTCTGGGGGTTGGACCATCTGGACATCAGTCCGCTGACTGTCAGAAAGAGTTTAGACTAAAGGAGTTTCAGACGAGAACCAGGTTCCAGGCTTCTGTGTGAAAGTCCACCAGGTATTTTCACTGCTACCTGAATGCCACATGTGGCCAAGCATGGCCAGGAGTCTCACCCAACACATGACTTATTCAAAATACAAGGGGATTACGGTAGAAATTTTTAGCAGGGTCCTCCATAGTGAACTTTGTAGATAAACATGTGATGTCACAAAGACAAAAGATTGGCCCCTCTTGGATGCTGAAACCTACATGGGACCACGTTTATTCTCAGACTGTTCACCTAAATCTGATTAGCCCTCTCCTCTTATTGAAAGGACTCACAGTCACTTAGAGATGACAGTCAGGCAGACTCCAGGGGCAGCTTGCCCCTCTGACAAGCAGCAGGAGGAGATACCTTCAAAACCCCACCTCTCCTTCAGACTCCAGTGAGCCACACAAATGAACACACCTGTGCCACAGCAGCCTCAGGGGCCACTTCCAGCCCTTAACTGCCAGCATTGGCAAACGCCATTGTCAGAACAAGAGCAGTTCCACTGAGAGCAACGAATCAAGAAATCCACAAAAGAGTCGATTAAGACAGGCCTGAGCTGGCTGATGCATCTTTACTAGCCTGCACCAGCTTGATGGGACCCCTCTGGGGAAAGCACGGCACTGCTTATGGTCTTGTTTACATAATAGAAAAGGAAATAACTCAGCCCAATGATCTGTGTAGTTGTCACAAGTCATCTCTTAGTGGTCCTCTCTTTAGGCTTCATCCAGGAAATAATTTTATGATTTCCATCGAAAACTTAAAATTTTTAAAAAACGCATGTGTGTGTGTGTGTGTGTGTGTGTGTGTGTGCGCGCATGTCCGCACATGCTCACACACATGTGTGCTACAGTTTACATGTGGAGGTCAGGAGACAACTTGAAGAAATCAGTTCTCTCCTTCTATCATGTGGGTCCTAAGGGTCAACCTCAGGTCCTCAGGCTCCTTGGGAGGGCTTCTAGACAAGCAATCTCAAGTCTGGGGGGATTGTTTTCTTCTTTAGCATAGCTAAGGGATTGGAGAAACAGCTCAGCGGGTGAAGTGCTTGCTGCTGCACCTGTGAGGACCAGCGACCAGCTTTCCGATCCCCAGCACCCACATGAAAAGCCAAGTGTGTGGATACACGCCTGTGCTCTCACACACAGAGCATAGCTGAGTTTGGGATGAATGAAGCCAAGGAGTTCTCCTTTGGGGCTTGAGGAGGGATCCAGCACTCCATGCTGGTGTGAGCTTAAGCCAGAATGGTGCAGAGCCCGGTGTCTTTGAACCTGGGACTCATCCCTCATCACAGATGCTCTCTTGTAGCAGCTGCAGGACACAGGCAGGTGGCAGGGACAGGTGGGAGGGACAGGTAGGAGGAAGTGGTAGCAGACTGACTCAGAACCCTGTGAGTAATGCTATATCAACTGTGTGCTTACCATGGTTGTGGTGCAGGCTCCAGTGAGGTGAAGAGTCACTGACTCTTGGAAGTGCCTGCCTTCTAGAGGGAGGGTCTAAGAACCACCCCTAGCAGCAGAGAGTTTAGAACCCATCTGTCTGGAGGTCACAGGTTCATGGTACGTTGTCAAATTAAACGATCATACAATCTCAACACACCCTGGATTCATTAAAAACTCTTCTTGTTTCATTAAAGACAAATTGGATCTCTGCCATTGATATATTGACTGAAGCTTAATGGCTCTTTAAGATTTCTCAATTCATGGCCAAATGCATCAAAAAGACTTTTGCCTTGAGTACGATAAACTCATCTGAGGTTGGACACTCCCCGGTAATTAATAATTGTCTTTTTGTGTGTGTGCCTTTTCTTGAGCCAGTGTCTCATATAGTCCAGGCTAGCCTCAAACTCACTATGCTCAATACCTAGCCAAGGTTGACTTTGAACTCGTAATTCTTTAGCCTTCACCCTACACGTGCAAGGATTACAGGACACACCACTATGCTCAGGAATGGTTGTCTTCAAACTCATGAAAGCCACCCTGGACTGTAAAGACTGAGAGTGAATCGGATTTTGGAAGTGTCCTGGGTGTGGCATGGCTTTATCACCTTGATTCAGGGCACCTGTGCTGAACTTCACAAGAACCTTGTGAGATCAGCCCACCCACATTCTCTCCCAGAAGCGACTGCTTCCTAGGAATGTCAAGGCGGACACCGATGGAGCTGCCTGAAAGCTGCCGTGTTCTTGTGAGGAACTCCCACTCGTGCACTCATGAGTAAACCCAATAAACTCATCGCTCCACCAGATTGGACTTGAGGCCCTAGCTGGGGTGAATGGACATTTGTTCAGATTTCCCCAGGAAAAGCCACGCAACACAGGCTAGCTCTAAAAACTGCCTCACGTCCACATAAGAATTACAAGTCAAGGTCAAAGAAAATGACGGCAGAACTCAGTCCCTCCTCACAAGGACTCACTCAGACCTGACGCCATGTCACACAGTGGTCCTCCTGGCGTGATGCCCAGGGTTACCTCAGGCCTCTGCTTCATTTCCCACCATCTTCTCTAGGTGACATTTCCACTGTCTCTGGGAACTATCGAAAGAGAGGTAGAGTAGGAAGCTGTGACGACCCCAGATGCTCTTGGATGGCTACAAATGGTCACTAAGCAGGGATGCAGAGATCAGGAGGGCTCACAAGCTCCAGTGCCAGGCATGTGGCTGTGAAGGCAGCAGGTGATGCTAGGACCTCAGCCAGCCGGTGCGATGTGTGGGAACCACTGCAGGCTCTCTGGCTCCACCAGAGCCACTGACAAGGACTCAGTTACTGCCTATCTTTCCTCCCGCCCTCTGCAGGAGCTTTCGGCATCTGGCCAGAGGGCAGGCAACAGAAAGAGCAGACTGTTTACATAATGGAGGTTGAGAACTTGCCATGGCCTTGAAACTCACTAGGAAGGCAAGAGAGTCTCTCTAGGTTTTAGAAAATAAGGGTTTGTGGTTTGTTTGTTTGTTTTTTTCCAACATGGAATTGTATGAGTGTTCCTGTGTGTGTGTGTGTGTGTGTGTGTGTGTGTGTGTGTGTGTGTGTAGAGGCCAAAGGACAACCCCAGGTACCAGCCACTTTATTTTCTAAGATGGATCTGTATTTCTTCTAGGCTCTGCCCTACAGTTACCTGGCAACAGCTAGGTATGCCTGACTCAGTATAAAAGGGGCTGCTGGCCCCTCCTCACTCTCTTTACCCTCTTCCCTCTCTGCCCCTTCTCTCCCCCCCCCCCCCCCCCCCTGCCCATGGCCCGCCTCTGTTCCCCCCCCCCCCCGCCTTTCTCTGTCTCTTTCTCCCTCGATTGCCCTCCCCACACCCTAAATAAACTCTATTTCATAGGCTGGTCCCTCAGGGGGAAGGGATGCCTCAGCATGGGCCCACAGAGGTACCCCTTTCCCCTGTACCATACCTCACACTATCAAACATATTCCTGGTTCTTTCTTTCTTTTTATAAAACACAACAGGGTCTCTTATTGTCTTGAAAAGTGGGCAGGGCCAGTGAACCCCATAAATCCTCATGTCTCTACCTCCCCAGGGTTGGGATTAAAGCCTGTACCCCCACGTCTGGCTTTTTACAATGTAGGTTCTGGGGGCTGGATTCAGGTTCTTGCGTTTGTATGTCAATCATTTCACTGGTTGAGCCAGCACCTGCCTCTCAAAGCAGATCTTTTTCGCTCCATCATTTTTGTGTGGTTTTTATACTGCTACTGATGAATAATAGCTCTCATTTATCCAGTCATTATTGCATATAAGAAGCATCCTTTATCTTCTTCTGCAATTGTCTCATTTTTATGATAGAAAAAGAGGCCTTGGAGAGATTTATTGTGTAGTGAACAGCCACAGCTCAGAAGGGATCACACTCAGATCTAGACAATCTTATTCCCGAGCTCAGACTTTAAACCTGTGTGCTCTCTACCCCGGTCTCACAGCAACCAGGAGAGATGGTCCAAGACGCTCCCTCAGAAGCCCATCCCTGGGGGCTGGAGAGATGGCTCAGGGTTAAGAGCACTGACTGCTCTTCCAAAGGTCCTGAGTTCAATTCCCAGCAATGACATGGTGGCTCACACCCATCTGTAATGGGACCCGATGCCCTCTTCTGGTGTCTGAGGACAGTGACAGTGTACTCATATGCATATGCATATTTATCCCATCTCTGAATGACACCTCCACCTTGACCCTGGATTTGAGGGTGTACATTGCAGTCACCAACTTCAAGGATGGAAGTAGACACAGTATAATTGTGCTTGGAGGTTTTCTGACCCATGTTAGAGATGGGACCTTAAGATGACCTGTGCTAAAGACCTCAAGAGAAGTGAGACCCTCAGGGTAATTCCTGTGTTTGGTACTTTATTTTAGTTCTTAGTACTGAGAAGATCAGGGTGGACTCTGCTTGCCGCCTATGATGATTTGGTGATAAGGGACTTATGGCTTCTGAGTCAATCTATCAGGAGAGCTGAGCTTCTTGGCCAGAGCTCAGAGTTCTCTTTCTGAATTGTCTTGAGGACTCTTGCCACCAGAGAGTGGGCAGCCTGCGGGGAACATTTGCTTGTGGCAGTCAGTGACAACTCTGGGAGCCTTGGGGGTACCTGCCATGCCTTGATCACTCCCATTCTGCTGACTTCTCCAATGCTGGCTCTGTGAGTAGGCTGAGAGGTGTGTCTGGGAGCCCTGGGAGACACTCCATGGCTTTCTCTGGCCTTGCTCAGCTCTGCTGAAGACTCCTGCGATATTAGCTGAGAAATCTACCTGTCTACCTGTGAGGGCACTCTCGCCAAAATTCCAGATAATTTGTAGGTAAACATTAGGGTTTGCTGTTGTTGTTGTTGTTATTATTGTTTTTAAGGACCAGATCTCCTTTAGAAAAAGCTTTATCAAGCTCTTAATTTCAAAATAAATTGTAGGTAAGATAACTGAGTTCCCGAGTGCTCCTTCCCACCATGGGCCAGAGGCATGCACAGGGGTCTCCGAGCACCCTCACATCCAGAGATGAAGCCTGCCCACCGTGTCTTTTCTGCTTTGATTGTGAACATCTGACTCGCCCTCAAGGAAACATTCGAGAATGGAAGTGGAGCTCAGGGACACAAACATAAGCCAGCAGCCACTAAACTGCATGGATGCTTCTCAGCAAAGGCGTCAGATCCAAGTCCAGGAAGGCAGAGGCCACAGAGAGCTCAGAGAGCCTAGAAAGGTAAAGGCTGTTCCCCCCCAACCATGCATACAATGGGGCTCTGTGGGTATATACAAGACCAATGGGTGGGGGCAGGTGAGGCTGGGCCCGTCAGCCTGAGGTGCTGGGTTTTCTTTGGACATAAGGATTTTCTCCTCCGCAGTGGTTACAGGCATAAGATATGAGACTGTTGTAATACATGTTCTTCATTTACAATGGAGAGAGGGATAAAGAAGAAGAGTGGGGGAGATGGAGGGAGAAGGAGGGAGAGAGGAGAGGGGGAGGGGGAGGGGTAGAAAGAGGGGAGAGGGATGGAGAGAGGGAGGGAGGGAGGGAGAGAGGGAGGGAGGGAGTGGGAGACTTTTGTGTCCGTCACTGGGTACCACTGACTTCTGGTTTGCTAGTTTCGTTTTCATTTTTTTTCTTTTGAGTTTGGTGTGTATGTCTCACTGGCCAGGAACTCACCAATTAGTCTAGGCTAGCTGGCCAGTGACCCCCAGGGATTCCACCTGTCTCTGCCTGCCTAGTAGAAAGTCGAAAGTGCACACCATCACAGCTGGCTTACTTATTCAACCTGTAGTCTAGGGTTCAAGCACAGGTCCCTGTGGGTCTGAAGCCAGCACTTTACCGACTGAGCTGTCTTTCTTGTACCACAGTAAAAACCCCTGAGCCAAGAAAAGTCGTGGTGGACACCTGTAATCTCAGCCTTGGGAGCCTGACGTGAGAGGGCCTGAGCTCAAGGCACACTTAGGCTACAGAAAGAGACTCTCCAAAAACCGCAGGCAAAAAAGTAAGAATTCTTTAATATTTCCGTTGACTCACTCAGAAGACTAACAGAGAATATATGATAACTGAGAAGTTGGAAATTAAAGCCAAATTCAGCCCTGAGGGGAAACACATCCCAGTTTGCTGTTACCTCTGAAACAGCCTGAAGGGGCCACTGAGTGGGTGAGGCTCCTTGCAGTGGCTTTGTTGTGGTTTTTAATATTCTATTGTTCGTCACAAAGATGGGATGCCAAGGCAAATGGTTCTGGACATTATATCTATATCTATTCTATATCTATTCTATATCTATTCTATATCTATATCTATATATATTCTATATCTATATCTATATCACCTATATCTATTCTATGTCTATATCTATTCTATATCATATCTAACCAACCCATATAAAGGAAGAGTAAATACAAAAAATAGGGAAAAATAGCCAATTCTTCCTGCGGGTTGGTAGGTCACAGGTGCAGGGCTCTGGTTGAAGAGGTGTCTGTCTGTCTGTCTGTCTGTCAGTACTTATGCTCCAGGCCAATAGTGTGCTGTCCAAGAGTCTAAGATGATTGTAAGATGGCCTGCATGCTCGAAAGAGAGGGTATGAGGAAGAGATAGAGAGAGGCTTGTCAGAACGCCGCTCCCAGGACATGGCAGGAAAGCCAACCTGGGATCCAAGTCTCTGAGCTTCCTGCATACACTCCTGACACCCAGTCCATGATGACCAGCTCGGACAGGGCTTTCCCCAAGTCTGGGGGCAGCAGGGTCAGTTGCTGGGTAGAAGGATTTGGCTTGCAACCTGAGGCTAATCCCACACCCCAGCATCCTGAAGGGGGAGGCCTTGGCACTGTCCTGGCAGACAAAGGTTTAAGGCAAATCTATTCCAGAGCCACTTAGCAATTTCCAAAATAGTAGCAAGATGTTTCCATAAAACCAAAACTGGCTGCCAGAGAGGAAAGGCACAGACTACACTGTCAAACTTGTTCCCTTAATTAGGACCAGATCCTGCTGGCTGGGGTTTATTTCCAGAAGTAGACATCCCAGCAAACCAGAAACAGCATGACATGCTGCGGAGTCCCTAATACTTCTCTGATCTGAATTCCTAATTGGGTTTTTTGTTGTTGCTGTTTAAAAAAAAAAAAAAAAAAGCAACCAGGAATTTTCATGCTGGTTTTGATTCGGGATTCAAACCAGAACTGACAATGCAGATCCCTGCATTGTTCTGCATGTTCTGCATGTAACCCGCTTCACAGTCCTTAAGACCCCTTCAGCGGCTACACTGAAAGCAGAAGTAGACCTCATGAAGTCTCAGCTCAGTATCCCAAAGAGGCTTTTCTTATTCCGAGGTGTGAGAACTGCCCTGTGTTCTCGCCAAGATGCTTTTAAACATTCTAATCTATTTGCTTTGTCAAAGAGGAGCCTGGGTTGGAACAGCACCTGCTCCTTCCCCTGGGGATGCTGGGTGTTTTCCTGCTCTCTTTGTTGATGTGTTAGAAAGATTGACTGGCCCCTTCCCTTGCCTTCACTGAATTCTAATAAAGCAAGCAGGTATACCCAGAGTCTATAGGGCAGGAAACCCCCTTACCTGCTCAGCCGACCCTCCAACACTTCCATGAACTTCACAGTGTTTGCCCTCATGAGTGTTTCTGCAAGACAAAACCCAACGTGAGCTCACCTGTGGCCCAAACTGAGAGAAAACCACAAATGCTCATTTAAAAGCTGAAAACAAAGGATTGTTGGTCAGGGTTCTAATAATAACAGCATGTTGTGTTGGGAAGACCTGCAAGTCCATCCAAGTGAATGCCTGGAGCCATGCATTGGAAGTAAGCAGAAGTCTCTGCAGCTGGGAGCAGGCACAGGTCATGTCATTGGGCCACCCTGGCTTGATACTGTCACAGGTAGCTCTCTGTCAGTCCATCACTGTGTATGACAACACCCCTCTTCCAAAACAGGGAGTCTCAGTTAATGAAAACTAGTATGCCCTCACATTTATAAACTATCTGGGCTTTCAAAGTAATACTTTGTTAAACAAATTAGATACTAAACACTAGGCTCCCATTAAGCTTTAGATGTGAAATGACCTCCAGAGGGACAATGTTTGAAGGCTTGGTCTCCAGCTATCAGAAGTGGGTCCCTGGGGCCAGCTCTGATGGTGGTATCTGCTTCTGGCTCCACTTCAAGCTTTCTTCTTCCCAAAGCACCAAGCTGTGAGGATCTGACCCCTATGTTCACCCAGCTACAGAGTGTGCTCAAAGGGAAGCCTGTTGCCAAGGGTGCACCTGGAAGTTGCTATCTGCTTTTACTTCAGCCTGAGCAAGATGATTATGGACACAGCCATCCCCCTTTCCCCTCCCCCCTCCCCCCACCAGCATGACTGTAGACACAGCTACCCCTGTGTCTACAATAGCCATGCCTGGCCCACCATGATGGAATTTTCTCTCAGAAACCATGAGTCAAAATAAAAATTGTCTGGGAGGTGGCTCTGGGCAAAACAAGGATGGATATGATCAAAATACACTGTAGGAAATTCTCAAAAGGGTTAATAAAACTATTGCATAAAAACGTGAAGAATCCTATTTTTCCTGAAGCCCTTCTGCCAGGCCTCATATCCTGATGACTTGCCCTGGGATGTTCATACTGCTTCCTGTGCTTTCCAGCTTGCCTGGAGGCTGATACCTAGGCAGATCGCTGTTGGGACAAGAGTTTCCTGACCCTGAGCACCTGTCACCACCATACCAAACCCCACCATACAGAACCAGGCAGTCTGAAGGTACCTGGCAATATTCAGTCAGTTCACAACCCTCAAATCAGGCCAGGCTGTGGACATGGAGTTTAGTCTTCTAACTTGCGAGATAATGCAACCACTAACACGCTGACTGAGAACAAGGTCCATCTTCTCTTCTCACTTCCCTACTCGTCCATCCTGAGTCTGCTAGAGAGGTACCTCTGAGGAACTGGTGATCCCCAAAGCAAGGGAGGGTGCTCAGAAGATGCCAAAGGGAACAGCCATGGGTCCTCAGGCTCTTATGGGGGAGAGGCACCAAGCAGTACTCCCCACTTGCCAACTGAATCCAATATTCAGACCGTGCTACTATTAGAATGGGATTCAAATAATTAGTTTAATGACTCCAAATTAAGTGGAAGCTAATTGATAATTGAATATGGTAAATTTGTGAAAATATTTAGCAGAATATATGCCACAAGCATAAATCGGTGCAAAAGGTGTTTAACCTAGGTCCCATCTAAGGTATTGTGTATAGTATTATTTGTGTGTGCATGTGTGTGTTCATGTGCCTGTGTATGTGTGTATTTGTGTGTATGAGTGTATGTGTACACGTGCATATGTGTGCATGTGCTTGTGTGTATGTGCATGTGTGTATGTATATGCATGCGTGTATGTGTGTGCATGTGTATGCATGAGTGTGTGTGCATGTGTATGCATGAGTGTGTGTGTGTGTGTGTGTGTGTGTGTGTGTGTGTGAAGAAACCAAATGCAGGCATCATGTGACTTCCTCAGTCATTCTCCATCTTACTTCTTGAGACTGGGTCTTCTCTGAGCCCGGAGTTCACTGATTTGACCGCCTGTTCTCCAGCAAGCCTCGGGGATCCTACCTTTGCAGTGTTGGGATGGCAAGCATGTGCCACTCAAGCCCAGCGTTTAAATGAATGCTGGTGTTGAACTCTGGTCTTTGTGTGTTCTCAGCAGGTAATTTACCTACTGAGCTATCTTCCCAGCTGGTGCTATCTAAGTGTAAAAAGGATCTAGCATCAAGGTACCCAGAGGGGCCAATACTAACTAGCTAACATGCTAGAACATTGCCTTTTTAAAAAAAAAAAAAAAAATCAATTTCTTTTTTCTTTTTTTTTTTTGAGACAGCATTTCTGTGTAGCTCTGGCTGTCCTGAACTTACTGTCTCAAACTCAGAGATCCACCTACCTCTGCCTCCTGAGCACCGGTATCAAAGGTGTGTGCTATCTTTTTTTTTTTTTTACAGGTCTCATTATATAGAAGCCTGGATGGCCTGGAACTTGCTCCATAACCAGGGTGACCTCAAACTCTCAGAGATCCCCCTGCCTCTGCATCCTGAGTGCTGGGATTAAAGACGTGTGCCGCTGTGTTGTTATAGCTTCTAAAAACTACTTGTTTTTATTTTATGTGCGTTTTCTCTGTGTATGTGTACATGTGCCTTGTGCATGTGAGTAGATTTTTAGAAGCCAAAAGACCTTTTCTTTGGATGCAGACACACACACACACACACACACACACACACACATACACACACTTGAAATAGCAGAAGTAATACTTGGCCTATTTTTGCAAAAGTAAGTTAGATTTCAAAAATCAACACTCAAACACCAATTTAGCCAAAAATTTACTTCCATTTAAGAAAAAAAAAAAATCAGAAGGAAGATGAGAAAAACCGAAGAAAAACTGGAATCCTGACAAATTTCAGATATCCAAAGCACTCACCACGTTCCAAGTTGGTTTGGAAAATTAAACCATGTACAAAAATACATGTGATCCCAGCAACTTAAAACCCCAGGGATGGTAGTCGTTGTAGGAGACGGTCCCGAAGCCGCTCTGTCTTGGCACACGAAACAACACGACCGCATAGGGCCTTGAGAGCTGAGAGAATCGTTCTGCAAAGCTGTTCTACACGGCATCTAACGTCACACTCAAGGGCAGGGAGTCAGCGCCACCACGGGCCATCTCCTAGCCTCCATGTTCTACGTCCATATTCATCTTGGTTCACTCTTCCAGGCTGTGTGTGTGTCCTGCCTGTGGTTGCACAGCTGTTCAACTGCGTCTTCACGCCTGCGGAGTCAGTCCTGCAATGTGTAGTATGGTGGTTCTGGCTGGATAGGGCTCTTGAGAGAGAACCCTGAAGCTGGAAGCTTATTACCCTCCTAGATGGCTAGATAGTCCGTATAGAGTCTCCAGAGCCAGAAGCATCACCAAGCAGCCATGGAACGCTGCAAGGCGCTGCTCCGACTGTGGGCTGCTACCCTCAAGCTACCCTGTCTGTCTGGTCCTCTACTGAAGAGATTTGCAGAGAGAAAGTTGTGTTTTATAAAAAGATAAGGGAGAAGAGATATGTTTGGTGAAGGTGCGGCGAGGTGTGGGGGAAAGGGGTGCCTCTGCAGGCCCGGGCTGAGGCCTCCCCTCTCCCTGAGGGACCAGCCATGATGACAACTGTATAGTATAGAATAGAGTTTATTTGGGGCATGGGGAGGGGAGTTGAGAGGGTAGTAGAGGCAGAGAAAGGCAGACACAGAGAGCAGAGGAGTAGAGGCCGGCCATGAGCATGTGGAGAGAGGGGGAAGAGGGGATGAGAGGACATAGAGAGAGCAAGAGAGAGAGGGGAGGGGCAAGCAGCCCCTTTTATAGTGGGTCAGGCCTACCTAGCGTTACCAGGTAACTGTGGGCAGAGCCTAGACTAAATGCCAACAGAAAGGATAATGGTTGGCTGTGGGTCCCGGAGAATGAAGATTTGTTAACAAAGGGCTTCTCTTTGGAGTTCCGGCTAACACAGCTGCCATACCAGATCCCATGTTGGCACCATGGGTACCACATCATGCTGGGCTCAGGAAAGTCAGGCTGCTCAGAACTGGTCCAAGTGCAGAGTCTAGATACCTCTGAGTGATCAGTATGGATGGGCTGTCAACATCAAATTCCTGACCTCCACAGAAGAGAAGGTAAGATGGGGAGGGGATCTGTGAGGTGCTGACTTCTGGGTATGGCATGGCTGTTGTAACACATCGACTTGTAATAGCTACTGTTACCTACCAAAGTCACGCACAAGGTCAAGCCCGACAAAATTCCTGTATGACGGGGAAGCCTTGGAGGCCCTGCCATATTGGAGGAGCTATGGCAAGCCAATGGCTGTTGAGGGAGAAGGATAAGGAGAGCCACTGTCCCTTGAGGATGTGGTCACTGGTTGGTTGCTTATGCTTCAGTGGAGGCCACATACTCATCTACAGATAGGTGGTGCTAGCTAGACTCAGGGAGTGATTAATAAAACAGGAAGACATGAAACTGGATGAAAGAGAATCAGAGCACCCTGGGGAGCTGAATAGAGACCGGGTGGGTGATTATAATCCATATATACATTCATGTATATATGTTGTATAAATATATGGAATGTTCACAGAATAAAAACTATTGTCCCAAAAGAAAAAGAAAGCAAAGCAAGCCGGTGATGGGAGCCATCACACGGTGACCTCGAAGCAAGAGTGAACCTCAGAGAGGGCCACTCCAGGCAGCAGCCCTTTTGGGTTCCCCAGGAAGGGAGGTGAGGCCTAAGGCTTACCTCAGAGTGGGATAGAAGAGACTTGGAGGAAGAGACCTGACTGAGAGAGAGGTCTTGGAGGATTTTCCTGGTGCCTGAGTAAGCATGGGTAATTTAGAACAGCCATGGCAAATACCATGTAAGATTTTTCATCCTTGAATACTGGGCATCGTTGGCTCGCTTCACCTTCCGGCTAATCTCTGAGTCATTTCCTCCAGCCTGCATTGTGATTATTTGGTGGAGCACATGATCATACATAGGAGTAGGTTGGGGTCACTAGAGAACACAGTCTGCCTGGCAGGACAGGCTCCATGTTGCCATCATGGCTGTCACAGCCGCACACGGAAGAGGACGTAAGGCTGGATTCACTCTTGCAAACTTCTCTGAGCCAGGTGAGAGAGACACGGCACGGGACCTCATACCGTAAGTGGCGACAAAGACCACTGTGTGAAAACCTCCAGCAGATGTTTCAGATGAGCAGGCCAGTGTTACTCTGATACCTTCCTGTCCTGGAAGAAAGAGCAGCCAACACTCACACCCAGCTTCCAGTCTACCCTGTGGGATGGCAGGAGGCTGAGCTCTGATGTGCTAGACTGTCCCTGAGCTCAGTATACACCTCAAGACATCCTGGACCTTCTGATACTCACAGCTGAGGTGGAAGGGGAGAGAGCAGGAGGGAAAGGAGCCTCTGGAGGTCAGGGAGCTGCTGTGAGCTTTGGCCGTGCAGGGGAAAAAGCCCGAGCTCCACCTGCCAAGTTTGTCACCAGTTAATTGGGTATCACATGACCTGGTGATTCCCACTTTCCCAGATCCACCCAAGTTTCCTCCAAGCCATCTCCTGACGTCCTTCGAGCACACAGATCGATGTCAGCAGGAATCAAGGACACAACCAAAGCCAAGTGCTCACAGAGTGTGGAGCAGGTCAGGAAAAACCACTAACGCTCTCAGCAATAAGCAGCCTCCTTCCAGCTCCTCTGCCAAATGTTCCCTTGATGGAAAGACCGGCTGCCTGTCCTCCATCCCTGCTGACAGCAGCAGGTTCCTGGGGCTGTTTTTCTGCTTCCCAGTGCATTTAAATGCAGAGAAGTTGTGACCTAGAGATTAGTTTACAGTATTTCGAAAGTTGCTTACAATATTGATTTATTCCCCTTACCTAGCAACATATGTGTAAGAAAATATACTTCTGTCAACAAGTACATGGATGCATGCGTGTGTACATACATATGCATGTGCAGGCATGACCACACGCATACATGCTCATGTGCTTACACATGGACGTGCACGCTTCATGTACACATATGTGCTTGGACACTTGTAAGTTTGCAAACATGTTTGTACTCACATATGCACCCATTTGCTGGCATTTGTACACGCATGCTCATGTGTGTTATGTGAGCCTGCAGGTGTGTGCACACACGGTTATAATTCTCTTCACTCCCTTTTGTCAGACAGATCAAGGGATGCAATCTGAGCCTTTCTTTTGAAATGGAAAACTACTATCTTAAAATATTTGCTGTGGAAAACCAAATCCACATTTGATCCTCTTAGACTAAGGAAAGCAAGCCCACCCTGGGTGCTGGCGGGACAATTCCTGCACATCATTACTGCATTGAAGTCTCACAGTACTGCTCTAAATCCCTTTGAGGTTGGGGATTTAAGGCCCAGGGGAGCTGTTCTGAAGAGAGAATGAAGAAATTCCACCGCAGCCCGGTGATATACCAAAGCCAAAGCCCAGGCTTTGCCATGTGCGTGGGGTCATTGCCCAGCTGCCCGGAAGCACAACAGTGGATTTCACTGAAAGAATTCTAACTCATAGAGGGAAGTCCTGTTGTCCTCCTGGCAGGAATACCACAGTCATGCCGCTCTGTGGTCTGCGCTCCCCCACCCAGGAGGGGAGTCCGGCAATACTAAGAACACAGGGTGAGTGGATGGGAGACGGCTCTATTAATAAAGTGCTTACGGCACAAGTATGGAGCCTGAGCTTCCTCTCCAGTATCTATGTTAAAAGGCTGTGAATGGTGGTACACACTTGTAACCCTAGCACTGGTGGTACATAGACAGGTGAATCCTGGTCCCTGCTGGTCAGCCAGACTGGTATGATCCATGAACCCCAGGCCAAGGGGAGACCCTGTCTGAAAACATAAAGTAGACAGCTCTTGAGAAAGGACACCTGAAGTTATTGTCTGGCCTTTACATGCATACAGACACACAAGCATTTACATGTGCACACACAGACACACGCACGGACACACAGGGATGGAGTGAAGCAGTGTGAGGAATCTGATCCCTCATGCTTTGTGTCAGCTATGGGAGGCACCTCTCCACAGTCTGTTTGAGTGACCAGCCCCAGCCTGAGGCTTCCAACACCAGCAGGCCTTAGCAAAATGGAGCCTCCAAATGCTGCTTAGCTATTCTAATGCCAACAGCCTACTCCAGCTGTGGTCTCTACCCACCCTACACATGTCCACGTAACATGCTGCCCCTTACCCTGGAACATGGACCTCTTCCCTATGGGGCTGCTGATCTTCCTTACTCCACCCTGCCATGTGCCAGCACACCTGACACAGGTGGCTCCTTACCACACTTGCCCTGAGCCTGAGCTCGTGGAGCTTTCTTCTGGAGTGTTCCAGCATGGTGGAACCAACCATGGAGAATGCTAGTCTCCAAAGCTAGCAGTAAAGGCTAGGGTGGAGAAGGCTAGCAGCGGCAATCTGCTCAAAGACAGCATGAGAACATAGCTGACTCTCAGAAGTGGGCAGAGGAGGAGGGAGATGGGTCTGGATAGCTCCCAGGGCTAGGCCATCATCTTCCATTGTCCCACCATGCTGGGCCACCATCTGCTGTTGTCCATCCCCCATGCTGGGCTACCATCTTCCATTGTTCCCACCATGCTTCCATTGTTACCTCTGGAGTCAACACAGGACTATTTGTCCTAGGGCCTATGACTTGGCTCCCACATCCTCACTGCCCAGGCATCCTCTTCAAATGCCTCCTGATTCTATCCACCTGTTCCCTCCCTGGTCCTCTAGATCTTTTTTTCTAGCCCTGTGGCTCCTACAGAGCTTTCAAAATCTCCAAACCATCCAGGCTACTGTGGTGGCTTGAATAGGTATGGCCTCCATAGACTCATGTGTTTGATTGGTCCATAGGGAGTGACATTATTAGGAGATGTGGCCTTGTTGGACAAGGTGTGGCCTTTGGGAGGAAGTGTGTCACCATGGAAGTGGGCTCGGAGGTCTTATAAATGCTCAAGCTTCGCCCAGTGTGACACACAGTCTCCTGCTGCTGCCTGCAGGCATAGGTAGAACTCTCAGCTCCTCCTGCACCATGCCTGCCTGGATGCTGCCATGTTCCCACCATGATGATAATGGACTGAACCTCTGAAACTATGAGCCAGCCCCAATTAAATGTTGTCCTTTGTAACTCTTTATAAGAGTTGCCTTGGTCATGGTGTCTCTTCACTGCAATAAAACTTTAGTTAAGACAGTTACTCAGATCCTTCCCACAAAAGGAACATGAATGCTCTCTATGGAAGCCCCAGCCCTGAGCATAGTCCTGGGGCCCGAGGAAGCACAAGCCTCCAGTTCTGCATCCTACAGTGGTGTGTTAAATGTCACCCACACGCTAGCACACCATTCTTACTGGTATCAAACTAAAGCCCAGCACTGTGTACATTTTGGTACTAAGCATTGTGACCTCACTGAACACAAACCAGACACAATATTCCCACAGGGAATCATAAGAAAGAGGATGCAGTTTGAAGAGAACTGAGTCAGCCAAGGAAACAGACACCAGCACAGACTCTGGGCTAGAAAGCCATCGGTAATGGATGAATGACGAAGGAGCTCAGACAGACAGACAGACTGACACGGGTCCTGGGAAGACAAGGCCCAGAGCGGACGAGGCAAGAGCATGCGGGTACCTCAGCTTAGACTACATCTTCCCTTTGGTTTCTGCAGTGGCCGCCTCCATGACTCCTCAGGGATGGTGGGGACTCAGGTGAATTGGAGATACATCTGCACCTAGCAAACACACACCCTCCCTCCTCTTTAAACCAGCTCTGCTTGACTTCATCCCTAACACGTGTCCCTGCTTCGGGGATCGCGGTTTTGCCGTGTTGTATAAGGAATAAGAACAAAGGGAAAGACCTGAATATGCTCAACCTAAACACAATTTTTGAAGAATTCTCTTTCACATAAAGTTGTTTGAATTGACGGATGCAGAAACCACGGACATGGAAGGCCAGCTGTGCACCCAAAACTAGACAGAAGAGGGACACAGGGAGAGGTATGACAGGAGTCAAAGGAGTTCCAGCGTATGTCACCAGACAGTAAATCATCATTAATAGCACAGGGCCAGCCATTATTCCAGGCACCTCCTGCCTGGAATGTGTACACTGGAAGCTGGGCCCACGGTCTGGGGGGTTGACTCTGCTGCCCTTAGACAGAAGTATTTCTGACTCTGAGAGTGAGTGAGTCTTCCCAGAGTTTGTTCTTCCAAGACAGATGTGTTATAAATAGCAACCTGGTCCCTTAGTCCCTCTCCGGGATCCTTCTGGTCCCCAAATGCCATCTCTTTCCCAGGGACTCTTGCCATTGGGAAGCCATGGGCTACCAAGTTCTCACTAATGGCTGAACACACGGGCTGCTCAATCTTGAACTCCCAGCCTCTAAAACCAAGAATCAAGTGGGCCGCTCTTCCACACAGACACTTGTCACAGCAACAGAGAGTGGCTGTCACATTGATGGTTTACAGATATCCAAATATCAGAATGAATCTGCTTTATGTGTAAGATGCCCAGTCCTTCCCCACCTCTGCCAGACTGTGAAAAGGCCAAAGGAATCAGCCAGAGCCCCCTCCACAGACAAGAGATTCCTCCAGCCAAGGAAGAGGTGAGAAAATGACAAGCATCTGGATTGGAAGAGAAAACTGTGCGCCTCCCAGCTACTGGATGTCACCTGCTCCACGTCCCATGGGCTCACAGCATCTCACCCCACAATGCTCAGGAATGGGAATAGGAAAACCTCCAAGGGGAACGGTTAAAGCACCTATGAGTTTAACTTATACATTATAGCAAAAAGCAAAGACTAGGGGCCATGACAATGACCCCAATGAGTGAAGTGTCTGCCATGCAAGCGTGAAACACAGAGGTTCCTGGGCTCACTGGACATCCAGCCTGGCCTAGCTGGTTAGCTCCACATTCCATGAGAGATGCTATCTCAAAAAAAAGAAAAGAAAAGAAAAGTGAGGAATGATTGAAGAAGCATCTGATGTCAAGACACACACACAGGCACACACATGCACATACACACATGCACATGCACGCATACACATGTATTCACACATGTACAGACACATATACTCACAGAAAGACATACATACATCACCCAGATGTACACACACACATACACACACATATATACACATACACAAAGACTAAACTGATAAAATATTCCACATACACCTGAAAAAGATCACACCCCAAGTGAGTCGAGCTCTGTGCACCTCTCTGGCGCCCTGTCTGATCCAGCTTCCCACCTATGGCAGAGCCAGAGGAGCAGAGAAGTTGGGAGGTAGGACGCAGGCTAACGTGCTCAGAGCATTGCATACAAGCAGCCTGTGGTCCCCTCAGCAAGAGCAAAGGGGAGCAGCAATTCAGGCAGAATCTCATTTCAGTGTCTCAATTCAGAATCACATTTGGGATTCTTCTAAAATGGAAACTGAACAGCAAGCAATGATCTGCAGTATCCCACAAGCTACAGCCAGCTCCCTCCTCCCCTCCCTCCTCCTTTTCCTCCTCCCATCCTTGTTTTCCTCTCCTGCTCACCCTCAGGAGCACAAGGTCCATGAGAATTTAAAAATAGCCTAACAGATTTCAAATGGAGTACACTAAATGGGTCCATTTTCCACGCCTTTCATTTTGCATTATGGGCTGGTTGTCTGGAAGCACATGGAGTGAGTGAGGAGGATGCGACATTTAAAATCTAATTTTCAGAAATTGGGTCCTAAGGCAGAACAGCAAAACGCATTTACACATAGAGTCCTGCCTGCAAATCGATACTGGCAGAAGTCTTGCCCGCTAGTCCGACAGCCTGGCCTGAACTCACAGAGCCACAGAAACCAATTCACTCACACGGCAGGTGTCTAGCGAGCCCCTGCTAGGTGCCAGGTGGCTTGCCTGGTGCCCTGTTGTTCCTGCACTGTAAGTTCCGTGGCCCTGAGGACCTTGTGAACTGATGAGGGACCACACGGGGGTGATGGGGAGGGAGAGAGGCTAGGATGGGAAAGCCGGTGGAGACCTGGAAAAATTGTTTTCTCAGAGGTTGAGGACAGGTAAAGGGGCATACTGCGCTGAATCTTACACAAGGAGGAGGAGGGGCATGCCTATAACAATTTAGTAGAACTGGATTCTACTCAAGCAGCCAAGAGCTCACACGCAAGAGGTAGGGGATGTGGGCATGGGAGCATCCAGGATAATCTCAGAATGTAAGGGTGGAGGGACACAGAGGCAGGCAGAGGGCACATCTGTGTTAAATCCCCCATGGAACTGTTACTTTGTCCAATAAACAGTGAAGCCATTCAAGTCTTTATTGTAGGAGAGTGGCCTGGCTGTTCCTGGTCCAGTGAGGTGCACTGTGGCTGGATGGGATTAGATCTACTGAGCATTACAGGTAAGGCTGCAGGAGCCTGGGATGTGACCATGTGTGGAAGGTACTTGTCTGGTTTAGTGACATGAATGCAGCCATCTTGAGTGGTAACCTCCACCTGAGCAACCCCTTACCACTACTGAGCGAGTGACCCCCCACCTCCACCTGAGTGACCCCTACCACTACCAAGTGATGCTGGTCACTATTCCTCACATGGTTTACAGGAAAATTGTAAAGATGAAACCCTGGCAGAGATACTTGGAGCTTTGCAACCCACTCTGGGGGCGGGGAAGCTCTGAGCAAGGTAGGTGCACTCCACCCTGGGTGAAGTCACTTCAGTCCTTCCGACAAAGTCCCAGAACACCCTGGTCTTGTGCCATCTTTGGGATCATGCATCTGTGAGTGCCCAACAAACTACATTCTGCAATCCTGGATCCATCTGTCTGTGTTCAATATCATAGTACCATGAGTTGGTCCCTCACACTCTGGGACCAGACTGTTCCAGAACAGGTGGCTTCATATGCAAAGAGAGTTGAGAAATAGAACTGGCAGACTGTGGTGCTAGACTGGACGGTCCACATGTTCAACAATTTCGACAATAATGAAAACTAGTGTGAATATATGACATTTGGGGCACAGGTAACGGGTGAAAGGTTAATGACCACACTCTATGGCAGAAGCGGAGAGAACATGACCTGTGCACTAAGCATGAGCTGTCCTTTTAAATAAGGTAGTAATACACACACTGAAATGGTGGAGGTGAGGTTACACAGACAGAGAGAGAGCAAAGGTACCAGTTAGCCCCCTCTTGGTGATGGCCAGCTGACAGAGGAAGGTGGCCAGAGAAGACCTGAAGTGTGCAGACTCGAATGCACACTTAGGCATCTGCATTTGTGACTCATTGCTCTGACCAAATGGCTTGAGATGGTGGTAGGCATCATGACAGGAAGGCATGGCAGAGTTCATGAAGCGGGGAGCAGGTGGCTGGGACTCCTCACACCTCAGTGGGGCAGGACCAGCAGGCACCTGACTTCTCCCACATTTCCTTTGTATTTAGCCACGGCCCCAGTGCATGGGATGATGCTGCCCACATTCAGGACAAGTCTTCCCTCCCTCCATCTCCAAAGCCAGCATGGCTCACACTTGCAAGTTCACCAACTCTTCTTCTACCTTATCTTTCCTGTGGCCAGCCTGATAAAGTCCTCCACCCAGAGAGTCCAAGAGGTATCTCCTTTCAGAAACCACAATACACATATGTATGCAAAGTCTCCCAGCCTTGGACAGAACACCATCACTGGTCCTAAAGATGAGCACATGGACATCCTGGGGTCATCATTCTACCACACTGGACAGAAGAGGCAGATGGATGCAGAATCTCAAGAAGTGGGAACTTTAAAAGATGGGTATATCTGTTACATTTCTCATTGCTTGGATGAAGTACCCGGCCAAAGCTACTTGATGCAGTAGATGATTTTGACTCATTGCTCCGGCAGCGAAGTCATAGTGGCAGGGGTCTGAGGCAGCTGGTCATGTTGTGCCCATAATCAGGAAGCAGAGAGATGAGGGCTGATATTGAGCTCGCTTCAGCCCATGGAACAGTACTACATCTGGAGTTGTCACACCCACATCCAGAGTTGTCACACCTACACCCAGGGTTGTCCCACCCACATCCAGAGTTGTCCCACCCACATCCAGGGTTGTCACACCTACATTCAGGGTTGTCACACCCATATCCAGAGTTGTCACACCCACATCCAGGGTTGTCACACCTACACCCGGGGTTGTCACAACCACATCCAGAGTTGTCAGACCCATATCCAGAGTTGTCAGACCCACATCCAGGGTTGTCACACCCACATCCAGGGTTGTCACACCCACATCCAGGGTTTTCACACCTACATCCAGGGTTGTCACATCTACATTCAGGGTTATCACACCTACATTCAGGGTTATCACACCCACATTCAGGGTTATTACACCCACATCCAGAAATGTCACACCTACATCCAGAGTTGTCACACCTACATTCAGATTTGTCACACCTACATCCAGAGTTGTAACACCCATGTCCAGAGTTGTCACTCCTACATCCGGAGTTGTCACACCAACATGCAGAGTTGTCACACCTACATTCAGAGTTGTCACACCCACATCCAGGGTTGTCACACCTTAACTCGACCTAGAAACTCCCCCACAGGGTATGCCCAGAGGCTTGTCTCCTAGGTGATTATAGAACAGTGGTTCTCAACCTGTTGGTCATGACCGCTTTGGAGCTTGAATGATGGTTTCACAGGGGTCACCTAAGACCATCAGAAAACACAGAAATTCACATTATGATCCATAACAACAGCAAAATTACGGTTATGATGTAGCAATGGAAATAAATTTTACCACTGGGGTCACCACAACATGAGGACCTGTATTAGAGGGTCCCAGCATTAGGAAGGTTGAGAATCACTGCTCTAGGTTATGTTACACTGTAATCAATATTAATCATCACAGTAGGCCAAGGAGATGCTGGTACAGATAACATAGTGACAAGAAGCAGAGAAGCCAGAAGGGGTCACTCTTGAGCAGTCACCTTACAGCAATGTCATACAATTGCTTATGCGTTTCATCTTATAGAGTTTTAAAATTTTTAAGTATGTACATATGTTAATATATCATACTACTGATCCATATTCAGAATTCTAATGGGCTTTTGCCTTAAATTCTGAAAAGGATGATTCTGAGATTTCACATTTATTAGAGGGGATGGCTGACTTAGAGATGTCTTCACAGATTGAAGCTGATGGTACTTCAACTTGTGTATCCACTAGAATACAACAATTTCTTAGACATGACATATCTCACAATCCCACAGGACACGCAATTGTAGAGACACCTAACAGGACTTTAAAAGAAATGCTCATAAAATAGAAAGAGGACCTGGGATATCCCAGAGATAGATTAAATAAGGCTTTATTGACTTTACAGTTTTTAAATTCTAAAGACAAAAAAAAAGAACATCTGCTGAGAGACACTGGATGTAAAAAGCACTGCACAAATAAATCAGCCTATATATTATAAGGATATATATTACATTATACATTATGCTACATGCTACACATTACACATAATATATAACTGCCTTAACTTCAGAATAGAAGATGGAAACTATGTTATGTAGGGGAAAAGGTTTTGTCTTTGTTTCAACAGAAGAACAACTATAGATTCCATCGAAATTAATAAAGATTATATTTGACCAGGGGAGACCCCCTGAAGATCTAGGCTTCACTCACAAAGGAAGAAACCAAGAAGAAGAAGGAGGAGACATGTAACATGAATGCTGATCCCTCTCCATGGCAACAACTCTGGGACTGGCTGAGACATGAAACTGTCTCTGCACAGCCAATAAATCCTGTTAGCTACAGAGTCCTCAGGACTTATCATGCCACCCTTTGAGAAGGTATAGATAAAAATTTATATTACAGTTTGGATATACAGTCCAAACGGACTTATAAAGTTTGATGTCTTTTTTCCTGCTTGAACATAAAGCCAAGAATTATCTTTAGCTGAATTGCGCACACAGCACATTCCATACATATGTTATTGCAGAAATGTATATTACCTGTGAAAGTTTATATGTTTACAGAACAAAAGGACCAGGCAGCAAAGACGACAAGTAGCCCAGCTGACCCAACCTCAGACTGCCTCAAAAACTTCCATTCTCTCAAAAATCTGCATCCGGGACCACTTCTACACAGATTGTCCAGTCTTAGGTACTGTTCCAACCAGGACTTCAGTTAAGCCCTTCACTTTCCCATCGCACAGACTGGACAGCACATGTTACAGTTAGCTTTCATAAGATTGGCCAATAACCCAGTATTCTTGGGGCTCCCAAAAGAACATTGCCTCCAGACAGCAGGGAGCAGTTGTATGAGAACACCACCCTATTCCCTCAAAATGGGACGAGTGGTTTTGGCCATTTGGTGGGTGATGTATATTTGTCATTGTTTAAGGGAGGTTGGTCTCAAGTTGTTTATGGTCCTGATCAGGGAGGAAACAAAGTAAAGGAGATTAGATTCAGGGTCTCTTTTTCTCTTTCCTTTTCTTTCCTCTATCCTTCTTTCTCTCCCATCTAGTATTAGGGGAGAAATGGGAGAAGGGATGAAAAGAAGAAAGGGGGATATAGGAAAGACAGGATACAAGAGTAGATTGTTGAATCTACTTTTAGACTAAAGAACATTAACAAGCCAACTATTTTTCCTTCTGTGTGGATTTTGTATATCAATACAAATTTAAGGTTATTTTGTTGCAACATATGATATATATTGTTTCAACTCTTATTTCAGGTATTATACTATATAACACATTTAAAAATGTAATGTGAAGTTCTAGACTTTGAAACCTGCCACTGAAAACTGTTCAGGATAATTAAACGCAAATTAGTAGTCAATCAATCAAACCTGGGGTCACGTTAGGTACTAGTTTGGCTAATTACAGAAATAAGCTTTATTTAGTGTCTTAGGGTTATACTGCTGTGAAGAGACACCATGACCAAGGTAAGTCTTATAAGGACAACATTTAATTGTGGTTGGTTACAGGTCAGAGGTTCAGTCCATTATCACCAAGGCGGGAGCATGGCAGCATCTAGGCAGGCATGGTGCAGGAGAAGCTGAGAGTTCTACATCTTCATCTGAAGGCCACTAGGAGGAGACACATTTCCAGGCATCTAGGACAAGGGTACTAAAGTCCACAACCACAGTGATACACTTGCTCCAACAAAGCCACACTTTCTAATACTGGCACTCCCTAGACAGAACATATACAAACCATCACATTTAGCTTCCTGTTGATGTTTTCAAAGTTGAACAGATAGTAGATAGCTAGAAATAAGTGGTTTGCCTATTCAGACTATAGATAGATGGTCTTTGAAAACCTCACAAATCTACAGGATATGGCATTTAAAGATGTTTTTTGTTTGTTTGTTTGTTTTTGTTGTTTTGGTTTTTCGAGACAGGGTTTTTCTATATAGCCCTGGCTGTCCTGGAACTCACTCTGTAGACCAGGCTGACCTCGGACTCAGAAATCCACCTGCCTCTGCCTCCCAAGTGCTGGGATTAAAGGTGTGCACTGCCTGGCAAGATGGTTTATTAATAAAAGGCTTTTCATGACAATGTGACATGTCTGCTCCTGGCAGCCCCCCCCCTTACTTTAATGACAATGATGAGCATTGAAGAACGTCCATATGGAGTTGGCTTTTAAGTGGCAAGCTAACCACTGTGCAAAAGTCTGCTCTTGCCACAACTGCAGACATGATGCTGTCCAAACTGGACAGACAGGACTCAAGGAAGTCAATTGCCCAGCTTTGCCAAGACAAGATAAGCAATCTTTCATAATTCCTGCTTCACAGAAAAGTCTGTCAGATATCCTGGGCTAGAAGGCTATAGATGATGCTCCAACAACACAGAGGAACATTGGGTGACTGTGCAGGTAGCCAGCAATTGCTGTCATTTCTGTAGTTTTGGAAGCTGCTTGCTCTGCACTTCCTATTTCCTCAGGCAACATTTATCTTTCTCAGGTCTCTGACGGGGTTAAAAACTAAACAATTACAGTTTCACCAATTAAGCTTGAGTTGTTTAGGATTTAAGAGAATGTTAAGAAGTCTAAAAAGGTATCTGTAGATTGGCAATGCAAGTTATGATAGAAAGTGATTTATGTACAGAACTTTGAACTCACCAAGTAGGATAGATAATGGAATACTTTCTCCAAGGTTGCCAAATACAAATGGACTGGACATTATGAATGTAGTCTTACCTGGTAGTTTTCATAACTGTTCCTATTGTATATAGTTTATTGATGTTAGAGAAAAAGCCTTTTATTGGACTAAATGGAGAGATGCAGGGATAATCTCTTGTGAACTATGTGGACGAATTGCCTGTCAATAAAAATCTGATGGCCAATAAGCTGGGGCAGGATTAGAAAGTGGGACATCCAGCAGAGAGGAAGGACTCTGGGAAATAGTCAGGCAGGAGGATTTGTCACCCAGACTTGGAGGAAGTCAGACATATGAAATGGAGGGAGGTAACCAGCCATGTGGCAGACATAGAATAATATACATGGGTTAATTGAGCTAAGAGCTAGTAGGGGGACAAACCTAGCTTATAGCTTTGACATTTATTAATAAATAATAAATCACTATCTGGGAACTGGGGTGCAGGTGGAAATGCCCAAGGTTATGGGGTCACCTGGGTTTTGCAATAAAAGGGGATCTGGAGGGATGGCTCAGTCGCTAAGAGTGCTCACTGTGATAGGAAGAGGTTCTGAGTCCACATCCTCAGCGTACATTTAAAAGTCAGGCTGTGTGCACATATATCCCCAGTGGTGAGGATTGGAGACAGGCAGATCCTAGGAGCTTGCTGGTGGGCAAGCCTAGGCAAAGCTGCAAACTTCAGATTCTGGGTGACACTGTCTCAAATGAGAACACACACACAAACACATGATTTGAGAGCTAGGAAATGGCTCAGTAGGTAGAAATATCTTGCTGCACAAACATGAGAGCCTGGTTTTGGATTCTCAGCACTCACATAAAAGCCAGGTCTACACTGTACATCTGTGAGGGGCAGAGACAAGTGGATCCCTGGAGCTCATTGGCCAAGTAGTCAAATTGGTGAGATCCTATCTCAAAAGAAAGAAAGAAAGAAACAAAGAAACAAAGAAAGAAACAAAGAAAGAAAACAAAGACTGTGAGGACACCTGGCATGGATGTCTGGATGTGTACACACACACACACACACACACACACGCATAGGCACACATGTAGGTACACACACATAAGCCCACATTCACACATGTTCAAGAATTTGTAACAGGCTTCTGTGCTTCTGTCCTGGTGACTTCTTCACCCTGTGGAAGCTGGATTTCCTCCCATTGCAAAACCTTTCCTGCCTCTAAGGGGGCCCTGGTAGCCTACAACCACAGCCCCTATGGCCCATAGATGACCCACCTCTCAGAGAGCCAGCACCAGCAGGGTGAGCCAAGGGGCCATTTCAACACTGTTACCCCAGCAGGACATCAGGACTTTCCTAGCCCAGCAGGCATGATCACAGGAGTTAGAGAAACCAAGCTTCCTGTGCACCAGAAGCAGACAGCCAAGCCTTCCCTCAGTCTGCTAAGACTGGTTCCCCCTGGTAACCGAAAGCACTCAATGTCGGCCAGAAAATCCAGTCTCTGGCCCCGTGTTGCCTGGAATTTGTTTTAAGTATTTAAAATACATTAGGCTTGACACCAGAGTGGCTAATAAGTTAATGTCCCAGGTATTGTGGAGGAGAAAAGTATGAAATTATTGGCTTAAAATGATCCCAGTGAGACCATTTCTTTTAACAAGATCGTAAAACGCATTTTCTCGGTGAGCCATATATAACTGGCTTGACTATCTAATAAAATTCAGATACAAGCTTAATGGAAGATGGAGCCTGTTAGATTGTCGATTAAGGTGAAATTCCTGCCTGAGATTGCCATTTCTGGGCATTGTCTGTTGGCTGAAACCCTTTCCATCCAAAGGCCCAGAGAAAAGTGTACCAATTCTGCTTATCACAGGGACACAAGATAAATTCAGAGCTAACTGATAATGCCTTTGCCCAACAAGGAGAGATACAGGGAGTGTAGAGTCAAGTTTCGATTCCACAGATAGAATTGGAAAGACTCTGTTACTATCTCAGAGTCCAATGGTTTGAAAGGGGAGCTCAGGCCCCCCCTTCAAACCAGAGATTATGATGATATATTAATTTTGCTTTTGTTTTATACTCATGTTTTATAAACAGGTCTCATGTAGCCCAGGCTGGCCTTGAATTTGCTTTGTAGCTGAGGATGACCTTGAACTCCTGATCCCCCTGCCTCTTCACAGGTGCTAGGATTATACACACATACCATAATACTCAGCTCATATGGTACTTTTGGCAAGCACTCTCACAGAGCCACGTGCCTGGTCCCATTTTGTTTGAATATGAGAAATATTGAAATCTGTGTTTGACGTTGGCTACAGGTGTTGTGATTCAGAACACATAGGCCAATGACCTCAGCCACTGTCTGGCTTAGCTTTGCTCACCCGACAGGAGTTAAGGAGACTTTTCTCAGGAGTTTCAGCTGAGGAACTGCCCAAAACAGTCTGGCCCGTGGACATGTCTGTGAGGGGTTGACTTGATTACATGATAGAGACACTGTATTGAGATGTTCTTGAGATCTCTTTAGCACATCTGTCTTTGTCCGACTTAGAAGGCATCGCCTGTGATGTCAGACACTCAGGTATGTAATGTATCTTGAATTTTTTCAAACCTTATTTTCAATGATGGTTCTTAAATGCTTTAACCTCCCTTTTAGCCGACCACCCACCAGAGGTCATGGGAAAGAAAGGATACGGGGGAAGTGGGCCTGTTTAGAAAGGTTCTTTGGAACAACTCTTGTCTAGAAATTGGCAGTTCTGTTCACAGGTCAGCAGCGGCAGCTCAATCCACTCGCAAACATTTCATGGGCACACCAGCAGTCCAGTTTGGTAGAGTCAGGATACCAAACAGGAATCAGCAGCGGTGGCACGGCCTTGCAGAGACAGCCAGGCCTCAGCCTTGACTCGAGTCAGCAGATGGACCAGGGCCAACAGGAACACCAGGAGAAGTTCTCAGCTGTGCCTCTCTCTCAGTGAGGTGAAGATCAGTGAAGACTCGAGACCCTCAAGCGTTGCACAGCCAGCTCTATAAGCAAGCCTGGCTCCACCTCTGTCACTGTCCGTTGAGTCCTATTTACACCCTCCAAACATCACGTGCGCTCCATGGATCTTATCTCAACATGTGTTTTGGCGTAACACGAATGTCTGTCTCAGCTGACATCACTCTGCCAATCAGCCCGATTCCACACAAGCAACAAGAAGTCAAGCCACACCACCAAAAGTTTTTTGGTGCATTTCTCTCCATAGAGTCCTGCCAAAAAGATCTCAGCTACACAGTATAAGACAGGCCAATACATGTGTGTGGTTAGCAAAGAATCCTTCATCACGTGTCATCACGTGTCTTTTTACATGTTTGTTTTAGAACAGCCTTTCACCTGTGTCCGCTTCAATGAAATGTTCCTTCACGTGTTTGCTTTAGCAAAACACCATCCAATACAGCTGAATTTCTAAAGAACCCTTAAGTGCCCACTTCAATATATGATCTATCTCTAGCTAGGCGTATGGTGAAGCAGTCTGCAGGCTGCTGCCAGGGGCTCCTGTCTGCTCTTTCCCTCAGAGGTCATCTAGCCACTCTCTAAGGCAACTCCATGGAAGACACAAACTCCACAGTATGCTGGTCCTACTGTGGGGCAGGGAGCAGGACACTTCTTGGCACCCTTGCCACCTATTTGGAAAGGAGAGTCAGGTTTCAGTTATGAACCTGATCAGTTTCCCATCTGATTCAGATGAAGAGCCTCTCTCCACATGGGTATTAATGTCAGAGACAGTCTATTCATGGGAGAAGTCCAGCAATGACTGGCTACAGAAGAGTCAGCAACTTAGAAAGGACCTTGAACACACAAACTAGCATTTCCATGCCTTCCTTGCTTATCTGAAAACCAGGGCAATGCTCCTCCACTCCCACAGGAGTCTGAGAGATCCACGTCCTCACAACAGTTAACAGTGGCCATTGATGCCAGACTGGCTCTCCTCATTTACACCGGCAGCATCAGAACAGAGACAATGACGAGGAGCATTAACCTCCATTTCACACATTGTTACACAGGAGCCTTCTAGAGGGAGTGCAGATTGGGCTTAATTTCTAAAGCTCGCCAGGGTTGAGGTGTGACTTCTGACAGGCTGCAGAACTGAGTTTGAACTGGGGGACACTAACAGATTGTACTGGATGCAGACAGTGCCTGATCCATGACTGTTCAGTTAGGAATCATCCATGGCCTAAGTCACTCATCTGGCTTAGAAGGCCCAGCAAACACAGGTGATTGGCTGCTGGAGCACCAATCATTACAGCAGTGGCAGCAGCTGGAGGAGGGCTGCATGTCACAGTCCTAGCAGTTCCAAACATCCCAGCCACAAGGCAGATGGTATCACCAGGGCACAGGAAGAACAGAGTCTTTGAGATGAGACAAGTAGAGAGCTGAGCACACCCAGGCCCATTGGGCAGGCATGTTCCCCAGCTTCAGCTCCGTGTTTTTACCTGTGCAATGAAACTAAGGATGCCCAAATGTGAGCAACATCTGTGTGAGCAATCAGCTCATGTGGACACAGAAGCACAAACTAGATCAGACCAGAGAAAATTTCATAGCAGACCTCGGTGATAACACCTGATGCCACAGGCTCCCTGTGAGCTCCCTGTGTGACCTCAATATGCCACCAAGCTTTTCTGCCCTCTCATCTCTTGTCTGGGATATTTAAATCACATGATCAGAGGCGCCAGTGGGTCAGAGACCAGTGTTGTGGGAGGAACATAATGGGAACATTCTGCCAGCTTATTTACTAAAAGCCCCACCGCCACCCCTTTTCTTCTCTACTGACAATGATAGTAACAGGCAAGATGATCTCAGACTCCCAGCTTGTCCTGGAACTCAAGGATTCCCAGTGACTTTGGACAGGCAGCTGGCTGTCCACAGCTATCACATGCCTACAATGGGTACCTCTGCTAACTGCAAGCCCCTGTCTCATGCAGGTTCCCAACTAAGCCAGGAACCAAGCCAGCAGCTCTGTCCTCCTCACCAAGTGGTCCTTATATAGAACAGGACCTGAGGAAATGGACAATACACTTGACCTTAACCAAAAGGCCAAGAAACAGAGAGACCTGGAGAGGCAGAAGCAGCCCTCTACCAAAGGGAATGGATACAAAAGAGAAGTCACGTGTCTGCTTCCAAAACAACGTTGCTGGACTCAGGAGAAAACCCAGGGCCACCCTCCAGTCACTTCCTTTGGCATTTCTGCCTTCTGGAGATTCTCTCCTTGGCTCGGCTTCCTTGAGCCTCCCTGGGCTTCCTGGCCCAAATCAGCTACAGAACAGTCTCCAGCCCCATCTGCCCGCTTGCTCTGAGCTCTTTCCCATGGAGCCTCTGACAAGCTTGTGACTTTCACACTTTCAGAGGAGGCTTGTCTATGCACTATGTGTGTGTGTGGGGGGGGATGCCACCAGGTGCCCACAGAGCCCGGGAAGAGCGGCTCCCAAACAAGCAGAGGTCACAACACCAATAGTTTCAGCCATCCCCACAATCTGGGGTTAAAAGTACATTCTTTGGACTGTAGGGCTGTATTGTGATAGAGACAATCCTTGGGACAGGATTTCCATATTTTTTTGGGAGCCAGAGTGGGAACCAGGGGTAGGGCGGAGAAAGCATCACAAGGACAGTGGCACTCCTGTGGGCCAAGCTCCAGGGAAGTTGAGGGCACAGCTTCTGTGTGGAGAACAACCGAGAGAGAACAACACTCCCTGCCAATGTCATTGTCCCTCACACAGGACTTACTGGACCCAGAAGCCTCTTGAGCTGCTGTGGGGACCTCTTCGGTCTTCCCGGCACTAGGAAAGCTGAGACGTGAAAACTGCAAAGAGGTTGAGGTCAGCTTAGGTTACAGAGCGAATGCAGACATTCTGAGGAACAGAACTACCAGAACGGTGCCTGAGAACGGAGTAATGTTAGACAGACTAAACCCACAGAGCCCCTAACGGGATCCGACAGCATCTTAGGGACTTGGTGTAGAACAATCATTAAGTATCTGTTTCCATTCCTTTTTTGTTTGCTGTGACCTAACAGTCACCTAACAGTCTTGGCCTGTCTGCCCCGTGACTGAGACACAGAGAAAGGCTGAGAGTAGGGAATGCGGGCAGATGGGTGGGACGGGCAGCATCAGAAAGAAGAAGTCTCTGTCACAGAAGAGCGAGCGACACAGTCCCCTAATCCCCATGGCCTCAGACATGACACCAGAACAGAGTCTATATTCAGGATATGAGAATGTTCCAGACACTTCAGCTACTATGCATGAGGATGCTGCAGCAGCCTGCCATACAAATGTCTGTCTGTAAAAAACCCAGTAGTAACAACCCAATAGCAGTGTTCTCAATGACCCTAACCTAGATCTGGGCAGACATGTATCATTCTTGGGCTCAGGGTTGGTTTTGTTCATATAAATTGGCTACAAATAGCAATCAGGTAGACCCCACTATAGTAAGGCTGGAAATTCAGACTGGGAGGAAGAAGGCCAAACCTGGTGCATCCAAGAAAAGAAGGCTCCCTTGTAGCTGAAGAAAAACTAAGTCAGAAGCAGCCTTCGTCCATCATTCATCTCCAAAGCCATGGTTTGGCTGAAGAGGTGCTTCAGTCCAGACACACACTCACAGACCTAAAAGTACTGTGGCTGTCCAGGATTCCAAACAAGAGTTCCAGGAAGCAGACAGAGTCCTGAGAACCTGCATGAAGCCATGAAGACAATACCACATCCTCTTGGGAGAGTCTCAGCCCTCTGATGTAGGCTTGCTTAAAGGGGTCACAGCCAGAGTACGAGAGAGCTGAGTCTTCCCTGGACCCCTCTCCTCTTCCACATCCAAAAACCCTTAGGAAGTTCAGTGGATGAATAAATCTCTGGCCAGCAGCTAAGTCCCAGGGGCTTCCTCTCTTTTTGTTCTCTGAACTTTCTTCCCCGCCCTGTTAGAGGGCCCTTCCGGCCCAGCCCTTCCTTCAGCCCAGTCTCCTAACATTCAAGACTGAAAACCTAGCCAATAAAACTCCAGCTCAGACAGGACAGCCTGGGACCAACTGTCAAGAGGCTGTGTGACCCAAGCCAACTTGTCAGATCACCTTGTACCTTGTGGTCAGCAAGTCACTGTGGAGAAGGAGGGCACCTTGAGGGTGGGTCTCGGAGAGCAGCCTGTACCCTGGGGCCAAGCTGCAGCTTATATGTATGAACCCACGTCCTGCATCCATCCACCCTAGACTTTGCACTCAGCTTTTCCCAGGGGTAACATACCAGTGCCCCTATACAAGCATGATTTCAACACGGGTTGTACTGCAGACGGCCTGTTAGCATCTAAGATATGAGTTTGTTTATTGTTAGATATGCTTCCTATTCCCTTATATATGCAAAGCACCCTGAGGAATGACACCCAAAGTTGACCCCTGGTCTCTACATGTGCATACATACATGTAACACATGCATTGGCCTCTGGTTGCACATATACACATATGTATGCATGTGTGTGTGCACATGTGTGCATTGAAGCGCAGCTTCAATGACAGCTGCGCTGTCTCCATCACATGAGGACATGAGACTCTAATGGGAGCCACTCTGGCCATTAGCTTCTCCAGTGGCTCTAAAGACATTCCTAGTTCATGGGTCACCATGGGGATGGGGAACACAGAGGTTTGTGGGGTTAGAGAGGTAAGTGACTGCCAGGTAGACCACAGCTCCTCAGTCAGACTGGGACTCCTGCTCTGGAGTGCTAGGGACTCAGGTTCTCCAGTGGAACATGGAGAAAAGGCAGTACCGCAGGGCAGCATTCAGATGAACCAGAACAACCTGGTCCCACACAATCTGCACCTCCTTCACCTTGTTCCCAAGTCACAAGTGCATTGACTGGACCAAGCTGTAAAGTGTGTGTGTGTGTGATCTATGTGTGTGTGTGATCTATGTGTGTGGTGTGTGTATATGCATGTGTGGTGTGTGTGTGTGGTGTGTGTGTATGTAGTGTGGTATGTGTATGTGTGCTGTGTGTATGTGCTATGTGTGTGTGTGGTGTGTGTGTGTGCGTGTGAGGTGTGCGGTGTATGTGTATGTGTGTGGTGTGTGCCCTCTGTGGAAGCCAGAAGTAGATGTAAGAACATTGAGTGTCTCTCTTACTTTTTGAGGCAGGATCTCCCACTGAACCTGGAACTCACTAATTTTTCTAGACTGGGTGCCCAGCAAACCTTGGGATGCTCTGTTTGCACCTCCCCCAAGTGCTAGGGGTACAGAGGCAGAGCCCAGTACCTCCCTTTTGGTGATATTTCACGTCTCCTCACATCAAAGCTGTGAGGAACTTGGGAGTAGCAGTCAGGAAACCATAGTCCTGACTCCAGGCCCAACTTGGCCATGAGGAACATTCTTTTTTCTTCCTCAAGCCCATATAGAAGCTTCTGAAAGCTCACGTTCCTGCTCGGCAAAACTGGGAAGATCCAGCCTATGGTGGTTTGAGCAGAACTGCCCCCACAGGCTCATGAATTTGAACACTGGTCCCAGTTGGCGGTGCTGATTACTGAGGCTCTGGAACGTTTAGGATGTGGTGCCTCTGTGGAGGAAGCACATTACTAGGTGTGCTAGTGGGTGCACACGTACACACGCACACACACACACACACACTCAACCCACTTCCACTTCACACTCTAGGGTCAGGAGGTCACTGTGTATGACTGTGATCCTCACTCTGTGCCCACAACCTTCACGCACACTGCCTCCACGGAGATGCTCGATGAATGGATGGGTCCACAGAGAACTCCCTGTGTTTCATGTTTAATGGGAGAGATCAACTCCAGGGGTTTCAGTGTTATCAGGAATCACCTGGGGGGGGGGGCAGAAATTGATTCCAAATAACCAGCATCGGATCACACCCATCTGCTTCCCGTTCCCTGGGTCAGCAGCCCCGCCCAGGGAACCGGTGCCATGCCCTACATGTGTAAACCCACCATCCGCAGCCAGCATTCTACGCTCTTGCTCTCTGTAAAGCAGTCAAGCCCAGGAAGCGTCCTAGGAAAGTTGCTGGAGGGATCCAGCAACTTCCATAGCCTGAGAAGGAACATAGCCCTGCTGTTCAGAGGAGCCTGAGGCTGAGCCTGGAGTCAGAAAGAGCAACTGCTGTGTTTTGGAGATGGCTCAAATGTGTCCCCTGAGGCTTTCCATTGAGATTTAATCCCCATTGTGAAGCAGGAGAGAGTGGAAATTTAATCTGACTACAGGGTTCAGACTTGAGCCCCTGGGAGGTGAGGAGTATTGGATATCCGTCATTAGGGTAAAGCCCATGATTGAATCCTGGTGGCTTTATGAGACAGAGGGGGAAAACAGTATGTGTCTCTCTTCCTGACATTCTGAGTCACCATGGGACTCTTGCCAGGAGAAAGGTCACCACCAGTGACCTTCAACCTTGTATCTGGAGAACTGTAGCCCAAATAAACTTTTTTTATAACTTTGTGATATTGTATTATTACCAACAGAAATATAGGTCACAGGCGACAGTCCCTTCCCCAATATGGGATGCTCATGGATGAAGCAAATAATAGTTCCCTTTGAACTCCATAGGGCCCTAAAATTGCTGTGACAGGTAGTGGCCAAGAGCCTCCTCTCTACATACCCTACACCCCGGGCCACTTTGATGTCTTTAATTGGTGTGAATGATCAGCAAAGTCCATTATGTTTATTCCTTAAGTGGGAATTTGTGTGTGTGCATAGGTGTGTGCTGCATGTGTGTTTATATTCATGTGTGTGCATATATGTGTGCAAGTGCATATATGTATGGTATGTGTGCATGTGGAGGCCAGAAGCTGACATCAGGTGGCTTCCTCACTTGATTTCTACGTTATTTTGAGGCCAGGATTTCTCAGTGAACCCTGGGGCTTGCTGCTTTGCCCAGACAAGCTGACCAGCAAGCTCTACGCCTCCACCTGCCTCTACTTCCAACACTGAGGGGTTCGGATACGAATTGCCACATTCAGCTTTTTATGTGGGTACTGGAAGCTCCAACTTGGGTCTTTGTACTCTATAGCAAGCACTTTACAGATGGAGCCAGCTCCCCAGGCCCCAGAGTCCTTGTTTTAAATAAGAAACAAGAAAGACATTGTAGTAGAATACAGAATAACTGATCTAACTGATCAAGGAATGGGCCCTTGCTTTTTATAGACGTGATGGTAGGCTTTGTGCTGTAGAAGAGCATGACAGATGTTCTAGGGTGAAGACTACATGACTACCTACAGTCCACAGGACTGGGAGATCCCACCAGACAAGAAAGGGCCCGTGTATATGGTTCAGATCGATCTGTGGATAAAGTGACCCTGCCCAGGATTCATCCTTCCTTCTTCAAACTGAAGGCAGCAGGTCCGCTCTAGATAGCATCTTGGCATCGGGGACTCCATAGTTGCCATGTGGAAAAGCCAGGGCACAGAGAGAGATGGAAGCCAGAGCCTGGGTTGGCCCATCTGTCTCAGAGAGTTGCCTCACAAAGGGGCCAGCTGTCTGATCTTAGAGACATTTAAAATGGAATTATATCAGGAAGCAGCCAGGTCTAAACTGTGCTGCCCTCTTCCAAATCACATCCATGTCCTGTTCTGTTGGCTTTTGGAGTTGAGCTCATAAAACCTCTATTCCCTCAGCCAATGGGAATGAATTATATAAGAAGCATGCAGGTGTCAGGAAACCCAGCCGCACATAGCCTGGCCCAGCTGAGCTAGTTAGGGCTTGAGGCAGGAGAGAAAGAAAAGGCCACTGCATTTGTCCACAGGTTTCCTCCTGCTTCTTTTACTTTGATTTTGCTGGGTCTACTGTAGCCCGAGCTGGCCTAGAACTCTGTAGTTAAGGATGACTTTGAACTCCCGATCCTCCTGCCTCTGCTCCCAGAATGCTGGGATTATAGTTGTGCCATCCTGAGACTCAAGCCCAGGGCTTCCTGTGTGCAAGCCAGCACTCTACCAGCTAAACTACATCTCCGACCCTAAGTTTCCTTTCCCTTCTGTTTGGGTTTTTTGTTTTAAATCCCAAACTCAGACACTTGCTTCATGGAAATTATTCCCTTAACAACGGTCTCACCTGGGACCATGGAAACTAGCAAGAATTCTGACAATGAACCATGAGCAAATGAGAAAGAACTCTGGCAGCATCCCTTAGTGTGCGGAACCACCCACCGCCACAGCGGAGGATCACTGTGCTGAATGTGTCCTGCAGAGTCTTGTGTGTTGGAGACTCAGTCCTCCTGCAGCATGGCAGAGGTGAGGCTAAGGGAGTGATTGAGGAACAACACCAGAGGTTGTTCTCTGGCCTCCACAAGCATGCACACACACACATGCATACATACATGCATGCACACACATGCATACACACGTGCATGCAAATACATATATGCATACATGCACACACACATGCATGCAAATGCACATATGCACACACATGCATGCATACACATATGCATACACGCACGCATGCACACACATAGACATACACATACATGTATGCACACACACAGATATACACATGCATGCACACACTTATACATGCATACACATATATGCATACACACATTCATTCACACACATATGCACACACATATGCATGCACACACATGCATACTCACATATGTATACACAATACATGCACACACACATAAACATACATATGTACACATATAACCCTAGCTTACCCATCTACAGTGGCCTAACCTGAAAAGGCAGCCCAGAAAAGGGGGCTTGGGATGAAGTCTGTGGCCATCTCTAAGATATCCATGTCCCCACTGGGCTGCTTCACACAGGCAACACAAGGCTCGAGTGTCCGCCCCACAGGTTTGGACAGATGCTAACTACCACAGGAGCACCGTGGGCACTCCCCCTCCCCCCTTTCCACCACTTTAGCATCTCAGTATCCCATAATGCTAAAAACATAAACTTTGATTCAGCTTTTCAAACTTCTGTGGTCCTGTCATAACAACAGAGGGCTGGGCGCTGGGGGGCAAGATGGAGATCAACTTAATCCTCCCCATGGGCACACAAGCTCCTCAGATGTTTGCCTTTGGCCCCAGCAGAAGCTTTGCATCAGAGAGCCCAGCTGTCTGTTGTTCATGTTTCAGTAGGAGAAGCTCAGAGGCAACACTTCTCTCTTAACGCAGAGATGAGTTTTATTAAAAATGTCTGTTATAGCCAGCCTGTATCAAACCAGTCTGCTAATCAGACCTGCCTGCAGCTCCTTTATCACAGACACTCTTGGTGGACTTGTCACAAACGCCCGCTCCAGACTACCCACCTAGCCCTGGAGAGGTTAGGAGAAGGGAGGCCAAGAACAGAGGGCGCCCCCTTCCATTCACACCTAAGGTAACACCTTCCCTGACCTGGATGTCTCCTTATGCGGAGACCCAACCTGGAATCCTACTGCCAGGTGTGCTCACAGATAAATAACATGCCCACATCAAAACCAAGCATGGCAGGGAACCCCCACACTGAGGAGGCAGACAGGAGGATCCCTGGGGCTTACTCAGTTGGCCAGCCTGGTTGAATTGGGAAATTCTAAGTTCAGTTAAAACCCTGTCTCTAAAAATTAAGTGAGGGCTGGCCTAGCAGATAATCCCAACACTTGAGAGGCAGAGGCAGAAGGATCTCTGTGAGTTCAAGACCAGCCTGGTCTACACATACAAAGTGCCAGATCAGCCAGGGCTACACAGTGAGACTCTCTCTCCCTCTCCCTCTCACTCTCTCTCTCTCTCTCCCCCCTCCTTCTCTCCCTCTCCCTCTCCCTCCCCCCTCCCCTCTCTCTCTCCCTCTCCCTCCCTCCCTCCCTCTCTCTCTCTCTCTCTCTCTCTCTCTCTGTGTCTGTCTCTCTCCCTTGCCCCCTTCTTCCCCTTCTCCTCCCCCTGCCTTCTCCCTTCCCCTCCCTTCCCTAACCTCTTTCTTAGTTCCTCTCCCCCCTCCCCTGAAGATGAGACAGCACCAGGAGACCCTGAAAACCAAACACTTTAAGGTGGCAGGAAGCAGGACACAAAGCATGAAAAGAAAATTCTTCCTTTAGTGGATGGGCAGATCAGGAGCTTAAGGTCACCCTTGGCTGTGTACTGAGTTCAAGGCCAGCTTGGGCTTCATGAAAGCTTGCCCTAAAATAACAACAGTCTGACATATCCATTAATCTCAAGGTTTTGAAACAGAAAATGTTAGTTGTCTGTCATATAGGAGCAGTGTCACAGAAAATTATTAGTATTAAATGAAACACAATGGTGTTATAAGTATCTTTTCAAATTTAATTGGTTAGTATAATGAAAATGTCCCCATAGGAAACTCAAATTCAGCATGGCATAGCAACATCAGCAGTACAGGACTGGTCTCTGCCTCCCCTCCCCCAGATTATTTACATAGCGTAAAGTCAATTTGTGATATATCTGATATTTAATAAAGGACAATTGCTAACTTTAAAGTACAGATAAAAGGAGGGAAGAAAGGAAGGAAGGATGATGGATGATGGAAGGGGGATTGGAGGGAGAGAGGGAGGGAGGGAGGGAAGGAGAGAGGGAGGGAGGGAGAGAGGGAGGGAGGGAGAGAGGGAGGGAGGAGAGAGGGAGGGAGAGAGGGAGGGAGGAGAGAGGGAGGGAGGGAGAGAGGGGGAGGGAGGGCCCTGAGGAGAAACAAGAGATTATCTCCACCCAGCTGGGGTCCCTGACAGCAGACTGAGTCAATCAGACTGAGGTTTGCACCTCTCTCCATAGCCTTAAAAGGTGGCCACTAAAAGTCACTGTGCCACCAAGGGCTCCTCCTACCCTGATCGTGACTGAAGACTCCTAAAGGTCTGCTGTCTCTCAGAAGAGTGCTCCCCCAGATCTGCATGTAAAGACCTCTCCCCTGAGGTGCTATAGGGAGATGGCAGAACTTTGGAGGTGCCCAATGGGTGGTCTTTAGGTCATTGGTGGTGTGACCTTCAAGGTGACTGGTCTCTTAGTGTATCTTCATGTCCTAGCTCACAGAATGAGCCTGGTTCTCATGTGTGTCTGCCATGGTGTGCTTGCTGACCCCATGTGCTCAGGCAGAACATCATGGCAGCAGGATCCACCCAGAGCCCAGGCTCTGTGTCTCTTGCCTGCTCGATGCACACCAAGGCATTGCAATGACTTCAGTTAAACGTGTTGACACTGGCACCTTGATCCACCCTCTAGCTACAGAGTTCAGACAAACACCCACGGGTACCCAGCCCTCTCAGCAGCCAGCCACACAGGCTCTCTTCCCCTCCCCAGTGTGTCCTCTGGAATCCTTAATGTTTCCATGAGACCCTGCGTTGGGTGCGCTACCCAGTCCGATGCATGGACTGCCCCTCCCTGCCAGGTCTCTCTGGGATTCTTGTCTCTGGGGTCCATTCTGTGCAGCCTTTGAAAAGTGCAGATGCAACCAGTTGCTGACTACTGGAATGTTCCCTTAACTCCTGAGTCCTTGATGACTCCACATGAGATCAAAGGCTTTGCTTCCCCAGATCTCCTTAAATGGTCATTCCACTCTGGAGTGCCTGGCAGAACTTGACAGGGAAACACTTTGTGAGATAAGGGTTGGGGTTGGCGCCCCTTCCACAGCCAAAAATGCAGGGAGTCAATCCATCTCATCGGGGTGTGTGTGTGTGTGTGTGTGTGTGTGTGGTGTACGTGGCGTGCATGGTGTGAGTGTGCACAAGCACACAAGTGCACAGTTGTCTCTATAAAAGCCAAAGGACACCCTCAGGAGTCATTATTCAGACACCACCCACCTTCCTTTGAGTCAGGGTATCTCATGTCTCCTTAGCCTGGAACTCAGCAACTTGGCTATAAATCCCAGAGATCCGAATGCCTCAGCCTCCCGCACTGGGATCACAAGTCACTTCTGTTTGTCTCTGTCTGTCTGTCTCTCTGCCTCCTCGCCCCACCCCCTGGCCTTCTATAGCGCTGGGATCACAAGCCTGTGTCACTTCTGTCTGTCTCTGTCTGTCTGTCTCTCTGTCTCTGTCTCTCCCCCCCCCCGGCCTTCTCCCCCCCCCCCTTCCTTTTAAGCGGGTCTTCATGCTTGCACAGAGCAACAGAGCAACCTCCCAGCGTCTGGCTATGTTTCCAGGTGGGGGATCTGTCTCCTGAGGAAGAGGCAGAGGCTCCTGAGGTGAGCACAGCAGGTCATCACACCAGTACTGGGAAATCACATGCAGGAGATTATCTTACAACGGGAAGGGAAGTATTAAGACAGAAAGTCATGTCAAAGCCAATCTATTAAATAATTGCTTATCTTGGGGCACAGGGAACCTGTCTCTGAAACCTGCACTTATCTTGGAGGCAGGCTGCCTCCCCAGCAGAAGTCTGTCAACGGCAGAAGAGGGGGAGGGGAGCTGTTCCTTAAGGATTTTCTTCCCCTGCCGTCCTAAGCATTGTCAAGACACAGCTCCTGTCATCTGAGGTGGTTTAAAATAAAAGTTTTTAAAAGAACAGATGGAAAGAGGGAGCCACAGGCAGACAGTGTGCAAACAACAGCAGAGTTTCAAGCAGTGGCGGATAGAGAAACAGAAAATAGACTAGCCAGTGCTAGAACCTCCCTCCAAGACGGCAACCAGGCATAGCCTTTCTGGAATGAAGTCCTTCTCTGTGCACAGTCCCCTCCTCGTTCTGTGGAGTCGGCTCAGGGACTGCAAGGGGAGATCAAACCTGATGTGCAGCTGTGTCTGATATAGTTAAATCAGTTTGAAGGGCTGGGGGTCACGGGAGCTCCCAAGCAAATGAAGAAAAACTGCTGCAAGAACACGGACACTTAAGAGAGAGGTGGTGGTGGTGGTGGAGGTGGTGGTGAGGTGGTGGTGGTGGTGGTGGTGGTGGTGGTGGTGGT
>JADRCH010000135.1:3577306-3591034 GCA_019843965.1 Rhynchomys soricoides
GGTGGTGGTGGTGGTGGAGGTGGTGGTGGAGGTGGTGGTGGTGGTGGAGGTGGTGGTGGAGGTGGTGGTGGTGGTGGTGGTGGTGATGATGATGGAGGTGGTGGTGGTGGTGGTGGAGGTGGTGGTGGTGGTGGTGATGGTGGTGGAGGTGGTGGTGGTGGTGGTGGTGGTGGTGGTGGTGGTGTGTGTCTGTGTGTGTGTGTGTGTCTGACTTTCTGTGTATGTGTCTGTGTGTCTGACTTTCTGTGTATGTGTCTGTGTGGGGGGTGTGTCTGTGTGTGTGTGTGTCTGACTTTCTGTGTATGTGTGTCTGTGTGTATGTCTGTGTGTGGGGTGTGTGTGTCTGTGGGGGGGAATGGGGGTGTCTCTGTCTCTGTCTTTCTGTGTATGTGTCTGTGTGTATGTCTGGGTGTGTGTCTGGGTGTATGTATGTATGTCTGTGTATGTATCTGTGTGTCTCTCGATGTGTGTCTGGGTGTATGTGTGTATGTCTGTGTATGTATCTGTGTGTCTCTCGGTGTGTGTGTGTGGTGTGTCATGTGTGTATAATGTGTCTCTGTGTGTCTCTGTGTGTGGTATGTCTATGTACATATGTCTAACAGTAACGGGAGTCAATGTTGAAGGAGGCAAAATACCTGTATAATTCAGTGCCCTGAGGGGTGTGATGGCCTCCTTTCTGAGAGGAGGGCACTGATCCTCCTACCAAGAGCACCCAACTTCCCACGTTGCAATAGAGCATTGACATCTACAAATATGCTGGGCCATGTTCACAGCTATCCTGAGCTGCAAGTAACCCATGCTAGACAGGACAATAACACCTGCTAGACAAAGACGTCCCCGTGCCTATGTCAACAGCTACTTCATGAGTCTCTCAGTGAGCAAAGGCTCAGTTGCTACCCACACAGTCACCTGGGCATGGTCTAAGACAACCAGGGGTCCCTCATTTCCCCTCGGGAACGCTCAGGGGCCAGACAGCTATGGAACCTACGGTCTTGGGTTACCAGGGTGGCAGGCAAAGGTGTGTCATTGAATAGATGCCATCGGGTGACCTAAAACATTCTGGCGTTGCTTGCCATCCCCATGACCCCAGATACCACACCATACACACACACATACACACACACGATGAAATACACATGCATACATACACACATACATATACACACCACACCTTCACACATACTGAAATACACATGCACACACATATACACACTGAAATGCATGCACCAGCACACACACACAGACACACACCATCATAACTAAAATAGAACGGGGCCAGTACCAGCAGTGAAAGGATCCATGAGGAAGGGAAGAAGCCCTGAGTAGAGGGGGGAAGAGGGTCTGGAGTTTAGAAACACATTTCTCTGCCCATCCTGGAGCTCAGCCACTTGCACGTGGCTACTTTCAAAACGCTCCCTACGATGTGCGGCCTCTGGAGTTTGAGTCTGTCTAGTCTTCATCTCAGCCACCTAAACAGGGCTCTTAGAACTCGGTGGGCCTGGGAGAACCCTCCCTACTGCCCAGTGACAGACTGTGATAGTGGGTTCTGAGCCTCCTGTTCCCCTTCCAAAGACAGTCTAAGCCATGTTGGCAACGTGAGGATTGTTGACCACAAAGACAAGTCTTTATTAAGCCACACCCCCATATTAAGCCACACCCCATATTAAGCCACACCCCCATATTAAGCCACACCCTTAGTCTCATTGTTGCCTCACCTGGATTCCTATTTCAATGGTAATGATCATTCATGAGAGCTTAAAATCTTTGTCCCTAGGACCTGCAGGATGGCTCATATGCCATGTCACACGAACCCCTACCTATATACATACAAAATAATACACAAATGTCAAATAACTTTTTCTGAGAAAATCTAACAGCATTGTAGGAGAGGAAAACAGCCAGCCAGTGGGTCACACAACAACCACCACGAACTGCAGGGCTGAGTGCCTGAGACTCAACTTCCTAAGCCTTTTACCAGGCTTGGAGATGAATTCCTCGTATCCCACAGTTCTGCCAGCAGCCTAATTAATTAAAGCAATCAGGTTGGGGTTCCCCACGGCTGGCACGGGAGCTTTGAGCTTCTCCTTGGTGCCTGGCTCATGCCTCTATTATTGCCTTTTAAACACAGCTCCAACCACTGCACAGGGTCCCCAGCAAGGAGCTGTGGGAACCTCAAAGGCATCGACCCAAGTCGGTGCCAATCAGGTGCATCAACGGCATCGTCATCAATCTTTCTCTAAATCTTCACTTCCAGCCACACGGACAGGTCAGCTGACTACCAACCAGACAAGTGGAAAATCAATGTAAGTTTCTGAAAGAGGGTTTAAATAAAATATCCCTCACCATCAAGCCTAACTTCATCTCCTGTTAAGAAGATAGACGTCTCGAGGCAGGTGCGCAGAGGGTACAACCACTCCGAGCCAAGAGCTACGATGGCGATGATGCTCAAAAGGCATACAACTGTGCTGATGTATCTGTTACTTTATTCTGTGTTTTACAGGAAAAAGATTGAGCCTCTCAAGGTGACAGACGAGCTCCCAGAATGCCCCTCTCTCTCCTGTAGTTTCTCTTGAGACTGGCTCCCAGCAGCAGCAGCGAGAGCCTTCGCTGGTGAGCTTCGCCACAGCGCCCTCTTGTGGCCATAGTCCTGATGGCGCTGCTCCTGATGCCTTCGGAAGGGCTCACTTCTGGCTCTAATCACAACCGTTCACCCGGGTTACGAGGAGAGTCCAGTCCAAGCGGAGCACGGCAGCTCGGGTAGAGAAGTGTTTTCTTTCTTTCTTTTTTTCTTTCTAGTGTGCCACCATCCTTCTTCCTGCCTCTTCTTCTAAGTATTGGCTGAGAAGCAGACATCCAGGTCAGACTCCGCATCCTCTAAGACGGCATCTCCCTCCAGTGGCCCACATTCTGAGAAGATCCTGTATATGACTTTAGAACGAAAAGACCACTGGCCCAGAGTTGCCCCTCACCCGTACAGATTCTGTGCACTGTTTGTAAAAGAGAGACTGGATCGCAAGGCGAGGCACCTGAGGATCCCAGAGCTGTGGCAACCGAAGGTGAAGGAGGACCTGGATTTGTCCACAGCTGTGGGGAGGAAGCAGGGGAAACTCAGTGTGTGTGGCAGGCATGCCAGGCTGTGCACAACTAGGCCAACTCAAGTATATTTAAATCAGGTGAAAAGATAACTTTCTCCTCAAAGATTCATCATCTTTAATAGTATTATTACTCTGTTAAGACTTCCCACTGCTCAATGGACTAAGGATTTCTGATCTGGGCAATGGTGATGCATACCTTTGATCCTAGCACTCGGGAGGCAGAGGATCTCTGTGAGTTTGAAGCCAACGTGGTCTACGTAACAAGCTCTAGGACAGTCGGGACTATGTAGAAAGACCCTGCCTCAAAAGAAAGTTATAACAGGACAAAGACTGGGTTGACCTCCACACTTAAAATTAAAATATATCTTTTTTAAAAGTTCCCTGCTTACAAGGAGCAGGGAAGCCATAAAACTTACAGGACTCCCAGGTTCCTTCTCAAGGCTGTATAATCAACCAACAACTGTCTACTAGAGTAGACTCCTCAGTCTATAAGGAACTGCAGCAGCGCAGCTTTTGGGAGTCCTTGCCCATGACAGAGTGGGACTTCTTCAGTCCCTCGGTCTCTGTGCTCCCATGCATGTAATCCCAGTAAACTCGCTGATTCACCAGACCGGACTTGCATGGAATTGCTTTGGGGACCTGGGGCCCTCTCTGGGTTAATAGACATTCTCTAGCCTCGAGTTGTTTTTCTCTGGGACAGGGACTCACAGGGGTCTCTCCTGGCTTTCAGTGAAAGTCCCAGGGATGTGGGTAGACACAGGACTGGCTCTGCTATGTCCCCATATGAGGTGTTGTCCCCAACTAGAAATGCTGAAAACCTTCCAGACGAGTTCAGACCAAGATTCCAATCCTAATGGCCAAATCTGTATAAATGGGCTGACTGTGTATAACAATAATGGGCTATTTCAAAAGCTGGAACAAAGGGGTTTGGGTGTTTTCACCAAAACATAATATAGGGCTGGGCCAGTGAGAGTGTTTGGCAGACAAAGTGGCTTGCTGACAAGTCTGATGACCTAAGCGTGATCCCTAAAACACAAGTGGCAGAAGGAAAGAACCAGCTCCAACAGGTTGTCCTCTGAGCACATATGCACCGCGGTAGGTGGGAGCATGTATGAAATAAACAGGTAACCACAAAGAGTACAGGGCTAGGGATACAGCTCAGTGGTACAGTGTCTACCCACTGTACTCAAGGTCCTGAGCTCAATGTCCACTAACACACAAAAAGAAAGAATTCACACTTGAGGAGAGAGAGGGACTTAATCAGATTTAAGTATTCCACATGTGTTGGAACACCACATGCTACCCTGCAAACGTGTGATACCTTCATGCTTTCATGATCAGTGGGAAAAAAATAAATTTAAGAAATAAAATATCTGTCCTAGAGTAATTATAACGCTGCTTTGTTTTGTGGAATAACCCATGGATGCAGAAGGAGAGACCAGATACAGTGACGCATGTGTGAAAACACACCAGACTTTTGATCAAGGTAACTTCAATACCTACTCGTTCTTATTTCCGTCTAAGTAATTTTCACTTTGTAACCTTTCTTTCCTTTAGGGGGAGGGGCATTGTTGGTGTGAATATCTGTATGTGGTATGTGTAGTGAATGTGCATGTATGTGCATGTGCTTGATTGTGGGCGGTGTGCGTGTGTACACCTGTATGCAGCGACTGAAGGACTGCAGTAGTCATTCCTCCGGTACCATCCACCTTGTCTTTGGTACAGTGTCTTAGTTAGGGTTTACTGCTGTGAGCAGACACCATGACCAGGGCAAGTCTTACAAGGACAACATTTAATTGGGCTGTCTCACAGGTTCAGAGGTCAGTCTGTCATCATCAAGGCGGGAGCATGGCATCCAGGCAGGCATGGTGCCGGCAGAGCTGAGAGTTCTACATCCTCATCTGAAGGCTGCTAGTGGAAGACTCACTTCCAGGCAGCTAGGATGAGGGTCTTAAAGCCCACACCTACAGTGACACGCCTACTCCAACAAGGCCACACCTCCTAATAGTGCCACTCCCTGGGCCGAGCAAATACAAACCATCACATACAGCATCTCACTGGCCTTGCATTCAAATACTAGGCTGGGCTAGCTGGCCAGCAACTCGAGGATCTATCTGTCTCCATGTCCCCAGTGCTGGCATTACAAACTTTTATTAAAAGTTCTAACCATGGTGAGCTGTAGAGATAGCTCAGCAGTTAAAGAGCAGTGACTGCTCTTTCAGAGGTCCTGAGTTCGATTCCCAGCAACTACACATTGGCTCACAACCATGTGTAATGGAATCTGACGCTCTCTTCTGGTGTGTCTGAAGAGAGCAATAGTGTACTCATATACATAAAATAAATAAGTCTTTAAAAAAGTTCTAACCATGTTTATGCAACAAGCCCTTTGCCCACTGAGATATCTCCCAGTCTAGTGTGGTGTGTGTGTGTGTGTGTGTGTGTGTGTTTTGACATAGAGTCTCAAGCTAGCCCGGAACTCAAGATCCCATGTGGAGGCTCAGGCCTGTGGTACCACACTTAAATGTCACTCAGTGTTCTTTACTGGCAATGGAGGCAACTTCCACCTGAGGACCTAATTGAAGACTGCCTGAGAGCTTAAAGATTGGTGACGCAAACAATGACAGCCAATCGGGAACTGCCACTTGGAGGACATGCTTGCTTGAGACCAATGGGATGCCAGTGGAGGATATAAAGGGTGATCCCTGAGGATTAATAAACAAGTTGCTGCTTCACTCTCACCTGCTCCCCGTGTCTGAGCCATTGATTCTGAACCTTCTCTCCTACTGCCTCCAGGGAGTCGCTGGGCAGGACAGCAGGACTCATGCTGTCTGCACTGCATCTTGGGGCAGCAGACAGAGTCTGGCTTAGTCCTCTTACTCTTCTGAAGATGAGGATCACAAAACTCATTACAAAGAACAGATGGGATGGTAAAGACCCCAGCGCTGGAAAGACACAGTGATCTGCCTCCTGACAGCTTTATGATTCAATCTACCCAAAGGGTCTGCAAGAGACCCCACCATCTTATTAAAAATCAGGGTCCGAATTTATCTGAGTTGGACATGAAACTATATTTTCATTAGAAAGTTTTATAAACTGTGTCAATCATAATGGAATTCTTATTAGTCTAGTGGTTTTTGGCAACGAGCCTGCTGACCCCGAGGGGACTTCAATATGAACTTTGTACGTGCTGTGACGACAGGACACTCTTTCATAGCTAGTGATGTATTTGCCTTTTACTACCCCCTAATCAAGTGGCTGTTTGTCTTATACACCTCTCACTGAGTAGGCTGACAACTTCTATCATGTGATACCCACACGCCCACTGCAGATGGGAAACCCGCACATACTAGCTATCAATCATCAGTACGTGCACGAGCATGTTTCATTCATAGGCCTCAGTTTCCCCACAATGGATCATTATTGACTACCTCCCGTGTGGGACACAGGCTAAATTATATTTATATAGGACTCCAAGCGTTCCTGCTGGGGGAGAGCTTTAGTCAGTGACAGGGACATCACCATCCCAGGTCACAAATTATGACAATTACAGCCATGACTTAGTAAATCTGCTGACTAGGCTGATATGTTTTCAAAAGCAACATGCCTGTCCAAATGTTCACTTGGTCCTTGGAGGCTCTGAGGAAGTCAGGGAGGACCTGCTATGGATCTATTCTTTGGGCTTATCTATGACAACATTTGCAGAAACAGAAGAAAATTAAGTTGAAGACTTTCTTTAGAAACTATTTTACTCAAAGGCAAAAACAATGAATGAAGCTCAGAATTCTTTTCAGATGTTTGGCCCCTGGCTCGGATAGAAGAAGCTGCCTTGGTTTGGAAAGATAGAACTCAGTTCAAAGCGTGAAGCAGTGAGAGATTGCAGGTAGGGAAACAGCCTCCTTCAGAGCAAAGAAACACAGACGAGGGATGAGTGGGGTGGGAACATGTAACTGTGATAAGTCTAAATGAGTACGGTGAGTCCAGATGAGTATGGTGTCCTCATTGGGCAAAATTATAATGGCATGAAGCAATGAGGGGCAGAAACTGAACCTTTACTTTCTTAGTCTTTCTGGAGGACCTTCCCCCTCCTGTCAGCTCAACCTTGGAGAGTTTCTGGAAACATCCCTCCCCTCCAACACAAACTGACTTCTCTTGCTCTGGTGCCATACCCAATGTGTCTTTGGCTGTCAAAGTCTTTAACCCTTTTCAAGCACTAGAAAAATCTACAGATGCCAGATTCTTTCAGAAGACTTCTGCTGTGAGACCCAGACCTATGAAAAGTCCAGCGTTTCGCAAAAGCCCTCCCCTACTGACTTTCACCCACCTGCTGAAATCCTTCCCACACTTGGGTGGACACAGAATTCAATCCAACCACCAACCTCTTACAGCTAACAGAGTCAGCGGGTCTCTGCCCTTGATCCCACGCCTGCTCACCTCACACCTTGTCCGCATTCACACAAGACAGATGTTGGTGAGGCACATTTCACAGGGAAACTGAATTACGAAGTTACTCAACGTTGTGTTGAAACAGCAGACTCGACCCTCGTGGATGACTGTTCCAATGCTCTGCGGGTTTGTTCAACAACTGCCTTTAGCACAGCAGTTCGCCCGAATTAATTTCTCCTGGGACTTGACTGGGCATTGAGCTGAGGCACAGCTGGCATCCTCTCCACGCCAGCACCTTAGGAGGATCCAGACTCCAAGGTGAGCTGTGGTCGTTGTTACAGAGCATTAGAGTTTCTTCCCGTGCACCTCCCTGACAGTGAGTGCTTAGACAAAGCAGCTATGGGAGCCATGCTGTTGAGACTGGGCCCATATTCTTTCTCCATGTGGTATTATGGCCTGTCTACTAACAGTGAGGACTCACCCCTACACTTGGCCTGGGAGAGGTCACATACTCAGGTGAGGTCCAATAACTCTCCCTACCCCCTCCTTCTAGGAGGACTGTCAACAGTCACACACAGTCACATCTGGTCTTGCGCAGAAGTCAAGGCTTCACAACAGTCTCTCTGGTTTCCATTCACCATGAGGTAAGCAGTTGTGCTCCACCATGCCCCTCTGCCATGACGCCATGACGCCATGATGCCATGACGCGCAGGCCCAGAAGCAACGGTGTCTGCTAATGTGGGCTGAACCCTCCGAAACCGGGAACAGAAGGCATCCTCTCTTTCCGAGTTAGTCTGATATTTTATTGTAGTGATGAAAAGTGGCTCATCCACCACCTATGTTATTTAAATTCTCAGCATCACCCAAACAACTGGCAGGTGCTCATGGGATATCCACTACAGGCCATACCTCCGCTGTGAGGAAAGCAAGGCCCAGCAGCCAATCACATGCCAATGATACTTAGACTAAACTCATCCATCATGACACCCAGATGGTGGTAGCTGTCCACATCACTTTGAGTTCCAAAAATGACAGAAGTCTAGGAAATCAAATGCAAAAATTTTAAAAGAAATTTTAAGTGAGAATGTGCCGGGACAGACGGATTTGGTGTCAACCGAGGAGGTTCGAGGGGCTCTGCTTCCATTTTGAAGGCAAGCATGTGTTTGAAATCTGGTCCTCACCCATGGAGACACGGGAGTCTCCAACTCTCTTATTTAATCTTATTGTCAACGCCATCATATGGAGAGATGCTTAAGCAGTTAGTGCACTGCACCCCTGGCTGAATAGTTGTGTGGGCCTTTCCAGAGGTGATTGGAGCATGAGAACTCAGTGATTTAATCCATTCACGGTCTCAAAATCTAAGTGGATGACTGGCAGATGGAGGGGCTGTGCAGGACTGTGGAAGGCGGGGCCTGTGGAGGAAGTTCGTCATAGGAGGTGTGGCTCTAGCTCCTGCTTATTCTCTCTGCTTCCGGTTACGTGACGTGGACCCTGTATTCTTCGCATCCTTCCAACACAATATTCTGCCTCCCCACAGGCCCGGAGAGCCAAAGGAGCCAGATTGCATGCATTCTGACGTTTCTGTAACCCTGAGCCAAAATAAACTTTTGTCCTTTGAACTTGTTTCTCTCGGGTATTTGTCAGAGAGATGGGAGTCTGACACAAAGCCAAGAACATGAGAGGAAACCCTCGATTTCTTTTCTCTTCTGAGTAGAACCAAGCAACTGCTCACACAGAGACAGTCCATTCCCCAGCCATGCTGCAGCAAGGACTCATGGGCTTCCCAGGTTTCCAACCCTTGGGCCGTGATTCTGAGCGGGGATGCGGGACATGATACTCAGGATACTCCACTGAGTTGCTGGAGCTGACCATGTCAGTAAACGCAACACAAGATCAACAACTGTAGATTTCAAATAGTGGTCTTTCCACAGCATCATGATTGACATCCCAGCAAAAGAGAGATGCAGGGTGGGTGAGCGAGAGAGAGTCACTCTGGTGCTCCTCCCCTCTTCTCCACTGCAGGAAGTTCCTGCCCTGCCTTGTCCTGCACATCACAGGGACTCTCGGGTTTTAGTGCTCTGGGTCAGGTGAACACACAATCCAGCCCAGAGCACAAAGATTTCCATTTACAGTCCCACAGTTGCTCACTCAGCTCAATAAATATTTGTGCGAGTTTATATTCCCTGAAGCCTCAGGAAGTATGGGGCCAAGCCACAAAGCTTTGAGTACAAAAGCCAGAGAGCAGAGCACCATGGGAGGAGTGCAGAGAGCAGAGCATCAAGGGAGAGGGGCAGCCAGAGTGCAGTGCTCCATGGGAGTGGGGCAGCCAGAGAACAGAGCACCATGGGAGGGGTGCAGCCAGAGAGCAGAGCACCATGGGAGCAGGCAGCCCACGAGTCAGGGTCCTCACCCACTAACGACAGTTTTCAGATCTGGATTCACACAATACTAGGGTGATTTGGTTGGTACATTTCAGCAAATCAAGAGCTGATGCAGCATCCAGAATCTTTACTGAATGCACATAAAGGCTCTTGTTGCCAAGCTTGATGACCTAAGTTCAATCCCCAGAAGGAGAGAGGAAGACAGAAAGGTAAGATCATTTGGAATATTTGTCTCTTGAGGCTTTGAGGGTCACATCCTATCATGTTCTAGCTAGGAAGTTTCTGAATCACTGCTTTTTACTCCTGTAAAGTCAGAGCTATGGTGTCCTCCCTGTGAAATGTCCCAGGTTGACCTTGAGCTCGGAGGGCAAGCTCCCCCCACCAGCCTCTTTCCCAACAAAGGTCTCAGGTTCCTTTGCTCCGATTGGCTCCAAAAATAATATCCTAAGCTTTTGCTTTCAGCCTCTGTAATGGTGGAAGTGGATCTCTGGAGTATGTCCTTAGGTGCTCCGGTTTCCTACCCCTTCCTGTGCCCCCCCCCCCTTGTGATTGGAGGCAGCCATCCTGTGAGCTGCTCTGCTCTCTGACTCACCCTCCTAACCATGATAGACAGAACTGTTGGATGGTGTTCTGCTGGGGCAAACACATGAAGGAATGTTTCCCTGAAGCAGACACAGGAAAGAGGATGTTCTACTAAAGCAGGCACGTGGAAGGACACGTGACAGAGGATTCTTTGCTAAGGACACACATGTATTGGTCTGCCTTACATTGTGTAGTTGAGTTGTATTTGTCTGGACTCCATAGAGAGAAATGTATCAAAAAACTTCTGGTGGTGTGCTGCAGTCTCTTGCTGCTTCTGAGGACTCTGGGCTGATTGGCAGAGTGATGTCAGCTGAGACAGACACATGTGCTGAGGCAAGACCCGTGGAGGACACGTGATGTTTGGAGGGAGGATAAAAGGGACTCGGTGGACAGCGAGGGGGCTGGGCTTGGCTTGCTTATAGAGCTGGCTGTGCAACATTCATTGGTCTCGAGTCTTCTCTGGTCTTCACTTTACTGAGACAGGCAGAGCAGAGAACTTCTCCTGGTGTTCCTGTTGGCCCTGGTCTGTCTGCTGACTCGAGCTGAGGCTGAGGCCTTCCTGTCTCTGCTAGGCTGTGCCACTGCTGCTGATTCCTGTTTGCTATCCCGAGTCTGCTCAACTGGACTTCTGGTGAATCCATGAAGTGTTTGTAAGTGGATTGAGCTGCCACTGCTGACCTGTAAGCTAAACTGCCAGTTTCCAGACAACACAGACTGGAGTTGCTCCAAAGAACCTCTCTAAACAGGTTCACACACACATAGCCCCCCCCCCATCCTTTCTTTCCCACGACCTCTGGTGGGTGGTGGACCACAAGGGAGGTTAAAATGTTCAAGAACCATACTTTTAAAAAAAGATTTGAAAAAACTAAAATTATATATAGAACCTTCCAAAATCATGAACCAAATAAATCCATTCCCTTTAAGTTTACATTCTCTTTTATCACAGTGACACAAAAGGGTGGGAATGGCCGTGACCACCTGTGTATTCAGTGTCGATGGGGACACACTGAGAAGTGACTCGTGGCCCCAGAGCACTGCAGTAAATCTGAGGTGGACAAGGACCCATCTACAGGTGAATTCCTGGGGGCCTCAGATTGCCTTGGAAGAAGACAGATCAAAAACAGACTCTGAGACTCTTGTAATCTAATGCCACAGACAAGTGAGGACATTTACAGTGACAGCTACTGAAGTTGAGAAGGGACCAGGGGAGGGGCACTGCTGATGGAGGCTGGGTGGGTGCTGGGCCTGTGGGTTGTGGGGCCACTCTAGAAGTCAGGGGTGGCAGATCCCATCAGACATGCATTCTTGGCAAACACCGCTGCCCTGACTCTGACCTCCACGTGCTGCCAAAGCCAGTTTCCCTGAGAGAGTGTCTGAGACATGAGGTGACAGTGGCGGCCTCAAGAAACCCAACCCTGAAGCACTGGGCTATCAGTGGGTCCTGCATCTTTGAAGGCCGACGTGCAGAGAGCCAAGAGCCTGGGTCTTGGGTCATTCTAGAAGGAAATTGTATTAGAAAAGTCTAAGACTATCCACTACCCCTCTGTGTTACCTTTAAATAGAAGCCCCTCCCCCTTTTAAAAACTGTATTTGAAATAATTCTAATACGGAATCCTTTTGCAACTTTTTAAGGCAGAAGCACTGTGCCCTTCCCCCCCTCTCACAGAAAACACACCCAGGTTGGACTAGGGACCTGTTCCCTTCTGCTTTGTGACACTCCCTGCCTAACTCTGCTCTACAAGCCACTGCTACTCCGGCATCACCCACCTCTTCCGATAGCTGTTACCTGACCTGTTCCGATAGCCCAGTTTATTTCCTGAAGGCTCTGGTAGACTGGGTCTGGATGTTGCTGCCATCTTCCAAAAGCCCTTCAGTATTTTTCTTATTGGACATTCAGTATCAGCAACGGGAAAAGTAGGCATTGCAGAAGGGAACTCAGCTATTGAGACTCAGCATGGCAATCAGCATGCAATGCCAAACCAGGCTGAGACCCAGGCTTCCCCACATTGGCTTCCGTGCCTGCACATTCCTGCTGCCTTCTTTCATCTCCTGGAAGTTAACTGCTTGGGACATAAATGTGCCCTCTAGAAGCTCCTTATGTAAGCCCATCACCCCAACACCAGCCCATCTGTTCAAGCTCCATATGTCACCCCACCAGCCCCTCCATATCTCTTCAGAACCTATGTCACCCACCAGCCCCTCCACATCTCTTCAGGATCCAAAAGCAGATCTACTTTCCTGAAAGTATCTCCTCCCTGTCCCCATGTCAAAGATCTCCATGGGGAATTAAAAGCAGTAACATTTCCTCATGTCAATATAGAAGATAACTGCTTTTCTAAGTGACACAGAAAAATAGAGATCAGAAATCTATGGGTATCTTAATGTCAAATTTCTCTATCCAATGTCTAGGGACCTCATTATATCTAACTTTATGGGCCTCAAACAATTTAATAAAAAGACAGAAGAACATAGTTTAAAGTTTCTTTGCCCATATTCCATCTAAGGCACGTTCAGGTTGGTCATTCAGAACAACTACACTTTGGGGGTTTAAGTCTGTCTCCCCCTTGTATTTGTGCACAGGTGCCCCAATACATTTCATGGTGACAGCCACAAGCTGGTTTACAGCTGTAATCGAGCCTGCAAGACAAGAGGACCTTTGTAATTGTCATGGCAGAGAACACAATTGCAACTGACTTTGAAACATGCCGTAAACTCATTATGCTAAGGTAGAATAGCTTCTACTTTGGGGCTCACTATGAATATTAATGTCAGAGCTCTTGATGAAAAAAAATGTGCTTTAAATTTTATATTGTATAAAACCCTTTTAATACCAAAGAGAGTGTTATTTATAGTCTGTGGGCTTCTTCATAGATGCCATTAAGTATTCCATTAAACATGGCAGAACAGAGTGAATAGTCACAGAGCATTAATGCAGGAGTAATGATTGCCCTTCCAGAATCAGGCCAGAAACCAGGAAGACATGAGCTGCAAATGTAGACAGGAAGGAAAGGGAAAGTGGACAAGGTTTGTCCTATGCACACTTTTCAGGGCACTGAAAGGCGCCATGGGGGACGCAGTGCAGTATTGGTAATGGAGAAGTAATCAGGATGGAGTTGAAAGGATGCGAGGAATGGGTGATGGGAGCTAAGGGTGCAAAATACTCCAGAAGAGGAGGGAAGAGCCATGAGGAGGTGATGGAGCCACAGAGGAGGTGATAGAGCCATGAGGTGGTGATGGAGCCACAGAGGAGGTGATGGGGCCACAGAGGAGGTAATGGGGCCACAGAG
>JADRCH010000135.1:3591044-3610506 GCA_019843965.1 Rhynchomys soricoides
AGGAGGTGATGGAGTCACAGAGGAGGTGATGGGGCCACAGAGGAGGTGATAGAACCACAGAGGAGGAGATGGCTGAAGAGAGAAGAAATGGAGAGAGGCCATCTTTCTGCAGTATGGTCCGGCAGCATCTTCTGCCTATGTCTACAGAGACTGGGAAGGGCTCTTCGACTCCATATTGAATGCCCTTTGTTCTGGGCACAGGTGGGAAGCCGCCAAAAATCCTATGTTGCCTACAGAAAAGCTCATGACAGTTTCACAGGCCGTCCTGTCCACCAGCCTTCAAAGACATGGAGAATTTCCAGCTACCATTTTCTGGAGCGCCCTTCCTTCAGCTCCCAGGGCCACATTTGCCAGCAGACCAGGAGATCACTGCACAGTTCCGGAAGGAACACATCCCTATGGCCAGGAAGTGATGCTTTAGTGGTTCTAGTGAAGAGAACAGGAGCTGACACTGGGAGAAGCAAGAGCAGCCTTTTGCCAGCCAGGAGATGCGCAGTCTCTCCTCCCCTGTGCTGCAGTGGTAGAATAAGCTGTATCTCGAGCTTAGTGAGGAAGTGAGTTGGTTCATTAAGATCTAACCTCAGCGGCTTTCTGTGTGACCTACTCATCCAATGCCAGGCCCTTCAGTGAGCTTCTGGCCATCACTGGGCTTCCACATCATCCTGCTTGTATTCAGGTGTGGTAGTGAGCTTGAAGGATAAGCCCTCCTTAGGAATTCAATCACACAGGACAAAACCCCATGTCAAGATGAAACCTTTGAAGCAAAGGACTCTCAGGCCTCTCTCTGTGAGGCCATAGGATGCAATCTTGTCTCCATTTCTCCATGCATGAAACAGTCCTCCCCCCCAGAGCCAGCAGCATTAGTGGTCCAGGGATGTAGTAATTACATGTATGTCCAGCTTTAGCAAAATACCTGCTTCTTGATGGGGTGGGGGTGGGGGGTGATGGAAGTGGAGATACTACCAAGAAGGGATGACGACATCAGAAACTGTTCCTTCTCTAAGAATAATGAAATCCACACTAGGTGGTCTAACTCCTCTATTCCTCTATGCATAAGCAAGGGACCCAAGAAATGCAAACTGAGAACACAGTAAAGAGCAATGAAGGAAAAGGTCTGTGAGGAGCTTGCTTTTTAATTTCTGGACAAGAGACACTAGTACTCACAGAACAGCGCTGCTCCAGCTAAATTCTAAAAACCATCGGAGTGACAACTACTTCCAAATCACGTAAATATGAAACACAATTCTGAAATTGTTTGGCTGACTGACATCATTGACCCGGAAACCAGGGACACATTAATTTCACAGGTGGGAAAAAGAATCTTGAGTCAACAGTGACCAAGGACTGTGGCAAAATCTGCAGTGCTTGCTACAGTTCCTGCACATAGTAACCTTTGCTACAGTTCCTGCACATAGTAACCTTTGCAACAGTTTCTATACATAGTAACCTTTGCAACAGTTTCTATACATAGTAACCTTTGCTACAGTTCCTACACATAGTAACCCAACCCAAACCCATCAGTGAGCTGTTCTGAGAAACTCGCAGCTCCACTAGAACCTTCTCAGCAGTATGAGTGTATAAATGTAACCACACACCTCTGCAAGGTCCCCAAGCCCAGGCCGCCTGAAATGTGGTTGCCAAGAGCAATCTGACAAACTGAAAATCTAGCAGATGCAAAAGGGACGTCCTACAGCACAGAGCTGAGGTCCTCCTAGAAACGAAGTGGCTGTCACAGAGCTACTGTCACAAATGCAGTACAGTTTGGTGTGCCATACACCCAAACCATCATGCATTCCCATGGGGGTAACTGATGAACACAGAAGCAGGGAACATGAAGCAAGGGTACAAAGACCCAGGGAATGCAGAGCAAAGGGACATGGAGCCAGGGAACACACAACTAGGGAACATGACAGTAATAAACATGGAGCCATAGAATGTGGAGGTCGGGAGCTAACTCAGTGACTTGAAAATGAAAACTGACCAGCATACAGACTCTGATCATCTCAATCACTTTCAGTCTTGCCTAGTTTTGACCCTGCAGGCTTTGAGAGGTCCTTATCTTGCTTTTGTGTTCCTGGCTCCATGGCCTCTGACTCTGTGTTCCTGGCTCCCTGCTGTCTAGCTCTGTGTTCCCTGGGCTGATGGTCCGCAGATTCCTGCTTAACTCAGCCCCTTCAAGGACTGGGGAGATAGAAATCAGGAGGGGTGACATATGAGCAGTGACTTGACAGTTGTCTACTGATGGTCTGGGGATGACCTGATGTCCATATGGACAAGAGCTCCATTTAGTTCATATTTCCAGAAATATGAAATCCAGCCCTTTGGCCTTTTCCCTGGAAACTGCTTGATTCCCAACAGGGAGTCCCGAAGACTCACCAGCTGTAAACCCAGATCTACTCAGGCAGCCTGCTGAACTAGAGAAACGCATTACCATGCTAATGATGTCCTATTTAAATTCTAGCCTGATTATTCTGTGATGAAATCTCTTCCCTCCACATTGGTTTCTTTATATCTGAGTTCTAGCATGAAATCAACAGTGTTAATAAAGTACAATACAGATTATCAAGTCATATACGGGAGATGGAGAAACAACTGTATAAATCTTAAGGTTCTTTTTTTCAAAAAAAAAAAAAAAACTAAACTAAAATTGGTTACTGATTTTTTTTCCACCTCATTTTCCCTTATTTAAAAAAAATTTAAATGCACATTAAATAAAGGCTGCTGGCTCAGGGGACACGGGGGCCACTTTTTCATTTTACTCCATTCTACTAAGCATTCCTCAGAATTCAAGTGTGTGACTTGAAGTCTCCAAACTAAAGTCTGTCTTCCTCTCCCCCTCACAGGAGTGTGTTACCACAACAGAAGCCTATGGATTCAAAGGCAGCAGCCATGTCTGTTGCCCTTTGCCCTTGAGACTGTTGTGTTTCTGCCCCTTTCCCATCACCCCAATCTGAACACCCAACTCAGGGCTGAGGCTGGCAGAGTGCTTGCCTGGTATACAAAAAGCCCAGTGTTCACTTGCAGTACCACACAAACTAGGTATTAGGAACGGCAAGATCCTAATACCAGCCTTGAGGAGGAATTACCTTACCCTCAACTACACACTGGGTTCAAGACCAGCCTTAACTACAGGAGACCTTGCCTCAAAGATAAAGCAAACCAGTAACTATCCAAATGGGGCCATCCCATCATCTTCAGGAAAGTCCTCCTTGTCACTGTTCTCAAGAAGATCTGAGGTCTGCACTCACAGTCCAAACCAAGGAAGAAAGAACAAACACTTTACATCACTCTCCTGCACCCAGAAGGGAACATAGGTTTGTGGCCCAAGGCAACCATGCTGGGTCCTGGGATACCCTAGTAAGTCTTAGAGGCAACATTTCAGTTCTCAGTGAATGCACAAACAAGCCAGGGACAGAAGGCACAAGGACGTCTCCATGGTGAGACAGGCAGGTTCATCTCTGATGGCTATCAGAGGTGCTTCCTACCAGCAAGAGCCCTCTGTATGAATAACACTGCTGATTGGTCCTTGGACAAAAAGGTTTTCCTTCTTCTACAGAAACAGAATCCTAGAGCTTTGAGGGCACTTGGCCTCCAGGGTAAGGACAGCTCTCCTCACCCTTGCAGCTGACTGCCATCAGGTACCAAGGTCAAGTTCAGAACAACAAATGACAATGGGAAGTCACATGCAGATCCCTACAGAAGCTGTGAAGGGACAGCTTTGTTCTGTCTTTTGCCTCCTGGCTGGATGTCATCTAATAAAGGAGATCAGAAGAACAGGACCGCTCACATTCCTGAGCTTAAGAGCTGCTTGTCCATCCCAACACGGTTTTCTCCAACCACTGTTAGAAATCACATTTTAAAAATGTTTTATATTGGTGTACGATATAGTTTAGTAGTAAGCACAGGGCCTGAGTTCAATCCTCAGAGCCCACATAAGAAGCCGGGTGAGATGTGGAGGCAGAGAGTGGAGGACCCCTGGGGCTGTCTGGTCAGCCAGTCTAACCAAACTGGTAAATTCCAGGTGAGGGAAGATCTTAATACAAAGTTGAAGGTGCCTGAGAAACGGCACCCAAGGTTGGCCTCTGACCCCCACTCATGTGTGCATGCACACCTAAACACTCCAACACTGACAAACAATGCTATATATTGCTCACATCTTAGTTTTACTTTAAGATATTTTATCTATGAGCTACATAGATGGCTTGGCAATTAAATGCATGTACTGCTCTTACAAAAGACAAGAATTCAGTTCTCAGTACCCACATTTGTTGGTTCGCAAGTGCCTGGAACTTCAGTTCCTGAGGATCCAATGTCCCCTTCTGGCTTCTGGGGGCACTGCAGTCAGTATATGTATAACCCTCTCCCCCAAATGGCTTGCATGGTTGTTGGTCTTTTGTTGTTGATGATGATGTTGTTTTAATTTTAAGACCTAAGAAACAGGTATTTGTCTTAGGACTGAAAAGATTAGGGTGCATCACACCCATACAGACCCAGATCCGCCTTTCCTGCTTGTGTGAGCTACATTTGACCTTGGATACAAAGTTCCTTCTGACTTGTTGCCTCTCAAGATCCTAAAGCAGCTGAGCCCAGACTATGACTCGGTTTTATTACATTTCAATAGGCGAAAGCTTCAACTCACATAGGGATTTGTTTTCTTTTAGTTTTAATTACATGAATGCATGTACATGCGAGTGCAGTACCTGTAGATGTCAGAAGAGGGCATCACTCCATGAGACCTGAGGAGCAAGCATGGGTCCCCTGCAACAGTGCTTGCTCTTCACCACTAAACTACTTCCCCCCCCCCCCCCGCTCCCCGGCCCCTAGAAATAGATTTTTTATTTCTTTGTTACCTACATTCTCACCAACACTTGCATTGTTCATCAGAGTAATCCAAAGCCTCACCTCCCCAACGTCAAGCCTGCGTGAGCAAACACACAGGGAGAGGGTAGCTGACCCAGCATAATGCTATCAAGAACGGAGCACAAAGATCCCCACCACGAGCCATCTGCAGTTCAGTCATCTTGTGTAACAATCTCCCTTCTGCTTATTTATGTTTTATTCATCATCTTGAAAGTATTTAGTGCAGTAACAATGATGAGATTCACAAATACTACACAGCGCTTTTTTAAAAAAGATATTAATGGCTTTAAGAGCTTACTCGCCATTCAAATGAAAATATAGTTGGGTTAGATTTGCTCAAATCTGTTTACATCTCCTTTATTTATTTATATGACCCATTCCCCTGTTTTGTGTAAAAACTGAGGGGTAACAGTTTTTTGGTTTTTCTTATTCATAAGACTTTTAAAAACAAAACAAAAAAATCAATAGCAAAAGTCTGCTGGAGCTCTACCCTGCTCCGTTCTGGCATGATGAAATAAGCCCCCTGGAGCTCCCTTGGCACTGTGCTTATGGACACTCCATAAATAAAAGCTTTGGCATTTAAGAGAGAAAGGGATGGGTGAGGTGGCTCAGTGGGCAGAGACCTGTGCAAGCTCAGTGAGCCGAATAAAGGTGGATGGAGAACTGACTCCTGAAGGTGCCTTCTGACCTCTGCATGACCAAGCAAAAATAGCATGAGAGAGAGAGAGAGAGAGAGAGAGAGAGAGAGAGAGAGAGACAGACTATGACCCCCTTTCCTCTCTTTGACTCCATCTGCTCTCTCTGATCCCTTTCTCCCTCTCTTCCCTTTACCCTCGCCCCCCTCAATGTGTTCCTGGACTTCCCTACTCCCCCCCCCCCGCCTCTCTCTTTCTCTGCCTCTATTCCCTTCTCATGCCTGCAAATAAACTCTACTCTATTCTAAAAGGGGGAGAGGCCCAGGAACGAGCCCAGTGGTTAAGAAAACCGGCTGCTCTTACCATCGTGAACCTGAGTTCTGTTTCTAACACCCACCTGGTAACTGTAACACCAGCTCCAGGGCATCTGGCGCCCTCTTCTGGCCTCCACAGGTACTACACTAGCATGCACACCCCCCTTCCCCCCCCCACATACACATAATTTAAAATAAAAATTAAATATTTTTAAAAGAAAATTAAAAGAGTTAAAAGAAATAATGCTCATCTCTGAGCTGTTGAGCCAGCTGAGGCTTCATTGGCAAGAGACACCATGACCACTGACCATCTGATTCAAACAGGGAGGGAATAATAGCTCACACCATTCAGGAGAACTTTAAAACCTGGTCTGCTCATCCTACAGTGGCAGGCCTAGCCCTGACAGCTGGAGGTACGGTTCCTTGTTTGGACTTTGAACATTGATTTCCCCCAATGTGGATATGTGGAATACGCAGGTGGTGTCTGTTAAGTGGAACACAGGACATATAGCATGTTGGCATGTAGTGTCACCTGTGTCCTTCTCCTGGGGAGAGAATTAACCCTCAGAGGACACTCCGGCAGAAGAGTCACCCCCTGGTCCCTTCTCAGTCTCCCAGTGTCAGCCTGTGACCTACATCCTGGAAGACTGAACCAAGGGAGAACATCCAACTCAGGATGTGTCCCCCGGGGGAGCAAGCAACACAGCCCACTGTGTCCATCGGCAAATGCAGAGCAGAAAAGGTCAGAGAAAGGTAGAGTAAAAGCTAATAGGTGACCCTACCCTGTTATCCAAGGCTCATGCCCACAATGTCCCCCATGAACTGTCTGGGTGCTCTGTGACACTGTCACAGTAAGGTGATCTAGCCACAGGATTCAATAATATCAGCACTACGTTGCCCCGAGGCTCTGGCTGAGGGCTACTCACTGTGGGCAGCTTCCTGGAGTGCCAGGTCCTGCCTGCACCTGAGGTAATCCTCTTTGACACTGCCCAGTCTTCTGACGTTCCTGGAGCTGAGTGCCACCAGCCTGCCCAGGAGTGTCTCTAGCCCTTCCCGCTCTGATGACAAGGCCCAAATCTCCTCCGTGAGCTCCTTGGCTGTAGAGAAGCAGCTTCCTGCAGCACGGGGGAGGGGGGGGAGAAGAGAGAAGGTTTTGTGCGTCTGCTTTTTAATAATATTTGTATTATTTGAAAGTTTCATACATTTATATAACGCATATTGATTGTATGCGACCACCACTATATCCGTTGATCTCTCTCTAGTACCTACACCATGTCTTCCTCCCAATTTTGTGTCTTGTCATTAATAATCCCTGATTAGTGCCGTCCATATGCACATGGGTGTGGAGGCCCTCCTTCAGGGCATGAGCAAGCTGCCGGCAGCCACACCCCCAGAGGAGAATGATTCTCCCTCCCTCAGCATCTCTCATCCATCAGAACTTCCTCCAGTGGGGCAGAGTCTCTTCAGTGCCTCTCCACACATGCTGGTATTTTCTGTAAATGAATTGTGAGATTCTCGAGTGTGAACCCTGGAGACAACAGCATCCTGCTGCAACACCAAAGGGTTGGGTACAGGTGGAAGGGATGCCACTGGGATTCAGGGCCTCTGAAGATAACACAGAGATGTCTAGTAAGACCAGGGAAAGTCCTAGGTATCACTGCACCCAATACCCAATGTCCAAGGACAGACACAGCAACCATGGTAGAAAGGCACTGAACTTTTGATTGGGCTGCAGATAAATTAAGCCCCCCTATCAAAATGTGAAACATTTGAAGGCTAGTCTTAACCCAGCTGGGAAGGGGGACCCTCAGTTGAGGCATTTACTCCATCAGATCAGCCTGTAGGTATGCCTGAGGGAATTTTCTTGATTGTTAATTGATGTAGGACAGCCCAGCCCACTCCTGGTGGTGCCATCCCTGGACAGGTCAGTTGTACTGGGGCAATAAGAAAAGTAGCTGAACATGACCCTGAGAGCAAGCCAGTAAGCAGCATTCCTCTACGGTCCCCGTTTCAATTCCTGCCTCCAGGTTCCTGCCCTGCCTCCCTGTGGCCCTTCCTCCCCAAGTTGCTTTTGGCCAGTGTTCTTATCATGGCTGCAGAGGCCCTAACTAACAACATGAGAACAAAAGGGCGTGTGTGGTATAAACGTGTTGTGAAGTATGATCGTAATAACACCTGAACTGCAGCTGGCTGCGGGAACCACAGGTGGCTGGGGGCATAAGAAAGAAAAGCCATAAAGCCCGGAATAAAATATACCAAGAGCAGAGAGCATCGAGGTCAGGTACAAGAATCAGTCGTGTGTCTAAACAGCATCGGCAGGTCACGGTGAGACAATTTCTCTGAAATATAGTTTACAATATATCTTAGGACTAAAAAGAATGTAGGGGTGAGTTTAAAGGACCCTAGGCAGAACTGGAACTGCTTCTGAAAACCCACTGAGAGAAAATAAGGTTTAAATAATTGTGGAGATAAACTATAATGTCCACTGGAAACCTCGGCACTCCTAGGGTTTCAATTTGCCCCAGATTGATGCATAGATTTAATACAATTCCTATCAAAATTTTATGAGGCCTTTTGGTAGAAGTGAATGAGCACATCCTAAAATGTAAAAGAAAATGAGAAAACCTAGACAAGCCAGAGCCATCAAGCAGTCTGCATGTAAGACCCCCAGCTATTGCTTCCATAAATCAAGACAGAGTGCATCTGAAATCAGATAGGCACGTTGGTCAATGGACTACAACAGAAGTCCAAAAGGTGGGAGTGACCTCCAAGAGCCAACTGAGTGCAAAGCAACAGCAATTGGCTCAACGGATGCTGCCAAAGCAACTGGTTATCTATGAGGGGGCAATGGGAAGCCTGCCGTATGCCTCAGACAACACACAAATCACCTCAGGGTGAAACAAAGTTAAAGCTATGAAGCTACAGGCAGGAAATAAGAAAGTACAACAGTCTGGCTCTGGAACAGGCTGAGCTCTGCAGAGGGCAGAACAGAGCATTCAAAGAAATCCCCTGATAAATGGGCTCCATCCAGTGACAAGCTTCTCTCAGCGCATCCAAAGCAAAAAAGGATAGGGGGGGGAGCTGGACATGTGCACCTGTAATCCCAGCCCTTGGAAGGTGGAGACGGGAAGAGCAGGAGTTCAAGGCCAGCTCTGTCTACACAGCAAGTTTTCAGCCTGCCTAGGCTACATAATCCCAGCACTCAGGAGGCAGAGGCAGGCGGATTTCTGAGTTTGAGGCCAGCCTGGTCTACAGAGTGAGTTCCAGGACAGCTAGGGCTACACAGAGAAACCCTGTCTTGAAAAAAAAAACAAAAAACAAAAACAGAACAAAAACAAAACACAACAACAACAACAACAAAAAGATTGTCAAAAGTAAAGAAATTTTAAAAAGACAAAATGGGAATAAATGGGAGGGGTGGGTAAAGGAAAGCAAAGGAGGGGGAAGAGGGAGAGGGGTGGGGAGGGGAGAAGGGAGAGAGGGGAGAGGGGAGGGAGGAGAGAGGGGAGGGGGAGGGAGAGGGGAGAGGAGAAAAGGGAGGGAAGAGAGGAGGGAGAAAGAGGAGGGGGAGGGGAGAAGGAAGGGGGAGGGGAGGGGAGAGTAAGAGGGAAGGAAGAAGGGAGAGAAGGGGGAAGGGAGGGAGGAGGGAGGGGAGGGGGAGGGAGGGGAGGGAGAGGGAGAGGGGAAGTCAAGTCAAACTGGGACAGATCATCTGCTACAGACAATTGCAAAGGATTCGATTTTACAACTCAACAATTAACAGAAATAACAGCATTAAACAGGAACAAAGGCTCCCAGGCCTTTTACAAAGGGCCGTATGCAGATGGCTGACACACGCATGAAAACGTGTTAGACAATATTAGTCACCCGGAGTGTAAGTAAAAGCAGCAGTCCACATCAACCCATTCAAAGGACACAAAGCAGCTAAACTGAGAACCATCAAGACTGACTGCAAAACTCCCTGAATCCTCGAAATGCAAAGAGGTGTAACCCCACAGAGAACACCCACCAGTTTGTCCTAAAGTCAAGCCCACCCCACACTTGGTCCAACAAGTTCTCATTTAGGGGTGTCCACAGAGGACTGAAGACATCAACCCCAACCATTCACATTTGACAGCTCCTAGTGGCCTCACTCGAGCCTCTGGCAAGGTGCTCATGTTCCTGTAAGCAATCCTAGGGAAACTCACTGGTTCACCAAGAAGGGAGGGAGGGAGGGAAGGAGGGAGGAGGGAGGGAAGGAGGGAGGAAGGGAGGAAAAGAGGGCGGGCACAGGAAACACTACTCAATGGTTAAAAGCACTTGCTATTCTTACAGAGGACCAGGGTTCAAGTCCCAGCACCCATATGGTGGCTCACATCCATCTGTCACTCTAGTTCCAGGAGATCAGGCACTCTCTTCTGGCTTCTACAGGCACACATGTGGTTCACAAACACACATGCAGGCAACACACACATATACCTGAGAAGATGGTGGTGATAGTGATGGTGATGGTAGCAGAAATGACAGTAGAAGGGGACTCTTTGGACAGAAGTTGGTCAGCATGGATGTGGACGTGAGAGAACACGGGGAGTGGGGGGGTGGCCATGATCAAACGCACGGTGTACATGTATGAAAATGTCATACTGATCACATGATTGTGGATAGCTGATTTACCCTAATAGAAAAGCTTCTCTACGAAGAAAGACACGGGATCAGCTTCTCTTTGTCACCTTCACTGCTTGGGAGGAAGATTAATCCCCATACTGTCCCCTCGAGGATGCTGCAGTTTTTGACAGCAACACTTCTGAGATAAAGGTGTCGTCTGGCGGCCAGCATCCAGGAGAAGGTGAGGAACTGGGTGTTCTCTGTGGCTGAGTGTGGCCACCGGCCACACCTGATGTTCCAAGGCTCAACCCACTGCAAAGCCAGTTGACTTCAGGCTTCCTCGAGATTGGGAACGAGCTTGCATTAAAACTCGGTGCAGGTGGAGCCAGTCATCTCTATCACCACCCCGAGACTCAAGGACCTCGTGGGAATCGAGGGCAGGAAGGATGTGAGGGGCAGGAGGGGCTGCGAAACACTATCTTCCAACAAGACATGTCTGTGCGCTCAGGGACCCATGGCACCTGTAGCTACCTGCACAAGACCTGTCCTAGATCCAGACAGTCTGCTTTCCAGCATGAATAGTGGGGGAGCCCATGAGCTGCCCCTAGCTGAGAGGCTATTAGACATAACAGATGCTGGAGAAGGGAAACCATTTTCGCAAGGGAGCCACCCCTGGTTAAGTCACTGATAGGCCCGTGGCCCCAGATCCATATCCATCCCAGCAACTCTAATTAAACTCAGCGGGTCGCTTATAAAAAAGAAAGACATGAAAGTCAGGCCGACTGGTTGAGAAGGGTCAAGACAGAGGGGAGGGGAAGGTAGTGCACAGAGCACAATAACTGCACGTGTGAGATTTTCACACGATACAAACACAAGGCTTGGTGAGCAGCCTGGCAGAAAGCCCTACAGCAGTCAGCTCAGAGGCTGGGGGATGGCTCAGCCAGTAAGGCGCTTGCTGGACAAGCACAAGGAGCTGAGTTCAAGCCCCAGCATCCAGGTGAAACGCTGGGTATGTTGGAGCCTTTGTAATGCCAGCACTTCAGAGATAGAGACAGGAGAATCCCTGAGGCTGGGTGACCAGCCGGGCTTGCCTAGCTGTGGGGCAATAGAACCTACTGAAAGAGCTTGTCTCAGAAGTAAATAAATAATAATAGTAATGATGATGATGATAACAATATGGATGACTCCTAAGCAACACCTGAGATTGACCTCTGGCGCCCACATGCACACACATGGACATGTGCACACATACACACACCACAAGCAACACAATAAACTTGAAGTGTGGCACCAGCCTAGCAGAAAATCCTACAGAAGTCATGGCTAAACGTTGCAGCCCACAGCTCTGCCGACTCAGAGGATGGAAGCTGAGTGGAATCATCCACCTCGGAGCTTGACACCCACACATGTCTCGGGAAGCCTTTGATGATGACGATGAAGGCGTCTGAGTAAAACCTTAACCGATGTGTTATCGTTTCAAAGAAATGGCATGTGATCTTCTTCAAGCCGAAATGTGCGTGAAGGGACTCTTTCAGTGCGTACAATGAGGACTCTGAGTGGAAGGCACGGCCTCATTGTTCAACTGACAGCAACATTTCTTTCTCTGTAGTGTGTAACGCACAGAGCTTAGGTTCACTGAAATACGCATTGTTATCCTGACTTCACAGCTGAAATCTAGAGAATTTCATATCTTGCTGAAGGTCGCACAGGAAAAAGCCACCGGGCAGGTTTCCAGCCCAAGCTTCTATCCAAAGCCCCTCCCCTTAAATACTGCTTTGTTTACTTCCTTGTTAAAGAGGCTGATTTCAGAACGACTAAATGCTGCAGATATTCACTCACCAAGGGCACAGGCTGAACACCCAGTGTACACCATTCTGCTGATGAAACCCATGTTCTCTGATCCCATGAAGGCAACACAAGAGGGAACCAGGCAGTGTCCCAGCCCTCTGGAGAGTGACCTTTAAGATAAAGTATACCACAGATGCCATTCACTAAACCCAGACCTTTCCTTGATCCAAGCACTTGCAGATGTATGCGGTTCAAGAAATGAATGTTTAACACAGAGAGAATTTGGGTGACTTCCCTCACAGGCAGGTAATAGCACAGCTGGAGCTGTCACAAACCTCTAACCTGCCCCAGATATTATTTTGCATGCATTTGACCTCACAGCCAAGCCTCAGAGACAAGACTTGCTTTGCATAACCCTAGCTAGGCTTTGCTAACATAGACTCAGAAAGTCAGTGCCAGCCCTGAAGGAGTCTCACAGGTGACTTGTCCCCAGCCTTTCCATGGGGATAGTAGGGGTGGGGTAGAGTGATCCACAGGCTCTACTGAGCTGTCTGCTCTTCAGTGAGGCAGTTGAATAGAGACCTTCATAGGTCTGCTAAGACAACAGAGAAAGAATTTTTCTGGGAGAGGCATGATGTCACCAGCCTGAAACCTCAGTTTAATTAGGAGAATGGTACGCTCTAGGCTAGCCTGGGCTACTTGGCAAGACTGGTCTTAAAGTGATAAAATGAAGTAAAAACACATTTGAAATAAAGAGGTTACCGGAGCCCATGACCGTGTTCCTCAGCTTGTGCTGACACCAAGGCTGGCTCTCCCATTCTCTTTGGCATCTCTGAAACACGGAGTGGGAGTCATTTTGACCCATGCTCCTGAGGCAGAGGTCATTATCAGACAACCTGGTTTTAAACTTCACAGAGCTTGCCCTATGCACACCGCCTCAGTCTTCTTGATCATCCAGGAATGGTGCGTGCTGATGACCACCTGGGTCTCTTCCTGAAGAACCTCAACTCAGGGAGTGACTTCTCCAATCCAAGAGCCCATGGGAGGGGACAGAATGTGCACTTTGTTCCTCTCGTATCAAATCATAGACAAATCACCCCTCAATTGGGGATGCCTGTGGGAGATGTGAAATGCCTCCAACCTCTTTTCTCACCCTAAAGTTATGCTAAGCTTGAGCCTTCCCTGGAAAGACCATAGGCTGCGGGTTCAGGCAGAAGTCTCAGGCATTAAGAACGCAGGCTATTCTGCCAAAGGACCTGAGTTCAACTCCCAGCATCCACTTCAGATGGCATGCAGCTACATGTGACTCTAGCTTCAGGGGAAATGACACTTCTGGCATCTTTGGACTCCCATACTCATGCACAGGCACGCAGACAGACACACAGACAGGCACACAAACTGACTGACTGACAGACACAGACATACACAGTTGTTTTGGTTTTTTTTTTTAAACAAAACAAAACAAAACCAAAAAAACCCTAAGGCTGCCCAGGCCAGCTTTTCTCAGACACTAGAGCGATGGCCAAGCAGCACAGACTGGAAGGGGTCAAGCAAGAGCTTCCAGGACATCAGCATAGGTATGACCTGGCCCAGGACGTACAGGTAGACATGAGACTATCACTCCTCAGGCAAGAAGCCCCTCAGCCTTAGGGATGCCAGGCAGCAGCAGGCGGGCCATCGTACCATGGGTCAGACTCTAGACAGGAGTGGAGGAGCTTGAAACAGGGCCCATCCAACAAAGCCTCCCTGGTTTTTTCAGGCAGCCAAAGAGCCATCTTAAAAATCTTCTCTGGCTGCACACACGTGCACACACCCATATGTAGACACACACACACATAAAATATCTTTTTCTAGAAACTGCAAAGACTTCCCTGGGCTTCTCAAGACAGAGCCCTGAGGACAGAGTGGGGAGATTCTGCCTCTTGAGATGTACTCTCTTCTCCCCTTGGGCTCATTCACCTGTTCTCAGGGGAAGATGTATCATCTGAGAAAGGCAAAGCCCTAACTCAGAGGCAGAATGACATTCCCTTTCCCCCCACCCCCCGCAATCGAGGCCATAACTCCAACTAAGTAGTGCGGGAGGCAGTTACGAGACAGGCCACATGCTCACCCACCATGTTCTAGAGTTGTAAATGCCACGCTCGGCTGCGTCGGGGACCAAGCGGCTCGTTAGCGGCAGCATTAGTGTTTAACGATGTGAGGAACAGAAGCTGCCAGGCAACTCACTCCTCCTTAAACACCACTGCAAACCCATACGTGTAATTATTACACCTTCCCATTAAATTCTGATTCCTCTAAAGCCGATGGGCTGCGCATTCATCCAGCTTATAAATCTCAGAGATCTCTTCAAGGCTGTCGTTTACATAACGGGGCTAAAGTTCCATCCATCACACAGGGGGAAGTCTGGACTCCAGCCACTGGTCTGCCATTGCTGGACGTATTTCAAGAACTTGTGAGAAGGATGTACCCCACAGCCTTGATTCCCCCTCCACTCCTCTGGGTTCTTATAGTCACCCCCACACCTGCCTGATACTACTATTATGAACATCAAACAACCAGCAGATTCTAGGGGGAGATGTTTGAAAACCAGCATCCAAATGACAGCAAGACTGTATGCTGTGTTCTCAAGCTGAGCACTGGCAGAAACCTATCCGTTAAGAACGGCTGGCATGCAAAGTCTTCTCGTGTGTGTGTGTGTGTGTGTGTGTGTGTGTGTGTGTGTGTGTTATGAGTGGTGTGCGTATATGTGTGTATCTGATATGTGTGGCATGAATGTATGTGTGTGTGTAATATGTGTAGTGTGAGTGTGTATGTGTGTGTGCTTATATGTGAGTATGTTTGTGTGTGTGGATGTGTGAATGTGGATGTATGGTATGTGTGGTGTGTGTATATGTGAGTGTGTCTGTGTGTATGTATGTGTGTGATGTGTGGTGTGTATATGTGTGCACATGTGTTTGTGTGTATGTGAATATATGTGTATATGCTTATGTGTGTGAGTGTGTTTGTGTGTTTGTATATGTGTTTGTGTGTACGTGTGTGACTGAAAGTGAGTGTCTCGGCACTTACCTGATAGGGCCAGCATCTTGGCTTCCAGCAAGGCAGGCAGCCTGGTGTCAAGGTCACTGAGTCTCCTCCTCAGAGAGCTGCACAGCTTCTCGCCTGAGCACACCTGCCAGGAGAAACAGGAATCAATGCCTGCTGCTTCCAACCAGAAGACAGAGGGGAATGGGGTTTGAGGGGCTTGGGTCTCTAAGTAGCCAAGTGGATTGACAGAGTACACAGAAGAGGGGGCTTTAGAGAGCAACAGGTTAGGAGGAAAGCAGGAAAGGAAGAGGGAAGACAAGAAGAGGGGAGGGGAGAGCAGAAAAGGAGGAGTAGGAGGGGAGGTGGGGGGAGGAGAGAGATAGAGGTGGGGCATAGATGAGAAGTGGGGGGTAGGGAAAGAGAGGGAAGGAAGAGACGAGGAAGGAGGAAGAGGGGCAGCCATTGGCATGGCCTCAGCACAGCCCTGACCCACACAGGCTGATGTGAGCCCGCGGAGCAGCCACGAGCCAGGCAGAGCTATCACTATCTGCCTCTGCCTTGGCATTTCCCTACCTCTGCCTTAGCTCTCAGAGCCTTACAATCCCTGAGCAGTTGATTTCCGGTCCCTTGCCTTCACCCCAGTCTCCTCCGGCTTCCTCTCCAGATGACAGCTGTCTCATCTGTCTAAGATGCCCATGAGCAGGACTCTGCCTCTGGCACACAGTAGGCAGTCTATGAGCAGGGCTCTGCCCTTGGCACACAGTAGGCAGTCAACTAAGATGTGGCTTTTGACATTGAGGTCAGAGGTTCCTGCTAAATTTCCTTTATTAGAAGACTCTAAGAAACCAGGAGGGGGGCCAGAGAGATGGCTCAGCGGTTAAGAGCACTGACTGCTCTTCTAAAGGTCCTGAGTTCAAGTCCCAGCAACCACATGGTGGCTCACAACCATCTGTAATGGGATCTGATGCCCTCTTCTGAAGATAGCTGCAGTGTACTCATATAAATAAAAATAAAAAAATAAAAATTAGATTTATTTGTTTAAAAAAAAACGAAAGAAAGAAACCAGGAGAGCAGATACTCGCTGGAGAGTCCTATTGAAAGTCAGATGAGTCACCTTCAGGAAGATTTGGGATTATTGAGTGTCCCCCCCACCTGAACTCCACACACACCACCTGTTTTTCTTTGTGTTTCAAAAACTACAAAACTCTTCAATACCCCAAATTCTGTTAGGTTATCTTTTATGCCGAGACTAACTCACCATCTTTTTTTATTTTATCCAAGGCTAAAAGTTTACAGTTATCTGTCCTCAGATCAATGGTAAACCTATCTGAACTCTCAGCTTATCTGAAGCACACAGCACAGTTTCTATAAGGATAAAAGTAGTGGGCTCTTTGGGGGGTCCACACAGGATGTAAACCCCCCCAGCATTGTTATCTATTGCCAAAATAAAAGTATATGAAACCCCATTCAGAAGCTGAAAGCTGTCGGTCCATTTGGAGTCTATATCTCGAGGGATACAGTTAGTTGCAAACGCTTGACTTATCTGAGATCAAACAGAAGCTGCCATCAGAACCAAAGCAGCAGACCTCACCAGGTCCTAAAATGCTCCACCCTCCTCTCCTGGGCTACTGTTTACTTTCCCCCCTGAACCTGGGATTTTTCAATCTCACTTCTGAAGCTCATGGCAGAGTTGGCCGGCCCCTGCACCGAAGCCTTCCCCAGCTGCTTATCCACACAGCCGAAGTCATTCATCTTGAGGATCTTAAAGGGTTCTGAGACTTGTCCAGTATTTTAGAACCAAGATCTTAAAGAAAGGTGCCGGGGGCACCTTCCTCTGACCCTGTCTTGGTTGGTTCAATGCCCCATGACAGGCTCCACCCATCCTATCCACCCACAACCGGCACCTCGGGACCTTCAAAGACTCACCAGTTAACTTTGTGACACCAGCCAGGGTTCTTAGGTCCTGTCTAATATCTCTGATTTTAGTTAACAGTGTCTCTTCATCATAATTAGGCCAGTTTCTCCTTTGCTGAGAAAGCCCATAATTCAAGCTACACTGTTAATGTGAAGCTGCCTTTCTAAATGTCTTGATTAAATTGCACACTCTTTCAGTCTCTGCTGGATATAATATAATACCCACCAGTCTCTAGACATCCCAGTTATTTCTAACAATTTCCATCTCGTTTATCCCTTAATTAACTTTGGTTTGGGTGACCCGTGAGAGCCAAGAAATGTAATGAGCATAAGGAAGGTCCCAACTCACTCTGAAAGTATCAGGGTTGAGCGTGCGTGCGTGCATGCGTATATGTGTTTTTGTGTGTGTATGTGTGTGTTTGTGTGTATACGTGTGTATATATTGTGTGCGTGTATGTATGTGTGTGTGTGTATGTGTGTGTATGAATGTGTATGTGTGTATATGTGTGTTGTGTTTGTGTGTATGTATGTGTATATTGTGTGCGTTTGTGTGTGTGTATGTGTGTGTGTGTTTGTGTGTGTGTATGTGTGTGTATATTGTGTGTGTTTGTGTGTGTATGTATGTGTATGTATGTATGTATGTGTATGTATGTGTGTGTGTATGTGTGTGTATGAATGTGTATGTGTGTGTTTGTGTGTGTGTATGTGTGTGTTTGTGTGTGTATGTGTGTGTATGTTGTGTGTGTTTGTGTGTGTATGTATGTGTGTGTATGTGTGTGTATGTGTGTGTATGTGTGTGTTTGTGTGTGTATGTGTATGTATATTGTGTGTGTATGTATGTGTGTGTACGAATGTGTATGTGTGTGTTTGTGTGTGTGTATGTGTGTGTATGTATGTATGTGTGTGTATGTGTGTGTGTATCTGAGTGTGTGTATGTATGTGTATGTGTGTATGAATGTGTGTGTGTGTGCACACTAAAGAAAGAAAACTGTGTTGAGCTGAGCCTCCTTCCTCGGGGGTCACTTGCCAATCTCCGGGGTTTAGGGTTAAGGTTAGACTTCCAAGCTCTGTCTCAGTTCCCACACAGCGTACCATGCTCACGTATGTGCAATGGAATCCACATAGCCACCTCAGAAAAATCTGCATGCCTTTCTTATTTACAAATAAAATCAGCCCCCAAGGAACTCATTAATGAATGGAAGTTTTACATTTTAAAATCTAAGGCACGGCTCCTTAAATCGACATAAAAGCAAAGTCATTATAAGTTGACTATAAACATCTAAGAGATAGGGTGTGCAATGGTGTGAGTGCTTGGGTCCCCTAAAATTTCATACGCTGAAATCTTCAGCCCCGGTATGCTAATGGGATCAAGAGGGGACTCTGGGAAGTAACAGATCCTGAAGGTAGAGCCTTGTGAAAGTAGAAAGGGGCTGGGAGACAGTGGCTCTCAGTAAAAGTGCTTGCTTTGTAAGCATGGGGACTGAGCTGGGCCCACAGAACCCACGTAATCCCAGAGCTGGAGAAGTAGAGACTCAGGCGTCCCTAGGGCTTGCTGGCTGCCAGTGTAGCCTAATTGGTGATCTCCAGGCCTCTGAGAGACCTTCCCAAAGGAGGTTCCTGAATGTAACACCTCTGCTGTCCACTAGGTGCACACACAACAACAACAACAACAACAACAACAACAACCACCTTGGGGAGCCCTCCTGTTCTCTTTCCCTCTTTCCTTCACGCAAAGACACAGCATGGCTGGCCAGCCTCAGTGCTTTGCAATCACAGCACACAAAGACAGAGAGCCCGCCCAGCATTTAGAAAAACGCAGTGTCCTCAAGGTCTCTGGTAATGGTCTGCCTAGACCATGGCTGAGCCAGGCAAAACAAGAAACACACCTCATTCTTCCCCTTGGGTGAGCAGCCAGAAAGCTCATGGGTTGATCTCAAGCCTTCCCAAGTCTGATGTCATTTTATAGACATTACTGGTTACTGACAGGAATCCATTAAACCCTTGACCATGTGGCCAAAACAAAACTGTCAGGTGTCAGCTTTGGAAATAAGTAAGGGAAGAAAAACACAAAAAGAAAAGAAAAAAGAAATAAGAAAAGGGATAAACACTACAGCCTTACTAACAGTTCACAGCGGCAGTTGTGTGGGAGACAAGCCCTCGGCATGCCTTCAGAAAGGGTCCAAACTTTCCTTTCTTCTCTGGCTGTGTGTGTGCGCGTGCATGTGTGTGCATGTGTATGCCTGTATGTGTATGTGTGTAGGCATGTACATGTGTGTGAGTGTGTGCATGTGTGTCTGTGTGTATGTATGTGTGTCTGTGTTTGTGAGTGTATGTGTGTGTCTG
>JADRCH010000135.1:3612628-3670011 GCA_019843965.1 Rhynchomys soricoides
GAGGAGGAGGAGGAGGAGGAGGAGGAGGAGGAGGAGGAGGAGGAGGAAGGTGACACCTGGCTGGCTTGACATGATCATGGAAGTAACCCACGGCTAGGAAGCAGATTTCCCTCTCTAAATATGCTCTACTTAGGCCACCATTAAAATCTGTCTTCAGAGTCTGGGGAAATGGCTCAGTCAGGACAGTGATTATTGCCACACAAGCATGAAGACCTGAATTTGAGTCCCAGAACCCACACAAATAATCCAGGCACAGTGGTATACATTGTACCCAGCACTAGGGAGGCTGAGACAAGGGGACCCTTGTGGTTCATTGCCAGCCAAGCCTACTTGTTGAGTACTAGGCCTGTTACAAAGACAGGCAAGCCAGACATAGCAGCATACATTTGTACCCCAGCATGTGGGAGGCAGAGACAGGTAGATCTCTGTGAATTTAAGCCAATCTAGTAGTCTACATAGAGAATCTCATGCCAGCCAGGGCAAACACAATCTGTCTTTATTCCCAGAGTAATAGAGGGAAGAGCCACCTGGTTACAGAAAGCCCCGAGCCCTGTAACCAGCTTCCTAAAGGAGTGGACCACACTGGCAGGGAACCATTGGCATCTGAGTGGGCCACACTGTCAACAATTCAAGGCAGTACCAGTACCTCTGCATTGAGCCTCAATGAGAGCAAACAGACACATATTTCATATTTCTCAAGCATGTCTTAGCCAGAATTCCTCCTCTCACGTGCGTCCAACCTGCAGCCCACCGGGATAGCTGCAAATACCCCAACACACATTATCAAGTTACTTTAAACGTCATGGGATAGTTTTAGAATTTGCTATATCAACCTTGTAGGTAACAGCATCTGCCACAAGGCAAACGGCTGGACATGGCTGTGAGCATCAGCTTTGCCTTCATTCTCTACTAAGTACTTCTCACATTCACACAATGTCTCCCCAAACCGTGATGAACTGTGAGTTCTATATGAGCACCATTCATCTGCTGGGTTCGCTTCCTCATGAGATGGACCCAAACGCTCCTTTGGCAGGTACTCTGTCAAAACTTGGGCATACATGAATGTGTGAGTCTACAACCAGGATCCTATTCTATGGGTTGAGATCTACAGAAGAAATTTGTGCCAGCAGCATCCAGGACATAAAGCAAGACACTAATGACTCCAGTAGGGAAAAAGCCAATGTGGGGGGCAGGTGGTGATATCCAATAAAAACTGTCAGAGGCGGATACAGGTGGGGCCAGTCACTTTCAGAGCAGTGTAAGAGCTATGGGAGACTGGTAGAAAAGCTTACAGGTAGAGGCAAAGGCAAGAATGAGATTGCACAAGATGAAACCAACTGATCCTCACAGTCCACACAGTGAGCTGCACATATAGGAGTTCAATAGGAGAGCAGTCACTGCTAACATGAAGTGTCGTCATTAGTTGATGGATACCGTGACCAGAGCAAGTTATCACTGTGACAGAACACTGCCAGGGCAAGCAAATTATCACTATGATGAGAAATACCACGACCAAAGAAAGTTGGAGAGGAAAGGGTTCATTTGGCTTACACTTTCACATCATAGTCCATTACTAAAGGAAGTCAGTGTGAGAACTCAAGCAGGGCAGGAACCTGGAGGCAGGAGCTGATGCAGAGGCCATGGAGGGATGCTGCTTACTGGCTTGCTCCCCATAGCTTGCTCAGCCTGGAACAGTGGTACCTAAGGATGGCACTACCTACAGTGGGCTGGGCCCTCCCCCATCAATGACTAATTATGACAATGCCCTAAAGCCTCAACTTACAGAGGCATTTTCTCAATTGAGGCTCCCTCCTCTCTGATGACTCTAGCTCATGTCAAGTTGATGTAAAGATGGCCAACAGCGAAAGTGGGGGGTGGAAAGGAGTAAGACCCACCCAAGAATAGGAAGAGGATCAAGTCAATAGGAATAAATGCTCGTGTTTATTTGATCTCGGCAACAGGCAAGTAATTGTCGGCCATTTTGAGAATATTTATGATGATTTATGTTTAGAATATTCATGGTGGACTATGGAGGCCAAGTTATGGTTGGTATGAGGCTCCAAGTTAAGGAGCTTCCAGCTTTGGCAAGGGGAACTCATCCTGCTTTTGCACGGACCAATAGGAAGGAGACACTTCTAGGTTTAATGGGGTGTTCCTCTGAAAGATTGCTTGCAGGATGGAAGTCTGAATATGGCTGGATCACGCAGGCGCCTCAGTTGGAAGCTGTTACAGGGTCTGGGCGCCTGCAGAGAGCTGGGGATCAGAGGAGTGAAGGAAGAGATCTGAGAGAATAGGCACATTGGGAGCAATGAGAACTCCCTGTCTCGAGCCCACCATTGCATGGACTTGTGTCTTGCTCATTCTTCCAACACCTCAGGGCAGTCAGCAATCCAGAACTCAGACTACAAGACACAGCCCCTGCCCTCAACCGCTCATGGATGCCAGGAGGGCAAGAGAGTGTGGCAGGTGCAAGGGGGAGTGGTCTCCCGATACAGGGGACTCTGCAAGAATAAAAGATACCACTTTCCGGGATCTATGCTGGGGTAGGGAGGTCCAGAACAATCTTCCACAGCAGGGATAGCAAAAGTATAACTAAGAGGTAAGCTACTACCAGTCGATGCGTGTTGGAGCTCTTCTCCAGCCATCAAAACCACTGGGGTGTTATCGCTACACTTTTGTGATTTCTGGAGTTGCAAGCTCCTAGAGACTGGTGTAGGTACCTGCCAGTTATTCTCATTTGTAACTCACTTGCATCAAACAAGGGGCCACTGGTGAGAGTAAAATCAACACAAACACAGTGAGCATAGACACAGGGTGGAGCATGTGACAGTGAGCACAGACAAGGGGTAAGACAGGTGGAGCATCCTCTTCTGAGTCACATGTCACTATCTGGCAAGCATGCTTGCACAGATAGGTACAGGGGAGAAGCCTGGAGCATTCCAGACCTTGGCTAGATGGAGACAGGTCACTTGAGGGATGGTGAGTCTGGGTGTTGTTGAAGTATTTTAATCCAGCAACATGACTACTCTGGCAAGGGATCACATCTAAAAACATAGGTCTGTGTGATCTGGCTGGAATACAGACTTGCCCTTAGCACACACCTTTAATTCGTCTGGATAGAATGCAGACACTCCCTTAATACATACTTTTAAGGTAAAATTAGATTGTAGAAGGAAGCAGCAGTGTTTGAAAGCGATGTCTAATTTAGGGGCAGACAAATGAACACATCAGAGAAAGTTCTGACAGACTGAGTCAGAGATAGGAAACACTCAACTCTCACAAGAACAGACAGGAAAGAGAAGCTATTTAAGAGCAGCACAGGGAGGGAGGGAGTCAGTCAGGGGTCATTACAGTGAGTACAGTACAATGGAGTTGAGTTTGAAAGCTCATGCAGTTCAGTGCAGGTCAGCAGAGGCAACTTCAGTCAGAGAATAAGGAGCCAGAGAGTAGAACAAATTGCTGGAGTTAGTTTGAGGCCAAGCAGAGCAATTCAGTGAGAGCTGAGAGAAGCCAGATTGAATCAGTCACCTGTAAGTGGAGTTTGAGCCGGAACAGTTGACTTGAACCAGCCAGCCAGAGTTCAGAAAGGACTAGAAAGGGTGAGCGTATTCATCAGTAAGCCTATGAGAGACAATTACTTCAGGCAAGTGAAAGATACATTTTTACAGAGTGTAAAGATACTTTTTAACAGGTTATCAGCTTATATGGAGAGCAAGACAAGAACAGACCACTTGGGCTGCTGAAGAGATGGGGGCAGAACCTGTCACGCATGGCTTGGTTCCAGACTCAATACTGGCTCTGAGCCTGATATCCACACTTGTAACTCTTGATCAGCAGTTGTTCTTCCTTCCTCTGCCAGGCTCATGGGAGTCGGTTCAAATTGTACATTTTTGCTTGCTTATTCTTTTGACAGGGTTTCACATAGATCAGGCTGGCCTTGAACTCACTATAGTTCATAATGACCTTGCAATCCTGACCCTTGTGTCTGTGTCCTGAGGACTGGGATGACAAGAGTGCACCACAACACTTGATGTTTGTGGCGCTAGAGTCAAACTTAGGGCTTCACGCTACTATTCAAGTACCAGCTGACCTCAGCCCCAGCCCATCAGCTGAACCCTCCCAATCAGTGGCTTTCCACATAACAGAACCTTTAAGCATTTAATAGCACAATATAAGTGTTCCCAAACACACTCAGAAATTGGCTCACGGATTTACACATTAAAACAGATAGCAGGCTCTCTTCCTGAGTCTAAGACTGTGCTGGTCTCAAGGACAGCACCTTTAGCAAATGCCCCACATCCCCAGTGAAAAGCAGGCCAGGTACCACCTTTCCAGGGCTGGACTCAGCTTATTGCTCTGGGCTCTGCTCTGCCCTTCTCCTAGAAGGAAAATGAGCCTCAACTCAAACGTCTCCCTGAGAGCACGAGGCAGTGAGGCGGGTAATTGAATGCATTGTTTTATATCTGATTTGATTTATATTTAATTTGTTTAATTTATGCTATATTACTTTTCTTCAGTAGACTTATTTTCCTAATTATATGTTACTCTGGCTAATATTAACATTACTTGTAGCCCCAGGGGATACACAGAATGGAAGCAGCAGGGATGGGAGAGACTATGAATCATCCATGTATGTTACACCAGCAGTTTTTAAGCTATTTTTAGTTAGTAAGACTCTCCGAGACCATATCATTTCACAGAACCCAAAGTGCAACAGAGATAACAGACGATCCTGTCTAACAGGACCGGAGCATCTGAAGTACAGTGAGCCACGCTAACTCCGTCCACATCTGGTGCTACAACCACCACACTACGGTTCCCTGGAGCAGGAATACCAGTCAAAAATACGTTATACCAGTTGCACTTGGACAGGAGTCCCATGAATGTCGGTAACCAAGCATGTCCCTTCGTTTCACTAAAATAACATATTGATCATGACAAATGAGAACCCTCCCCTCAGATCTGGGCGTGGTGACGCTTGCCTATAATCCCAGTACCTGGAATGTGGAAGAAGGGGAATCAGAAGTTCAAGTTAATCCTTGGCTTCATAGCACATTTGAGGCCCGCCAGGGCTATGTGAGATCTTGTCTCAATCAATAAACGAACCATGAACAAAGGGCACTGCAGAGACTCAGAAGTTGTTCCCAGATGACCTCTTTTACAGACAGTAGCCTCTACAGTCACAATATCTGTCCTAGGAGCAGCAGAGTCAAAGGCTGGAGAGAATCTCAGCTAATAAAGCAGGAGAACCTGAGTTTTACTCCCACAACCAAGTATTTACAAAACCCATAGGTGAGGCTGTGAAAGATAGCCCAGCAGTTAAAAGAATTGGTTGCTCATCCAAAGGACCCAGGTTCAATTCCCAGCATCCACATGGCAGCTCACAGCTGTCATTAACTCCAGATTCAGAGGGATCTGTTGCCCACTTCTGGTTCCCATGGGCACTGCATGTATGTTGTGCATAAACATTCATGCAGGCAAACACCCATATATGCAAAGTCAATTTTAAAATAAAATAAGATCTTTTCAAAAGCCAGGTGTGGTGGTATGTGCTTCAGGTTTAGTGAGGGGCCTGGGCTTACAAAGCAAAGTGGAGAGCTACTGCGGAAGCCCGAGATTGACCCCTGGCCTCCACATGCACACATACACATGTGTGAGCATCCACACACATACGCGCCTACCTTCACACACACAATCAATCATGCACATGTGGGGAAGAAGAAAGGAGGAGGAAGGGGAGAGAGAAGAGAGGGGAAGAATGAGAGGAGGGGGGAGGGGGGGAGCAGGCAGCACACGGAGAGGAAGTCCACATGAGGATCCAAGGGTGCAAGTCAGAGGCCTTCAGATGCCTTGACCCTGAGCTTTAGCCTCCACACCAATACAGAGAATATCTTTTAAGCCCTCCTGTCTCTGCTGTTGTTGAAGCAGAAGTAAACTCATACACATGAGATCCTCAGTATCCACTAGGATTAGCCTGTTGTGTTATTCAGAGCCTGCAAATTGGCTTAACAAGGGGGAGGGAGAAAGAGAAGGAGAGGAGGAGGAAGGGAGGGAGGGGGAAGAGAAGAGGAAGGCAGGAGGAAGAATGAAGGAAGAGAGGGAGGGAGAGGGAGGGTTGCTTTTCTGGGCAGTGGTCCTACCGCACAGACTCTCCCCCCCCAACCCCCCCAGCACACAGCTTTATCCCCAGAACTGCCTGCACAGAAGTCTGACTTTTGTACAAATCCATGGGGAGCCTAATGTCCGTGTCCCAACTCCTTTCTGTCTCTTATTTTCTCTCCATGCCACAATTCCACAACCTTCCTTATTTAGCAGAATTTAGTTGAAGAATGGCAGACTGTTTCCAAAGCAAATGGGGAATGACAAGAAGGGCCTGGTGACAGCTCTGCTAAGCATAGAGGTTACTCGGGTCTGGGATGTAAGAGAAACTGAACTCTGATGACATTAGCAATCTTGCCAATGAACGCAGAGGACAATAGGGTCAGAATCTGACAGGGGGAACTGCTGTAGGCAATGAGGACTCACGCACCTGGCCTTTCTCTCCTGAAACCTGTTCTTCCTCACTGATGATGATGTCTCGCAGGACCAGCAGGTCTGTGGAGCACAGATAACAGGAATACCCTAAATTCCTCCAGACTTGAGCTAGAGCATTGAGGCAACACAGGGTGGACATATGCCACCAAGGTGGACTGTTCCTTTCAGCCTTGTGAAAGGCTGCTTAGCTGGTGCCTGTGCTCCTGGGACAGGCAGTATGGTGCAGTGGACAGAGACACATGCCAAGAGGCAGGTGTCCAGTGCCCATGTGCCAGCTTTGGTAAGTGTGTCCCCTCTATCCACTCAGGTGGCACAGCAACCTAACTACCCACAGTAAGGACAGACAGAGGACACAGAGGTCTGTGCTGCCATGGAGGGATAAAGCTGTCGAATGAAGCAGAGAGAGAGATCCCCTAACACATCACCCGGACACCCAGCATGCCTGTGTAACTGCAGCTCACACTTCACAGGTACACACACTTTAACTAGAGAGAATCATCCAGCTTGTGTCTGCCTTGCTAGCCAGCCAAAGAGCAGAAATAAAAGGGCCATGGTGAACCAGGCAGGGAAATGCCAGGACCCTTGAGCCTCCTCTAGATCAGTGGTTCTCAACTTGTGGGTCATGGCCCCTTTGGGGTCACGTATCAGATATTTACATTAAGATTCATAATAGTAACAATCACAGTTATGAAGTAGCAACAAAATAATTTTATGGTTGGGGTCACCACAGCATGAGGAGGCTGAGAACTACTGTTCTAAATGCTGCCTCTGGATTTTGTAAGACCTTTGTGGTCCACCCCCTTTCTGGTTCTTCTCTGAACTCCAAAGCCTTTGTTCTAAACTTGAGCTAGGATGCCACGTGATATTAACCTGAGCTCTACTCATCAACCGCAGCTTTGACAACACAGCCAGGTAGGGCTGGGATATGGTATTATAAAACCATGACCCTTTTTTTTCTTTCTGACGTATTTGATTTTTTTTTTTAAAGACCGAATTTCACTAGTAGCCCTGGCTGGTCTGAAACCTACTATGTTTCAGATCATACTGTGGCCCTGAACTTCCAGAAATCCTCCAGCCTCTGCCTTGACTGGGCATGAATTCTTTTTAATAAGATACAACCATACATAAGTTCTCATGAAAGAATAATGAACTGGGGAGAAAGCAATACACACAAGGATTTCCCATCTCCCCCTAAAGGTTTCCTGAGAAGCACCTGGTAAACACTTAACTTACTAGATTTTCTAAACTCTCTGATTTGATAGTTTGAGTAAGAAAGTGCACACACATGCACACACCCATGTATACACACGCACACACACATGTATACACATGCATACACATGGTCACCCATATGTTCATATACATACACATATGCACACATATATACAAAGGTACAAAGATACACAAACATAGGCATGCACACACATACATGTAGCCATATGTACACACATCACACAAACCTAAACACACACAAATGTACATGTAGCCATAGGTACACCCCCATGCTGTCTCTCCGTGCCTACCATCGCACTAGTAAAGTGTTCGCTATTTCTCAGTCATGGTTGTAGCTACACCCACACCAAAATCACTTTATTTCCTTTTGTGAGTGCGTAAGTGTGGTGTATGTACAGTGTTCGTGAGTGTGCACGTGTGCAGATGCCTGTAGAAGCCAGAGGTTGACATTAAATGTCTTCCCCAATTGCTGTCCATCTCATTTTTTGACACAGTCTCTCACTGATCCTAAATTCCTCCAACTTGGCTAGGCTAGTTGGCTAGTGAACCCCTAGGGTTCGGCTGTGTCTGCCTCTCTAGCGCTGAGATGGGATCTGAACTCAGTTCCTCATGATTGCACGCCAAGCCCTTCCCTGAACGAGACCCTCTCCACAATTAGCTTAGGGTTGTTTGTTTGTTTGTTTGTTTTTTAGCTTCTTCAGTTCCTCCAAGTGTTAGTTCAACCAGGTGGTTCTATCTCTCCAGCAACTTGGATGCATAGGATTACATTAAAATTCTCTCTTCTGGCCGATTGCATTTTTGAGTTTTTCCGTCATCATCACATTGAGAAATGCCCAGCTGTTAATAGGATGGCCTGAACTCTTCTTCAAGCCTTAAGCAGAAGCTCTGGGGAAGTACAGAGTCTGGGGAGTCCCCCAGCAGAAAACCAGGCATCTCTGATCAGATGAAACCCTTCCTCAGAGCCACTCTGAAGAACTCGGGCTCCAAATCTCCAAATGCTGCCTCTACGGCTGCTGATTGGCTAGCAGCAGCAGAGCGGCAGAACCAGACGGAAAGGAACAGAACGGAAAGACTGGGGTTCTTCAGTTGCTCACGGTGGGGGGGAGCCTGGTCTCACATGCATTGGTCTCTTTTGGTTAAGCTATGTTTTCTTTATTTCTCCTCCTCCCTCTCCATCCCTCTCCCCTGACTCCCTTCCTTTTTGGGAAGTATAGAACCTTCCGGAAGTGGAGGAAGTACAGCCTTACGTATGGTCTTTGAGGGCTGTAGCCCCGCCTACTTCCTGTTCTCATTCCCTGTTTCCTGTGTCGGGCTGAAACGTGTCCTACCAGCTTCCTGCTCCTGCCTGTTGCCTTGATAGACTGTCCTTCGAAACCGTAAGCCCTGATTTTCCCCGAAGTTGCTTTTGTCCTGTTACCACAGCAATAGAAAAGCGCCACAGCAGCCCCAGATGCCAAAGGGTCACCCTTCCAAGTCTTACATTCCTGTACGCGAATGTGTGGCCACACTTACTTTCTTGGCGGATATTTGCCCACTTCATGAGTTCTTAGAAAGCAAAGTGTTGAGGAAATGAGGGAAGAAAGAAAGAGGGACGGAGTAAAGAGGAGAAACAGAAGGGGAGGGAAGGAGGGAGAAAGGGGGGAGAGAGGAAAGGGGGGGAGGGAGAGAAGGAAGTAGTGGGAGAGATGGGGAAGGGAGGGAGACAGGGAAGGGGGGAGGAAGAGAAGCAGGTTGGAAGGAGGAAGAGGCTCTTCCAACATAGTCTTGGCATCAAGAAGCCTCATCTTCCTCCAGGTGACTTCAGATGCTTTCAGGACCAGGAAGAGAACTCACTGCCCCTGTCAGACCAGGCAGATTCCCAGGCAGAGGCAAGGAACACAAACAAAGCCAAGAAGAGTCACCCCTAGAAATGGGGGTACAGACTGGAGACTGCTCCCTGGCTGAGGGCTGCTCTGGAGTACTGTCCTATCTGGTACGTAATTGTCAGCTCCCCTCAGCCCCTGGGTACAGTCATGGCTCGAACCTGGCTGCTTCCACTCACCCATCTTGGGGATTCTCTGCCACAGCAGAGAATTTTCAGGGGTCTGTCTTCCAACACCAGCATTGCCGTCTCCCTGGCTCTCCCCACTCTAATACATTGTATTTGAAGGACAGAGATGATGAGTTTTGTGTCCATTCAATTGTGACCTGTTGGCTTCTGCTAATTCAAATCTCACTTGCAAGAAGCCCCGGCCCTCCCAGCACTTAGGAGGCAGAGACAGGTAGATTTCTGAGTTCAAGGCCAGCCTGGTCTACAGAGTGAGTTCCAGGACAGCCAAGGCTACACAGAGAAACCCTGTCTCAAAAAACAAACAAACAAACAAACAAAGCCCTGGCCCAGCTGTGGGACTCAGACTTCACTGTGATCCCCAAGACACCCTGTGCAGCACCCACTCCACCTTCAGGCCACCGTCTCGCTGCAGAGCCCCTGGTGAGTCCACTGAGGAGGAAAGAGGCACAGCAGGCCTGGCTTCTGCCTTCCCAGCACCCTCCCCAGCCCAGCTGTGCTACGAGCGTCCAGACTCTCCAAGTGAAAGCCAGCCAGATTTGCTAGAAGCAGGGACCGGAGTGTTTCACAGTTTATGCCAACAGTTTGTAAAAAAAAAAAGATGCGACATGTTTCTTCCAAATGCACAACCAGAGACAGGTCACCCATGAGCTGCCAGAACACATTTCACACGAAGCATGAAAAGTCCCAGGAGCCGAGCGATGAAGGACCCAACCACAGACCAACGTAAGCAGCCAAGCATCCCTGAAGAGTGCCAGAAAGCCTCACACCAGCCTGCTGTTGTTATTACTACAGTTACCCTCATCTAGATGTACAGGGAGCCAGATGCATGCTAGACAAGGCCCCAGGCTGCCTCCCCTGGAGTGTGAAGCACAGCCAGGGGTGGGGGAGGGGGTTGGAGGGGTACCGCTGGCAGCACGAGAGCAATGAGCTTGAATCACCACACCCCTCCTCATATGCCAAATAGGCGGAACCCCGTGCACAGATGCAGCTCTCGGGCAACAGTGGAAGCTGTCACCTCGCTCCTCTGTCCCCATCTTCCTCACTCCTCACGAGGCTTCCCCACAATCTACGGTGTTAATGTCTGGAATGGAATAAGCTTCAGGTTCCCTCCAGCTACCTGCATCAAAGGAGGTCTTGCGGGACAATAGACAACTGCCAAGGCTGGTGAGATGACTCTGTGGTTAAGGGCACTCACATGGTGGCCCACAACTGCCTGTAACTCCAATTCCAAGGACCCAATGCCTTCTTCTGACCTCCATGGGCAGCGGGCATGCATGTGGTGCACAGATATACAGGCAGGTAAAACATTCATATGGCACAGGGCAGTGGTGGTGCACGCCTTTAATTCCAGCACTTGAGAGGCAGAGACAGGCGGATTTCTGAGTTCGAGGCCAGCCTGGTCTACAGAGTGAGTTCCAGGACAGCCAGGGCTATACAGAGAAACCCTGTCTCGAAAAACATTCATATGGATAAAATACACTAAATAAATATTTTTCCAAAAAAAAAAAAAATAAGACTAGTTGGAGCTTGTTTTCAAGGCCAGGGGCTGAGATTCCAGGCAAGACCCTAACTCTCGTTTGAATTCAATATTTTATTAGCATGTGGTATTTTCGTACACGCTTAGCTTTGCTTGTTCCCCCTACCCCAATCTGCTCCCCATGATCCCTCATCTTGTAAACACTGGCAGGAATGAAGACATCCCCAAAGAGGCACGCATGTCCCTTCCTTTGGCTATCAGGAGTCTCACACTGAGAGAAGGAGAAGGCCGGAGCCATCCAGAGGGAACTTGTCCCTTAGAGAGATGTCACACGGTTCTGACACCTTGTTAGACTACTGTGCAGGGCAGATTGGAACTGAGAGGAAGGTCAGTGATGGGCAGGGCCACACCTTGACCAGCACTGCTTAGCTACGCACACCCGTGCCCTCTATAAGACTAAACCTTCTGTTAGGATGCTCACGATGGACTTGGGGGTCCACTGTACCTCACTGTGCTTTCAGTGGGTCACACTGAATAAATCTTTCTCGGCTGTCATGATTACTTCGGCACGGTAAGTACCCTGTAACTACCCTACTGGGGACAGGTGGCTCGGCTTAATCTGTCATGGCTGCCAAGGCCCACACTCTGACCCTAACAATTCCAACGATACTCTCCGGGGTACCACCACGGCCACACCCACTGTTGGAGCCCCCTTTCCCCCACACTTCCCTTTCCACTTCCATGTAGTAAGTCTGGGCTAGCTAGGGCCTTTTCAGGTCCAGCAGCCTCTTTTTCATGACTACTCTGAAGGAAATGGCATGCCCCTACCAAGAGCCCTTAAACCTGTAGCTCCCCCCCCCCCCGCCATAAGAGACTCCCCTGGTGCCCTGGTTCCTGGAGAATGGCAGACACTATAATTCTCATTTCCCCAAGGAAGTCTGCAGGGCTGGGATCCCAGATTCCAAGATACCAGAAAGCTAAAGGAGGCACGTGGCCAGCCTGTCATGGGTACCTTAACTAAATAAACTCCTGCCCCTCACCTCCTCAGTCTGCTCACACATTCCTTCCTTGGAAAGCAGGACCCCTCCCCTCCCCCTGCCACTCAGGAATTAGCTTCAGCCTGGCTGCAGGTCTGAGCTGTAGACTGTTCACCAACTATGTGATGTCCCACCTTCCTCTGAGACCCGCAGGTGGACACACACTGGCACGAGGGCCCAAACTCTCCTCAGAGCCTCTGCCACAGTGCTGCTGCTACTTATGTTTAACAAGTCTACCGCCCTAAGAGACAATCACCTTTCTGTGTCATATTGCCTTCTCTACACCCCGTCCTCAAAGCCCCTTCCCAGTTTCCTGGCCTATGACCTCACTCACCCATAAATACACAGATCTGGAAATCAGACGCTAGAATCCACATACAAGAGAGGATATGCAGTGCTTGTCTTTCTGGGGCATCACTTAAAGCACCATTTTCCGGTTCCCTCCGTTTTCCTATACATTCTGAAATTCCATTTTTCTTTACAGCCAAATAAAAGCCCATTATCAATGTGCCACACACTCATTACCCAACAGAGCCACAATGAGGGTGGATGTATTCCTGCGGTTGGAGGCAGCCTCTTGGGTCGATGCCTGGAAGGGCTATTGCTCTGTTGTTTGGGCTTTCCCTAATTAGTTTCTTGAGAAGCCTCCACACTGATTTCCACAGTGGCTGCACCAGCCCGCCCTTCCGCCAACGGTGAATGGGGGATCTGTTTTCTTTACAGCCTCAACATTGTTTGTCGCCATTTCTCTCTAACGAGTCTGACATTTTTTGTGGCTTCTGTGTTTCTGTGTCCTGTCAGCTTCCCAGCTTGGAACATCCTGATCCTCCTGGTGCTTAAAAGTTGTCCCCTTTGAGCTGCTGCAATTGATGGGTGCCAGAGGAGAGATGTTTTTTTTAGGGCTGAGGTCTCCCTTAGGTTGCCTGTTCCTGCGGGAGACCCTGTACCCACGTATACAGACAGAACTTAGGGGACTTAGTGGGTTTAGACACTGAGAGAGATCCAGGAGGACTTGGAGGGCACAGGTGAGACGCAGTCATGATCAAAATATATCCTGTGCATTCTGAATTTCTCAGAGAATATTTTTTAGAGCACTAGATGCCCATTAGGCCTTGGTCAGCCTCAAGCCAGCACAGGTTCCCTGAGTAGCATGCTGGGATGAGCCTGACCTTAGGAAGTTCCTGGGTAAGTCCTGGCACCGTTCCCCCATGTGAAGACCCTCCCATCCTCACATTTGCTTGAGGCTAGAAAGCACCTCGAGTCTACAGCTGGCCTCCATTGAGCTGTCAAGTGTGTGAGTGATAGAAGTAACCAGGCTGATAGAGCCAGAGGTAGTGATAAATCCCAGAACTCACAAGGCTGAAGCAGGAGGACTGCCACAAGTTTGAGGCTAGCTGAAACTCAAAAGTATCCCTAAATGGTTCCATTGTCAGTCACCTACTTCATTCCCAGTGCATAGCCCCACAGGCAGGGAGCATAGTGACCCAGAAGAGCCCTGAGCCCCCACTGGACATTCTCCCTGCCCTTCACAAGCACTTCTTCCCCGTGTATTCCCTGTGTCTCCAAAATGAGATTTGAACCCCTGAAGAGCAATGGGAAGATGAGAGCAGCCTGAGCTACACAGTGAAACTCTATCTCAAAAAATCAATCAATCAACAACAACCTAGTAGATGTGTATATATGTATCTCACAGACCCTCCACAATGTAAAATGCAGGAAAGACTCACTTTGTGATAGGTGAGATATACCAGGTTTGAAAATCACGAGCATGTTTTTCCTTCCTATTGGGCAAATTACAAAATTCTCTTTTAATTATTAGCTTTCTTAACCTTCTATTCACTATCTGGAAAACAGACAGGAAAATAGATGCAGCCCACAAAGTGAAGACACCAGGCATGTGTGATTGCTTAGCCACCACCAACTAGCAGTACAAGGTCGCTCATTCATCTCATTCACCCTGGTGCCTATGAAAACACTGGTTAAGTTGCCCTTTGTTTGTTTGTTTGGGGGGATCTTTTTTTGGCTATGCACATATACATACACACACATACACATATATACAAACACACATGAGCAGAGAGAGAGAGAGAGAGAGAGAGAGAGAGATCAGGCATTTTCCTAGACCACATTCATAGGGTCACTGAACCTGGAGCTATGCTGTCTGGCTAGCACATCTTAAGAGATCCTCCTGAGTCTGCAGCCCCAGAAATGAGGTTGAAGGTATGTACCACTGCGCTCAGATTTTTACATGAGTTCTAGGGATCCAAACCCAGGTCCCCACGTTGTACAATAATACTTTATAACTGAGCATTACCGAAGCCGAGGGCACAGTCTTTCAATGCTCTTATCCCTTGAATAGAAGTGGAATCGATGATTATCTTCAGCAAAAGCCAGAGTCACTATCTCTATCTAATTGAATCCCAAATGTAAGAGGGAGGGAGGGAGGGAGGGAGGAGTGGGCACAAAGGAGAGATAAGCCAGCCCCTTGGAATGGTGGAAACTGCCTCTTGGAGAAGGGACATTGCAGACAGGGATTGGGTGGACCGAATACCAAATAACTCCCAGTGCTCATGGCTGACCCGCAGGCAATCTGACATCAAAATGCCCCCCAACACCTTCCTCTCAGCCAACAGATGCCTGAGAAGCGTCTGTGGACAAGGGACAGTAAAGTCATCTCAATAAACAGGTAAAAGAGGTAAAGTTGGAAACTCAGAAAGCCACCAGTACCTCCTGAGGGTTTCAGGTGGCTCCACATGGAAGGGAGCCTGGCTGGCAGAGGTCAGGGTCTCTCCCAAGGCCTTGCTGACCTCCTGCAGCTGGCCTGGGGACAGCTGGGCCGCCAGTACCATCAGGTCATAGTCCTGCCAGTGGAGCATCGTCTCCTGCTCCTCCAACCCTTGACTCATCCGTTGTTCCTTTGCCTCCAGCGCAGACATCCTTGCTTGGAGAGCTTCGATTTCCTTCTGCCGAGAGAGGGGGGAACAGATTTCAGCCATTAACCCTACTCTGCTGACAATGAGAGCGGCTAAATGATAGGGGGCCATATGCACCACAGTCTCAAAGCCCACCTACTCCACCCTTCTGAGGCAGGCAGATTCCAGAAGTTTGCTGAACCGGAAAAAATCACGCCAGCTTTTTGTTTTTGATGAGCTGACAGGAAGAAAAACATTGCCTTCCTCCCAAGCATTAAATATGGACAGGTGCAGGCCAAGGTTTTGATTTGATAAAACCCAATGAATGGTGTATTGCTGGCTTCCCTTCTGGTGGGCAAGTGAGGGTGCTGGCAGCTCACACCCCACACCGAGACACCAGCTGTGAGACAGGAAGAGAAAACCCTGTCCACAAACACAAAAATTTAGGATGCTCAGAAAGGCAGGAGACTTGGCTTATCACACCAACAGGTTTGAGAGAACAGGTTGCTGTCGGGTCATGGAGTCCTTTAGAATGTCGGACAGTTTAATTCCCACGGTCGGTGAGGTGAATCTGTCAAGTGCTTGCCATGCACGCTTGAAGAGCTACTTCTGATTCCCCAGAACCCATGCGAAAGCTGGGGTCCCACAGAATGAATCTGTAACCCCAGCATGGGGGTGGGGTAGCAGATCAGGAGGATTCTGGGGACTTACTGGCCAGCCAGTCTAGCCCAGTCAGTGGAATCTAGATTCAGTGAAAGACTCTGTGTCAAATATAAAGTGAAGGGAGATTGGGGTAGGTATCCAACATCAACGTCTGTCCTCCACACACATGTGCACACATGCCCACATTCAAGCACACACACACACACATGCACATACATGGGCACTCACAAATGCACTCCTTGCACACACACGTAATTTGCACTAATTGACCCAGAATCTACATTAATCCATAACTATCATCTGTCTCCAGGCCAACAAATAAACAAGCAGCAGGTGACTGAACAGCGTGTGCTCAGTGCTGGGCAGATAGCCATCTCCCTGTGTAGGAGTCTGAATGCAGCACTGGGCTCTGCTGAGGGACACGCCCCCGTTCCCTCGCTGTTCCTAGCTGATAAAAGCACAGCTTAATTCCTGATATCTCCCTATCTCCTGAACGTTCTCTCCACCCACGGAGCAAATTCTCCACAGTTTCCACCTCCTGCCCCCACCTGCAGTCCCAGAGGTGAGAGGGATGAGCTTGAACACCCCCACCCTGAACTTCCTGCTAACCCGCAAGCTCTGTGTGCTCAACCAGGCCCAGCTGCTGTGTCTGCCCTTGAGATCCACACTCTCCCCCTCCTCTCATTTTTTGTTTGTTTTGTTTTTGTTTCTCAGAGACATTTCACTTAGTAGCCAGAGCTAGACCAGGAGTCATCTCGTAGCCCAGGCTTGAACCTACAGCAACGCTTCTGCCTTAGTCTCCCCATACTGGGAAGGCAGGCTCAAGGTGCCCTAAACTATAGTGAAAGAGACATAGGATTTAGCACCTCTGCCCTCTTACATGCTCAGTTCAGTAACGTTAGGCACACACGAAAACCATGCGCCCACCCTCACCACCCAATCACAAAGCTCTTATCTCTATTAAACACTGATTCTCTGGCCCCTGCCACCCCATCCTCATCTCCACTCCTACCCCCACCCCACCCCACCCCAATCTCCTTCCCTACTCTGGAAATCTCTTCTAAGTAGAATATTACAGTCTCTATTCTCCATGTTTGTCTCCTGAGACATAACACAATGTCCTCCACACTCATCCGCCCGTACCCTCTAGCGCAACGTCCTTTCTCGGTAAGCTGAGTGACAGACTGTTGCACCCACACACCTTTTGCTTGTCTATCTGGTGACGGGCTCTTGGGTTGTCATCTGCTCTAATGACTAGATGTCTCAGCCGGCCCGTGCTTTCTTCTCAGGTGTGTGTCAACGGTGGATTTTTAAGTGTTCGAGGGACTGCAAGGCTGTTTTCCATGATGATCCAACATCTTATTCTTTGGTTAACTTTCTTCCACTTTCATGTATGTGTGGTGTGTGTATGTGTGCAGGCGTGAGGGCGCATGTGGAGGCCCAAAGTTGATGTTAAGAATCAAACTGGATGGCTTTTCCACTCTGCCCATTGAGGCTCTTCCCATGAATCCCTGGTGCTGCTGGCTGGTGCTTCACACACTCCCTGTTCCTGCTCCAAGCTCCAGGCTCCAGGCTCAAGCAGTCCCAGCCCCCCACTGCCTCTCAGTCCCTGTCTACTTTGGAAACTTCTAGAGTCCCTTCCTGCCTCTGCTCTCTCACCTTGGAGCCTCATTCAGAGTTCTAACCCTGGACACTTCCTGGCCAGATGCCACCACTGCTGTGAGCCCAGCATGGCCTCCATATACCAGCTGGGCATTACAGATGCAGCCTCATACCCGGGCTAGACTTAAAACCATGTCTCTTAACAGTTGTTTCCAAGAGTCCACCATGGTAGGAATCCCCACAACATTCGCAGACACACCAGCTGCCACAGACAGAGAGCAGAGCCAAAGGTCCTGAGTCCCACAATACTGTGCAACTGCAGCCTTGTTGTGTGCAAAGGCATGGCCACTCCACCACCTCTGTTTTGAGTCTTTGTACTGCAGCCCAAGTCCCCCTTCACTGCATCTGACTTACATGGGTAAGAAAGGGCCCACTCCCTCTCTGGAAGATTCTATCCCACTCACCTGCAATTGCTGTTTCTCTCGAATAAGCCAGTCCTGCCTGGTGATGGATGCAGGCAGGCTATCCTGGGTGGTACTCCTCGGCTGTCCTTCAAGTGGGGCTTCTGGATCATCACTGCCAGCCCTTCAAGTAACAGACATGCATTGGTACAGGTGTGGAGAAACAGATGTGCTCAGGTCTACACGTACTTAAAGAGACCGCACAGAAAAACTTCCCCTGCTGCAGGTCATCCGGGCACTCACAGGGATGGAGCCCCTAATGTACACTTCTGTTCCAACTAGGATCTGTTGGGGCTTTTTTCCCCTCCAACCAAGTTGCATCTATCAAGCCTGTACTTCCGTGTGCTCTAGCCCATGGCCACCCTGGCTATGGACACCTGGCACATAGCCCAAACTAAACTGTGCTGGAAGCATAAAATACAATCTAATTTAGAAACTCCATATGGGGCCAGAGGAAGCACTTGCTTGGCATGGATGAAGCCTTGGGTTCCATCTTGTTTCTCCTTCTTCTCCCCTTCTGAGACATCCCACCCTCCTCCACGGTAAAGTCCCCTGCAGGGCTGTTCCCAGGATGGAGCAGGCAGGACATAGTTCACAGAGGTCAAGGTCGCAGTGAGAACTTGGCTTTACCTTTCTCTGTCTTTGAACTAAGCCAACCCTCTGAACCTCACAGCTTCCTCATACTGGACTACCTGGGGAAGGCAGTAAGGCGCCCTGTCCTTGGGTGGTTGCCAGGGACCTACCACAGGCCCCAGTAAAGTGAACACTGGACCTGTCTGGTGGGCACAGCCCTACACGGGATGAACATGGATACAAAACCCGCAGCAGAGTGAGCCTGCTCCATGGAACACTATTCTAAGGCACCCTGGCTTCCAGCAACTGTAGAAAGAGTAGAGGCTTCCTCAGGGCTCTGAGCGGCTGCAGGCTCTTCAGGCTTGATTATGAGTGTCAGAGGAAGACAGAGCACCTCTTGTGCTGATGTCCCCATGAATCAGGGATCAGCAAATACCCGATGGATGGCTTAATGAACCCATCGCCTTAAAAACGGGGGAGTCATTCCATCCCGTCTCCTGCTGTACTAGCTCCTTTCTTCCCCTCAGTTATTTCCCAGTTTGCTTGGCGTATGCTGATATTAGTGTTCCTCAACTTTCTTGAACTGATGCCATCTGGGTTGAGGTGGGAGCTACTGTAGGAAATCAACACAGAATTGAAGTATCAGCTGCGGAGGGAAACTACAGGTGCATAGCTGGGACTGGGCATGGTGCTTAATCCCACCCACCTAACCCACAAGAAAGGCCCTGTGCGCTAAACAATGCTCCTGTCTGTCTCTCATGCTCCTACTCCAGGGACAGAAGAGATCCATGGAGAGCCAGGGTTGGCCCAGGACACATCGCTCAGTTGCGAAGCAGGGACACATTTCTGTCTTCTGTGTCTGGTCCCCAGAGTCTCCCTCTGCTACATAGCCTTTCCTTTACGTTCTTCAAGTCTCAGTATGTGATGATCCCTCATGGCAGAGCAAACAGGCATCGCCACTATAAACTAATTGAGCAGACCCCCCTCAGGGGAAGATTGAAACACGCAGCAGTACAAGATGTTAGTGTTTGCTGCTGGTGGGAACCAGGGAGCCTGAGATCTAAGATTCCACTCTCAGACTCAGGTTTCCACTAGGACCTGCCCAGTTGTGGGAAAACTTGGGTCTTTCTATCTGGTTTCCTTCCTGTCAATCACTGAAGGGATGAAACCCATCTGTAAAATCCGATAGTGAGTCACAGAGAAAAGTATAGTAGGGAAATTTACTCCCTGACAACACCCAGCGATTCTCCCTCCCGGACCCTGTGTGCCCATTCCAATCTGAGGGTCTCTGTGTCCTTCAACACTGCAGTCTGCCTCGGCGCCTTCTTGAAATCAAAGGGCTGTATGCTCAAGAGGAAGGAGAGGAAAGGCCAGTGCATGCCACCCACACATGCTTCTGCAGTCCCATCACAAGGGAGCAGACAAGCTACACTGCTGCACCTGGACAGTGCCAGAGTTCTGTCTTGATAGGAATGGAGACCCTTCCTGTGCTTTGTTTCTTATCTTTGTCATATGCTGCTCCTCTGTGGAAGGGTCTCTGATAAAAGATATTCTGTGTGCATACACACTGGCACACGCATGCTCACACATGCACAAGCACACAGACATGCACACACACACAAACAAACGTACACACTCATGCCCACAGGCACACATGCACACGTGCGCACACTTGTATACGAATGCACACACATGCACAAGCACATACACATGTGCATATACACACGTGCACACACACACATGTGCACACATGCAGTTAGGTGACAAGAGTGACCAGTGTGGTGTCCACATTACTGAGGAGCCAGTGAGAGGTCACGCGGTATGCAGTGAGGGGAAGATTGCCAGTCAACTGCTATTTTTGCCAAACACTTTTGAGAAGAGAAAATTTTCCTTCAACTGGGTGTTGACCTTCTAACCCTGGTGTGCCAAAGAGGGTGAACTTCCCCCCATTGTTCCCAAATCAGAAACGAGAGTTGATGAGAACAGGTCTAGAAGTCCTTCCCTGAGTCTGTAACCGTGGGTGGGGCCTATGCCAGCCGCTGCACATGCAAAGCCCCCCCTTCCCCGTTCCCTATGGGCTGCCACCCTCAGCCCCTCCTGCCCTCCCCTGTCAGAGTGAGGTGTGCACCTACTTTCCTCTCATTGATTGGATCAAAGAGCAGTCTGTCCTGCTACCACCATCAGAGGTCAGAAAGCCCCAGCCCCTCAAGATGGAAGAATGGGGTCTGTCCTCCAGGGTACACAGCCGTCCAGTTCGGGTTCTCCTGGCAGCTGGGCCTGAGGCGAGAACCTGAGTATCTTGTGTTTAGAGAAACAACCAAAGACCCCAGAGAATGGGACAGCAGTGTAAGGATCTACAACAGGCAGACAAGGCTGAGAATCTGACCTATGGTTGGCATCTCATGGTGACAGGACCATGTGGGGGTAAAGGTGGAAATGCCCCTGTGTCTGTGCCATCCACCTGGGACCTTGTAACAAAGTGGGAAAGTGGGTTTACCAGACCGGAAAACAGCAGCTCTCAACCTTCCCAACGCTATGATACATCTCCTCATGTTATGGTGACCCCAGACCAAAACAGTATTTTCTGCTGCTTCAGAACTGTGATTCTGCTACTTTATGAATCATAATGTAAATATCTGATAAGTGGCCCCTGGGAAAGAGTCGGTCAACCCAAAGAAGACACGACCCACAGGTTGAAAATCACTGCTGGAAAAACTAAAAACCACCTTGCACCAAGTAGTGACATCTACCACACTCAGGGACCTGCCCCCTTACTGAGCAACAGAGATTAACACCTGAGAGACAGTGGGAGGACCGAGGCCACTGTCAGAGCTACTCAGTGTCCCTCAAACCCTAGTGACCTCGGTGCTGATGTAAACAGTTCTGGGGAGCGTGGGCAAGCTTACCTGAGAATTTGAACAGTAATTTTAAAACTAAGGGTCAATAAAAATTAAGTAGATAGTAGAGTCTGAGGTTACTTACATCCCCTTAAACATGACTCTAAACTTTCATAACCCAAGAGGTTGAGAGACCTCCTCCTCCCATGGCCAGATTGACAGGGAGGCTCAAATCCCAAGGTCTCAGGTGATGCTCTGGCAGTTTGAATGTGGGAACATGCATTGCTTTCATCAGATTCCCAAAGAAACACTTGATCCCAGAAAGGTAAAGCGGAACTTAATTGAGTTACTAATCTGTGTTGAAAGCTGGCCATGTTGACAAAACTATTTTATATGTCTGCAGGAAAAGTTCCCAGCATTTAGAACAAGCAGCCTTCCTCTCTGGGACGCAGGGCTGAGCTCCAGAGAAGTTTGTGTCTAGGGCCCCCCGGTGGTCATCGTGAGGACTGCAGGAACTCCTGTCTTCAGGGTCTTCTGACCTTGGTGAGCGCAGGCAAAATTCTCAGGCCACAGAGAAACTGGCACATGCAAAGGCCAACTTTAATAAGTAGTAGCTATGTAGCCGCTCCCACATGCTCTGTAAAAATGTGATGATGACGCAGGCTTTAAGTCATTTCTAGCTATCGTAATAACAGGCAGGTGAGCTTGACAAAAGAAAAACCAGGAATAAAAAACAACTAAAGGGAGAAAAACCCTTTCCCTCACTCTCTGGTGAGGAGAGGTGGAAATGCAGGGGTCGCAGTCGGCTAATTAAGGGAGGAGATGGGAGCAGAGCACCTGTTCTCACCCTCTGTTCTCAGCCTCCAGCCCTGGGCAGCGGCATCAGAAGCCTGCCTAAAGGGAGGTTCTCCCTCCAGCTCCCTCCACCCCGTGTTCACTTATGTTTGTGAACCTGTATAGACATGTATATGCATGTAACTCCTGCACCAAGTCAGTTGGAGGGGTCCACAGTGCAGTCCTCCTCTGGGGACAGTCATCCTTCAGAATGAGCGACATTCAAGGCAGCAGATAAAAGGGTCAGGACTGAGACATTGTCACTCCAGAAAGAGTCCATGAGAAGAGACCTAGAGGCAGAGGGTTGGGGGTGTGTGTGGCTTCACTGTCTTGGAAGATGAGCAACCATTAGTGACTGCAATGGGATTCATGGGAGATAGGGGAATTGAGCAAAGTTCCCTGTGTGGGCAGCTGGTGCTGGTGCTGACCAGTTAGAGGTTGGTGCAGGTAAGGCTGGATTGCAGAAGCTTTGAGGGTCACACAGAGAGTGAGGTTCTTCCTGAAAGCCCAGGAGCTGCTGCTTCCTGCAGGGTTCTCCTGACTGCTTCTGGAGAACTGGATGATGTACAAGATATCAGAGAAGCCAGCAAGGCAAGAGGCTGCTGCGATATTGAGCAGAGGAAGCCTTTGGGCTGGGGGCTAGAAAGGTGACAGAGAATGACAGAGAGATGACAGAGGTGACCAGAGCTAGTAGCCCATGAGTTAAAGGGTTTGGGAATGGAGATCTGAGCGGTTTCTGAGGTAACTGGAGATAGAAACCATGAAACAGGGGATCTGGGAGAGGAGGAGGAGGAGGCACAAGGATGGGGATAATAGGTTTATCAGGGTTCCTTTTTAAAGATGGCAGGTCTGGGAAGATAGCTGGGGGATAAGTGATTACTGCACAAGCACGGGAATCAGATTTCAAATCCAGAACCCACACACAAGGCAGACAGGCTTGAGGGTCTGCTTGTAATCCCTGCTCTCAGGAGATGAAAATCCGGGGATCCCCAGGCAATATGGCTGGCTAGACTAACGAAAATCAATGAGATCCAGATTGAGCAAAAGACCGCACCTCAATAAAGTAGAGAGCAATCGAGGAAGATACTCAGTGTTAACTTTGGGCCTCTGTACACACACACACACACACACACACACACACACACAAACATACACACACACCATGCATGCACACCACATATACACATACACGCAAGCATGCACATGCATATGCACACACATGTAAACATGCACACTTGTACATACACACACACTCATGCATGCACACACATACACCATGGGCACACACATATGAAAATGCATATATACATGCACACATATACAGGCAAAATAAAATCTAGAAGAGTGGTTTGGGCAGGGTTTTCTAGAGGAACAGATCCAAAAGGATGCATATACTGTAAGAGGGAACTAGATTGGCTTATACGCTAGGCGCGGGCTAATCCAACCATGCTGCCTGCATGCTGTAGGGGCAGAGAACACAGTCACTTCTCATCTCACAAAGCTGAACACCTCAGCAGTATCAAGCTAGAGCTGGAAGCCTGGAAGCTCTCCCTGGAGAGCTGTGGGTATTGAGTCCATGTCAAAAGGCCAAAGAAGCCAGAGTCAGCACAACTGCTGCCCAGCACATGCACAGAAAGCTGAGGAAGGCTTTGTCCTCATCCTTCTTTCTTCTCCTGATCACTGTCCCAAGTGTCAATCATCTCTGGAAATGCCCCCACTGGCCCCTGGGTGGGTTTCACCAGCCCAAGATATCTCTTAATGCAGTCAAGTTACAAGCAAGACCAACCATCACCAATAATAAGTTGACTAGACAAGCATGAAGCCACAGTACCTCTGTATGGGTAAAAAGATGAATTCAATAAATGTATTATTGACCACAGGAAGCCTGGGGTCAGCACTGTACAGAGGTCAGTGCTGGGGAGGAATCCTCAGAGGACTGGGATTCATGCAAACTGAACCTGATCCGTGTATCTGAGACTCACCGTAAAGAATGCAGGATCCTGCAGAGGTAGGGATGTCAAGCTGAAGATATAAGGAGAGAGAGACAAGATCTCAGAAGCAACAAGGCCAGCCAGTGACGCCGGGGAGGAGAGAGGACACAGCCGTGAGTGGAGAACTAAGAACTGAGGAGACTAGAAGCCTGGACACGGTGCTGACAGTAAGCAGAGCAAGAGCTCAACAGATAGAAAGCCATCACTGACCTTTGGGGGCATGGGGAGCGGCAGAAGTAGGAGCCAATTAGAGTGGAATTGAAAAACCAGACAGGGGTGCCTCCCATGGAGAAAACAAAGCAAGAAGGCTGATAAAACTAATGCCCATATTAGTGTAACAGCAAAAATCCCTGCGCTTGGTAAACTGAGGCAGGAGGATTGTAAAATCAAGACCAGTTTGGGCTTGTGGCTCTGTCTCACAAAAAAAAAAAAAAAAAAAAAAAAAGTGAGTTACTTAGGAAATACTTAGTAACTATAGTGCAAGTGTTTGTGATTCAGGAACTTGATACATTGGAAGAGCATTGGAATCTAGGACAAGAAACAGCCCAAAGAGAAGAGACAGCTAGGAAGGCCTCCATGTGAGGCAGGAAGGATACTTCGAGAACACCTGCCATCATATAAGATAACAGAAGTGTGGAGATGGGGCTCCTCCCTGTGAAAGGACAGCGTATGAGTTTATTCAACAAGCAAGTATCTCTATAGGACACAGTGTGACATGCTCCAGCACATGCTACCCCTAAAACAGAAAACTGGCCTCGTCAAGACAGGTTCCAGGGAGATAAGCCCAATGTACAATGTCATGGGCACCTAGCAGGAATGGGCCATGCAATCCTGTGATCGATGAGGGGAATTGGCAGCTGGAAGCAAGACGCAGTTGCTGTGACTACATCCCTGCCTACCTATATAGATGCCTACCTAAATCTGAGTGCACTCACAACATCAAAAAATACTTATTCCTTCTCAGGCTTTAGCCAGGGGATAGGGGACACAGGTAAGTCAGAGCAGTGGGCCTCTTTGCCCACCCAGCATTGGACCCATGTCAAACTATCTGGCTCAGCTAACATGGGGCAGAGTCAGAACAGCCTCAGGCTTCAGAGTTCCCCTGGATGATACCAGGTGATAGCCAGGGCGGAGGAGGACCACTGTGTTTGTCCTCTGCCCTGTGCTTGGCTAGTCTTTCCCATGACTTTGATGGGCTGCTTTCTCAAAGAAGAGGACCCAACTAGACCCCCCTCTAAATGAACCCACCTTCTCCAACACCCAAAGAGCTCCTCCCAGGAAGAATCATCCCAGGACCTCCCAGATCTTGACTGCATGGCAGCGGAGAAGAGGAAGCCAAGTGCAGACTATGGTGGCATCCATAGGTACTCACCTTTGGGTGGCTCCATGCAAGGCCACCCATGTCTGTGTTGCCAGGTAACCCAGGAAGCTGTGAAGAGCAGGTTGCTGTGAAGGCAGAGCCCAGGGCAGGCGGCATTTCTCCTGTGCCAGGTCTTCCAATCTCTGTCTCAATGTCTCTGCTGGAAACCCAAAGAGGTAAAAGCAGGAAAAAGGCCATGAAACTCAGCAAGACAACCCTACATCTCTTCTCAACCCCAGCCCAGCTGCACCTTAGCCACTCAAGGCTGAAGGCTGTTTCCTAAGCCTGTTGGTTTCTCCTCCGGAGCTCCAGCGACCTTTCCATCGCCGCCTTCTCCCAGCTGACAGGGCTGTAGTTTACCAGCCTCTGTGGTCATTAATGTGCCCCCACCCAGAAGGGCAGTTGATGTTACTTTTTAAAATCATGATGACCATTTAGGAGAAAATTGTCAAATCTGGAGGATTCTAAAGGAACAGGTTGGTTGATTATTGGTTGGTTGGTTGGCTGGTTTTTCAGAAAGGGTCTCTTGTAGCCCAGGATAACCCGGAACTCTCTGAGAAGCTAAGAATAACATTGACCTTCCAGGCCTCCTTTCTCCATCCCCCAAGTTCTAGAATCATAGGCATGGGCCACCATATCCAGTTTATGCAGTGCTGGGGATCAAACCCAGAGCCTCAAGCACTCTAGGGACTGAGCTACATCCCTAGCACTATAGGATACACTTTGGAGAAATCAATCCTCAAAAGTCAACTTTTTTTTAATAGCACAAAATTTTAAATTTAAAGGAATAAATAAAAACTACTTATGAAGTTGTAGCCAATCACAGGCCTTGAAAGCACAGAGCAATGTTAACAGTCCTTGTATCAGAGGTGACTGTACCCACTCTGTCACACAGTAGGTCTTATGGTTGTTCTAATGCCCTCAGGTCACCTTGGACAATTTATAAGTGTGGATCACTATAAAACCACTTAAAAAATAAGCTGCAGATATAAGAATCCATTCTAGTAAGAAATCACTTTTATAATCAAGTCCTAAAAAATTTGAGTTTCCTATAAAGCCATCTTTGAGCCAGAAGTGATTGTTTACCACTCTTAGGAGGCTAAGGCAGAAGAATCCTGAGTTCAAGAAGAGCCTAGAGCACATAACAAGAGCCTCTTTCAAAAAAAAAAAACAAATAAAGCTATATTTGAAGAAAAGTAAAGACTGATGATCTAAACTCCCATCCTTGGATCGCCAAGATGGCACAGCAGATGAAGGAGCTTGCCACCAAGCCTGAAAACCTGAGTTCAACCCCCAGAACCCATGCAGTGGAAGAAGAGAACCAACTCTCACAAGTTATATGTGCAAAATAAATAAAATAATAGGGCTGGACATAATGGGGCAGAGGTAAGTGGGTCTCTCTGAGTGTGAGACCTGTCTAATCTAACACAGAAAGTTCCAGGCCAGTCAAAACTATGTAGTGAAACCTGTTTCTAAACATGAATGACTGGATAAATAAATGAATGGTGTAAATCCATCCTTCCAGGCTCACATCCTGGTGTCCTTACCAGATGCTGCTCTGTGACCTTGAATCTCTCTACTGTATTGTTGCAAAAAGGTAAGATCCCAGACAGTCGGCACTGGCCAAATTACCGTGGCCTGCTCCAGTGTCCTGTACATGCAGCGCTTGCTATGATATAATAACATTCTACAGGCCTTCCCTAGGTCAGTGTAGATCCCAAGATGCCCCTGCATATCCCAAGGGCCCTACAGACTATTCCCACAGAGTCCATTCTATATTTAGTTTCTAGAGGCTCAGCCCTGTGAATCAAGCCTTTCTTTGCAGATCAAGATCACAATGTAGCAGAGACAGCCCTTCTCCCACACTGGTAGTCACAATGTAGCAGAGACAGCCCTTCTCCCACACTGGTAGTCACAAAGTAGCAGATACAGCCCTTCTCCCACACTAATGCTGGGCCAGCACAGGTGCCCAGGTGGTGGGAAGGCAGTGAATGAACGAGAGTCTGAAGAAGTCCCCATCAATAAGTGACTTTCCCATAAATGCACCAAATGACCTGAATTCAATGTCCAGACACTGCACAGAGAATAGAATTAATTAGCTATCTCATTGTTGTGACAAAATGCTAGACAAAAGCAAGGTAAGGAGGAATGGGTCTATTTGGACTCATAGAGCCAGCCCGTACAGCCCGTGGTGATGGGGAGGAAGGGCGGCAGGAGCCTGGGATCACATTGCAGTCACAGTCAGGAAGCAGAGAGAGATGAATGTTCTTTGTCCCCCTTTTACTCATGCAAAATCCCTGTCCCAGGTGTGGGACCTCCCACACCCAGGGTAGGTCTTGCCTTCTTAGTTAAACCTCTCTGGGAAAACCCTCATAGACACGCCCAGAATCTCCTTCCCTGGTGAGTCTAAATCCAGTTGACAAAGGAGACTAGCCATCAACGGGGAATTTGCCCAGGACCTGTCCTACTGCCCTAAGGGCATCAAAAGGTGGATTCCAGGACCAAGTTCCAAATAACTAGACTCTGTCCACACTACCTTCTTCATGACTGCCTGCCAGAGCTGATTGGATGTTGCTTTCCAAGCAGTCTTAGTGATACATTCTGTTCAATACTGGTGTTCATCAGACACGCCGCTCGGTTCTCTTGGTCCAGGCTGGGCAGGGTCTCCCAGACTCTACTGAGATACTCCCACTCTTTAACAAGCACCCAAAGGTCATTTGACTTTTTTTCTCAATAATTTATATATTTTTCTATAAAATTAAAAACTTTGGTGAAAACCAGTAAAAAAAAAAATCTTAAGTTACATGCTCATAAAATGACATGCTAATTAAGGCAATTACAATGAGGTTCTTCACTGTGCAGGGGCTGGGAGAAAACCTGAGTTGAACTCTGAGCTTAGCTAGACACTCCCAGCTGTCTGACCTTCAAATTAGTTCATCTTTTTAAGCTCCAGTGTCCTGGTCTGTTAAAAAAAAAAAAATGTTAATAATAATCTCCACTTTACATTATGGGCCTAGGGATTAGCCACCATAATCTAAACAAAGCATCAAGCTTCATGTCTGCAATTTAATGTCAAAGGACCGACTGTTATTAGTAGCTCTGATGTGTACTGCTTTGAGAGGCTCATGCTGTGTTTAAAAACCCCATCCTGGCCTCCCTTGGTCCTCTGCTATATTCCAAACTGTCCCCTGTCCTGGATGGTCCCTAAAAGGTTAATTCAGCAAAGCAGTCACAGTAAAGAAGAGAACAAAGGGAAACAGTGAGTTGAACAGGAGAGGTCCCAGCTCAGCCTGGCTCCGTGCTGTCACTCACTCTGGAGACCATGGCCACCTGAAGTTCTCTTTCCGTTTAGAAAAGGGAATCTGGATACTCAGCTGTGACATCAAAGCTTTGGCTACTCTCTCAGCTTTCTCAGGGATTCTAAGTCTGCAGTGGCCATTAGGTACAGGGGCTGCAAATTCTTGGCCTGCATCATCTTCCACACCTAATTTTATACACTGGTAGCTCACTGGTTCCCCTGGTTACACCTCCTTACACTGATGGGCTGTAACAAGCAGAAGCCCCAAGTGACTCTCACCTTAAGTTTAGGGTCACTCACAGTGAGCAAACCAAGGAGACCCGGGATGAAGGTAGAGGGGGCAGCGGAGCTGCATACACCTTTGGAAGAAATCTGCCGCTGCCTCAAGGAGCACGGAGCTATGGATGGCTTTGAGCAGAGGTGTGCTTTGAGAGCAGTTATTGCTCCACCACCCCAGCCTGCTGCTCAGTTGGGAACTTCTATAAATGGGTTATAGAAGCGGGGACAACCAGGTCTCTGCTGCCCTCAAGTCAAGCTCTGAGGTGACCAGGGCAAAGTGGTGGTGACAGAATGGTCCTCTGGCAGACAGAGACAGGAAAGCATCACACTTGCCACTGATAACCTGCAGCTCCCTCTTGGATGGTTCTTGCCTACATTCCTGAGATGCTGGGCAAGGTCAGCCTGCCCTGCACAGAGAGGATCACAGTCTACACTCCCATACACAGCCAGATCCCTCCACCAGTGGCAGCATCTCCTTTCCTAGTTGTAAGCTTCCAGTGTCTAGAGGAAGAGAAACAATGTCACTGACTGCACTGTCACCTGCAAGACTCAGATCATTCATATATATATATATATGAATATCCATATATATATAGTCATATATATATATATGAGATTCATATATATATGAGAAAAAAAGTGTCTGAAGCCACATTTGCTGCTGTCCTGCCTCACGTGGTCTTAGGTGTTCTTCCAGTAGGGCCTTTGGTTCAGAGCCTTCCTTGTGCTCAGCCTGTGTGTGTTCATATCCTGGTCACATCCTCAAGCTCCCCTCTTTTCATTTCTTCTGCTTCCAGCCTAGACAGGGCTGCCCCACCAGGGCCCCCGGCATTCCTACACAGTGATGACTCTGCAGTTCCCATGGCTGCAGGTGCATGAGCAGGTGCACGAGTAGGTGCATGAAGGGCACAGCCCAGAGTTACACTGAGCGCTCTCATACATCTTGTTACAAAGCACAGCTTCAGTGGGGTCTAGTGATGCACACCTGTAGTTACAGCAGGCTGAGGGAGGACGGAGGGTTGCTGAGTCTGAGGCTAGCTTGGGCTACATAGTTGTGTGAGGGAAGAGGAGTGAAAAGGACTTGTGTTGTCCTGGCCAGTTGGTGACCAGGCAAAGCTTTTGGGTATAGACTCCTATGTGATTGTGCCTCTTTAAAGTATCCACCTCTGCATTTTTCAGTTAAAACTGAGCAATCTGAGCATGCCTGGAGGCGCGTCAGGCTGTCCCTTCAATCTTTTACATATATGGTTTGAGACTTTTTTTTTTCTTTTTCTAAGACAGGGTCTCTCTACATAGCTCTGACTGTTCTGGAACTCATTAGTAGCCTCAGACAAGTGGCCCACCTCCCTCTGCGTTCTGAGTGCTAGGGTTAAAGGCAGGTGCCACGATGCCCAGGGTGACTTTTCTTTTTCAATTATGATCTAAACCTGAGCTTGACCCTCCGGCATATGATATGTACAGATTCCCCCTGCTAAATAACCCCCCATGAGTCCTTTGTTTGGGGAGACCATTGCCTGGAAAATGAGTTTGTGATCTTCTTCCCTCTGCAGGTAGGAAATCTTCCTGTCCTCTTCCTCCTCCTGGCTGTGCTGACTTTGGTTTTGTGCTTGCTACGATGGGAAGCCCCTGCATCCAATTACAGAACCCATGGAAGGAGATGACCACTTCTAATATGCAAACACACAGTAGGTACTGAGAAAGCAACTGATGTACATGTGTATACATTTCCATGTCTCTTCTGTCTGTTCCACTCAGAGGGCCTGAAGAACTGCCAGCCTAGGAGCAATGAGCACACCAGGCCCATGGCAAACATCATCCTCCAGGAAGGAAGCAGAGCCCCAGGCTGAGACAGCAGCAAGATGAGACGAGTCTAGATTATTTTAGACCAAAACATTAGAAAGCACCAGGAGACTGAGGCTGTGTCAATAGAACGCCAGAAGACATTCAAACATCCGACAACTTGAGCATCAGAACAAATGGTAATGCTGGCCCTCTACATCCCCTTGTAGCAAACTGGGGCCTGAGCATGGTGCTGGCAGAATACTTTGTGGTGAGAGGACATAGGGAAGAAGCTCGAAGGTGAGCAGCTTCCCAGTGACTGTACAGTAAGGCCCTCTAAGATGTATCATTACCAAAAGGAAATGATAGCTCTGAGGTGGTGATGCCTAAAACCACAGCTCGTCAGCAATGATGGTGGACATCCAGAGTGGGGCAGGACAGGCATAGGTTCTAACAGGTTGCTGCCAGATGCGCCTGAGTTATCTGATCAGTGCAAGTTCCTCTCACCTCCAAACATCCAGGGTCACAACTGCAGGCAGTTTCTAAAGGGAGGGAGGAGGGGGAGGGGGAAGGGAGTCACCGGCATTGGGAGTGAGATGGGATCTAAGCCTGTGACATAGACTCTTCTCCAGGGACCCAAATTCCTTCTTAAAAGGCAACAGAACTATGTCTAAGTCGACTTCATGACTTGGAGGCTACAAAGCAGTGGCCTGGGGACATATCCTTGTTTAGAGACACAGATCTTGGTCCTGGAGGGCAATGAGGCTCATGGCTATAGCATGCCATCAAGTGGCCAGGCAAAGATTTGCAATGACTTGTGTGTCCAGTCACAGTCACAAAACGAGGGGCAAATGTGAGCTCAACCTGTGACTTCCCTGTACATGGAGAGAAGCCTCCTCTCCCTCCCTTCTCCTTAGTGGTTGAGGAGACAGGGCTTGCTTCCCTTGTGTGATGGTTTGAATGGCCCCCACAGGCTCATAGGTTTGAAGGCTTGGTCATTAGGGAGTGGTGTTATTTGGCAAGGATTAGGAGGTGTGGCCTTGTTAGAGGAGGAGTGTCCATGGGAGTGGGCTTTGGGTTTCAAACGCTCAAGCCAGGCACAGTGTCTCTCTCTTCCTGCTGCATCTGGATGTAGCACTCTCAGCTTCTTCTCCAGCACCATGGCTGCCTGCATGGCACCATACTTCCTGCCATGCTGACAATGAACTAAACCCCAGGAACCCTAAGCCAGCCCCAATCAAAATGTCCTCCTTTGTAAGAGTTACCTTGGTCATGGTATCTCTTCATTGCAACAGAACATTGACTAAGACATCTTGACTCTCTCTTTTAACTCTATGTTGTTTGGAACACTCTGTCAACACGGCGGCTATGAATTCCGGTGGTAACTCCAGGCCAGCATGCTGAGGAATATGCTGCACACACGGGTGCCAAATGAATGCAGCTGGCCAATGATTTAACAGAAATGATGTAATAAGATAAATACTGTTTGCACTTTGTAAATAGAGATGAAAAGCAAAAATAAGTGAACAAATTCAAAATTCATCAAAAAGAGAAGGTGTCAACAAGCTGTGAGAAAAATCAGACATTAAAGAATACCTTATGGCTGACAAAATCTGTTGCAGGTGTGAATATTACACAACAGAAGATTTCATGACAGAAATGCCAGCCGTCACCCCACTCTGCTTTGGAGTAAGAGAATTTGTTGGGTCAGTGTGTTGTTAATAGTTAATCTTATCACTGTTAATTTTATAATCACAGTTAATTTTCTTGTTGCTGTGACAAAACACCTGACTCCTGCAAAGGGGTTTTATTTTAGTTCATTGGTCATGGTAGCAGGACCTTGAGGCAGCTGGTCATTCAGCATCCACAGCCAAGAGTCACATAGCATCCACAGTCAGGAGTCACGTGCCGTCCATGGGCAGAAGTCATGTGACATCCAGAATCAGAAAGCAAAAGGAGATGAATGCTGGCACTCAGCTCCCTTTCTCCTTCTCAGTGAAGTCCAGATCCCAGCCTGTGAAATGGTGCTGCCCATATTGAAGGCAGGTCTTCCCTCCCCAGACCTTTTTGGAAATGCCCCCAAAGAAACACCCAGAAGTACCTCTCCTTGGTGATTCTAGATCCCTTTGACAAGAAAGATTAACCATCATACGCATAAATCTACTAATGTTTAACAAGGGTCATCTGCTACCCTTAGCCCATCAATACTAATGGCCTGACTTACCGCTGCATCACAAAAACCGAGAAGGACAACAAACGAATGGCCGAGCATGCGTGTAAGTATTTATGAAGCGGAAACTTTACATAAAGACATCTTGCTAAGTAGATTGGATTCCAGTTATGTATCTGCCCGTGGGATGACAGAATACATGATATGAGCAATATTCTTAGAGACAGGTGACCAGTCTGCACCCGATGGGGCCTCTCTGGCTGCAGCCATCAACATCTTTGAGAGTCATTTTTCATTGCGTTTTACATAATAGCCAAGAAATGCAATTTCTTGAGGGCTGCATATCCTCACTCTCATTAGCATACTTATCACACATAGATGGCCAGTTTGCAAGGATTAGACTGGAATAAGATATATTTCCGGCCATCTCAAGCACAATGCAGCCAATCTTTGACATTTCAGAATATTGAAGTTGGTTGGGGTCGTTTTCATAAAGATCAGCAGCAACCAGGGCACCGTAGAGATGTCAAGCACATTAAGCATTCCTGAGCATCTAACGCATGCACAGTGGTGTACGTACGTTATTTCTGAGCTCTACAACTTGCGAGGTAGGATTACAAACGTAGAAACCAGATTTCAGAACTCGAATGATTTGCTCAAGGTGTCAAAGTGAGTGTTCAGCAAAGGTGGGTTTCCTTGGTCCCTTCACATGTCAGCCCCTAAGCTTTGTCCACAACTTCCATAGAGTCACTGTGTTCCTACACCCCCATCACACAGGGCTCTCATCTCCCTGCCCCTGTGTCTGGGTCCCTCCTGACGGTCAGATCTGGGGGGTAATCTAGCTCAGGGCCAGGCACACACTAGGTACTGTGTAAGTACTCCATAAACACACGAATCTGGGTTTCTGTTTGACCAAGAAATAGAAAAACAGCCACCACGTTATAAGCAGGACCATGAGTGGTATGTAACAATTAACCCTTACAGTAACCCCAAAGCAGGTGTGTGAGTCCTACTTTGCAAATGAAAGACTGCAGCTTAAGGCACGTTCGAAACATCCTCCTGATTAGTTACACAGCTTCAAGGTTCAAAAATAAAGCCACAGTCAGCCTACTTCCACACTTAGTTCATCACTGCCTTTCTCTAGAAAGGCTGGTGCCCCTCTCCCCCTAGCCATGCCAAGTCTTGAACTCCCTGTCTGAAAGCTCAGTGCCAATACCCACCATTCCAACGGATCATTTCCTACTCTACTTTTTTCTTACACAAAGAGCCACCAAAACAAATAAACTCATTAAAGCAAAAACAGCCTTGGATCCAATTCTAGTGGAGCGGAGAAGGCAACTCTGGCATTTCCACCTGTGTCGGAGAGCAATTAGAAAAGCTGTGTAAAAGTAATGTAATACTACAAGATAAAAACAGGATGCAAGACGATAGATGTGTGTTCTCTGTGGTTTTTTTTAAAAAAAAACAAAACAAACCTGAGCAGAATTAAGAGCTCAGAAGTGACTATGATTATGAGTGATTTTATCTCAATTTCTCCACTTACGAAATCAGCTGTAAAATCCCAAGCTGCTGCTTCTTTCAGGAAGTTATTAACTCACTGGTTTCTTCTTCTAGTCTTTGATTTCTGCATAAATGTGGAGATTTGGCTTTCTCGAATTCTTAATGCTAAGCCGCTTAGAGTAAGCCTGGCTCCCGAGGGTCAAAGATCCCTCCAGTGAGCAGCAAGGGGGGATATCTGGAAATGTATTCTTCAAAGCTCATGGCACGGAGTGGTGGCCTGGGAAATCGTCTTGACGCAGTGCAAAGGGGCAGCTGGCCTCCAGAGAGGATAAGGAAGCTTTGGAACACCAGCGCTCATTCAGCTGAGACACTTGCTCACTCAGCACGCTGCCTGCTGCCTCCTCCGTCTTGACACACGGTCATTGATTTGCTCTGACAGATTTCAGCAGAATGTGCGGTTTGAAGCATCTGTTTTCCCCCCTACCCCCCCAATGATCATGCAAAACAATTACACTGTGAATGACCAAGATAGTAACAGTAAAGAGACCTCCAGGTACATACTCCTGGGTATGTCATAAACTAGCAGGCTGTGTACATGTGTGCATGTACATGTACATATGTGTGCGTGTGTGCTTGAATGTATGTGTGCATGCATGTGTGAATGCCTGTGTGCTTGTATGCATGTGTATGTGCATGTGTATGTGTGTGCATGTGTACAGTGTGCATGTGTACCTGTGCTGTTTATGTGCCTGTGTGTGTGTGTGTGTGTGTGTGTGTGTGTATGCTGTCAACACACCTTGCAAATGCTGTGGCAATCCATAGCTACATCAGAAAACCCAGGAATAAGTCTGTTCGTGAGCTTCTGGGAAAGAGCTTCACTGAGCCACCCTGAAGCCCACCTCACCTCTATACTGCAAATAAAGCACAAGGTTCTGTTTGAGGCTAGCCTGATCTACACAGTGAGTTCCAGGATGGTCACAGCTGTATGGAGAGATCCTATCTCAAAATAAAATAAAATAAAATAAAATAAAATAAAATAAAATAAAATAAAATAAAATAATCTTACACTAAATACCAATCACCAAGGGTTCTAGGGAAGTATCTGACTAGACAACTCCATTTTGGCTACAGTTTATTAAGCCCTCAGGTTTTCAAAATTACAAAATCTGTCTCTGAAGAATGGTTATCCCAGTGCTGCAAAAGTTAGTCACCTGCATATGTGGTTCAGGGTCAAGCCCCGGTTTGGAGTAGAGGTATCTCTGCTGGCAACTGCCCAGTGGCAGAAGGATGGGGTGCCTTTATCCACTGCTTCCTTGGTGCTGAGCCCATTGTCATTCCTCAGCCTCATTTCTCCCTCACCATCACCAGCACTGCCATAACCACCACCGTAACCACCACCATAACCACCACAGCATCAACACCACCCCTTCCATCACCATCACTTCTACCACCATCAGCAGCACTATGATCCTCATCACTCACATCCCTCCCCACCACCACTGCACCAATGCCACCATGGATCCCATTTCCACTGCTGACTCCTCCTTGCCAGAGATGGGAACATTCTTTGGATACTTTCAATGGAAATGTTACTTGCCAATACAATGAAACGAGCCCTGAAGGACAAGTGGCACCTTACTAACAAAGGCGTCTCTGCACAGAGACCTAAGTTAATAGTGGCTGTATTTATGAGCTCTCTAAATACCAGAGGTTGGTTGTGAGAAAACAGACGAGAGCTTCGGAAAGCCAGATGTACACAGATGCTCTCCCGTGGCCAGTCACCGTCATTAGTCAGGTCTGCTCATGTTGTCTTATTGACCTCTAAAGGTGTGTTGCTCACTTTCTCGTGGAGCCTCAAGTCCATCTGCCCTAGAGAGTCCATGTGACTGTAGTGGCAAGAATGGACACCATGGCTTATCAGGGCTCCAAGGTATTCATATGATAGAATTGTGAATCCAAAGCCTGGTTCTAAAGAGACCATTTGATGTAGGATATTATCTTGATTGGATCTTGATCAGAATCTTGCTTTGCCTTAGGCTCGTCAATAGTGATTCATGACCCACCTAGGGATATGAGGCAACCCACCTTGTCCTAGGTCATCGGTGCAGCCATCAATGGAACTATGACCATTGCCATGAATTAGGGCAGGAGGTATGAAACTTAGTCAAAAGACCCTTTCCTTTATCATTGTTGGTTATTATTGATTATGATATTATTTGGTTAGTTATGGTTTTTTTTTTTTAAAGATAGGGTCTCTCTCTATAGCCCAGGCTAGCCTACTCTTGATCTTCCTGCCTCAGACTTGAAAGTGCCTAGAACCTTTCTAAGTTCACTAAAATTATGCCAAATTTGATAGGTGGCCCTAAGAAAGTAGTTTATGGGAAAACCAAATAGACTACCTCATGTGGTGACACCTCCGTGTTTATACAAGTAGAAACTTTGAGAATGCTTTTAGTGAACTAACTTTTATGAATCTCACAGCTCTCTACCTCAGCAAAATTAACCTAACCTTGATATGGTAATAAAAGCAAAACAAGTTTTGGGGGTTGATATTTGTCTTAGTCAGGGTTTCTATTCCTGCACAAACATCATGATCAAGAAGCAAGCTGGGGAGGAACGGGTTTATTCAGCTTACACTTCAACGTTGCTGTTCATCACCAAAGGAAGTCAGGACTGGAACTCAAGCAGGGCAGGAAGCAGGAGCTGATGCAGAAGCCATGGAGGGATGTTTCTTACTGGCTTGCTTCCCCTGGTTTGCTCAGCTTGCTCTCTCATAGAACCCAGGACCACCAGCCCAGGGATGGCACCACCCACCATAGGCTGGGCCCTCCTCCCTTGATCACTAATTGAGAAAATGCCTTACCGCTGGATCTCATGGAGGCATTTCCTCAAGGGAGGCTCCTTTCTCTGTGATAACTCCAGCTTGTGTCAAGTTGACACAGAACCAGCCAGTACAATATTGCTTTAAAGTTGGGTTCCAACAGTGTCCTTCTAAGGTCTCTCCTAATCCTGAAACTTTAATGGGGAACATTCAAAACAAGCCCAGGTCCAGAGATAGGCTCCTCTTCTAAGTTACAGAGAAATGTAATAGGCAAAGTCTACACATCCATTCACAGACGTGTAAAATGGAAGCCTGGCATAGGGTCTTACATCTGTCATCTCAGCACTCACAATGCTGAGGCAGGAGGATTGCTACATTCTGAAGTCAATCTAGGCTACTTGGTGAGATCATGTATCAAATACACACACACACACACACACACACACACACACTACACACGCATAGACTATGTCAGCTTGGAAGAGAAACTCCTCTCCGAAATATAATTCATGATAAATGTCAGTCATTACTGACATGCCCGTAGCCACAGGCACAACACCCTGTGGTGAGTGCAGATCCACTCTGAATAACAGAGTGTGTGTGCATTCACACCAGATAAAAGACACAACACATACAAATTTCCTCCTGGAATGAAGACTGTACCCAACTCTCACACTTGGCCCCCAGCTGGTGACACTGTTTGGGGAAATGGTGGAGCCATTAAGATGGGGCCAAGCTGGAGGAAATGGGTCACTGCAGAGGAGGCCAACCTTTGTTCCTCAGTGTGTGAGGAGTTGAGTCAGAAGCGCCCGTGCACACACACACACAGCCATGGAGTAGCTACCACAATGTGATACCCATGATAGACTACTGTCCCCTCAGACTGAGAGCCAAAATAAGGCCTGCCTTAAGTCACCTTGTCAGGGATTTGGTCACAGCAAGGAGAAAGCAACTAATGCACACAGCTCAGACAGCTTCTTATCCCCCGACACGGAGCGGTGGTTACCTAGTCTATGCACAGAATCTAGAAGACAAGTTCTTCACAGCAGTGACTAACAGACACACTGCACCCCTCAACCTTCCAACAAGATCATGGGATCACCAGAGCCAGGCTATGAGTTCAAGGCCCAGTATACCTTGGGTCCTTCGTACATTCACAGTTCCTCTGTGAAATGACCCTGTATAATGCTCAGGGGTCACTCTCCTGGCTTCTGCTTCATGAACTTTACTTCCTTCCATGAACATTACAGATTGGGGCCACCTCACAGACTGACAGCAGAAGCTCTCCTGGCCCTGGGGCTATTTTTGGAATTAGCCAAAGGCCTCTTCACAACTTCCCCCCATGGATTTTGGTTGCACTGGTTTTCCTATTAAACTGAGCATGGCATCCAATTAGTTCCTAGGAAGAGACTTTCATGAGCAATCTGCTGCACAGGTGTTTTCGTAAGAAATTAGCGGACACATCTGGTCTTCGGTGCTTGAAAGCCACAGGCTCATTCGCCCTCTTGATGGCCCGTCCTTGCAACCTGTAATCTCTCCAACGTCACCGCCTTTTCTAGAGCAGCTTTTAGCATATTCACCTCACCCAGCCACCACCATCATTGTTTGTAAAGTATGATGTGAGCCACTTTGGTGTGGCTCTCCCTCTTCCTGGGATGGAGAAGGGAGCATGCCCATGTTCCGCTCTGTGCTGAGCTGACGCTAAAATGGAGTGGTTGTGTGAACAGCTCAAATTCTCCGAGAAGTGTAAAGAGATGTATGTACAGCAGTGTGGTCAGATCCAAAACCTTAAGGGATTAAATGATTTCCATAGCCTGGGCTTTTCCAATTAGGATGCAATCTAATCAGAAGGAAGAAGACATGCTAGAATATTGCTTTCTAGAAATAACATAGAATGAAGCTTACTTTTGGCTGAGGCACAGTAATGCATGCCAAACACTGAACTTCAGTGTTAGAATGATGTTAGCAGTAAGTGTTAGTTAGTAAGAAAGACTAAGGACCTCAAGTCGTCATGCTGTGAGCCTGAACATGAGCTGGCTCTAATAGTTCTTCTGTAAACATCCAGAAGAAGCCAAAGGACAAAGAAATACCCAACCAGCTCCTCAGGGCACCATGCCAACTGGAGAAATTAACCTAAGTTTGTAGGAATGTTTTCAGAAGGAAACTGCCATTGCAAGAGAAAGTCACTTCAAGAACTCTGAAGGTTCTTTCTTGAACCCACTGAATCCCCTCAAGTGGCCCCCCATGGCAAGAAGACCCATTCCATGACCATCAGGCCTGGGGCTCATGTGCTACAAGAACAGAGCCATGCGACTCCTGAACTGTGAGGACAGACAGTGGTCAGGACTCTGGCTAGGTGTCAGCTCATACCTAGACCAAGGGGAACAGCCAGCAGACACTTCCAGGAGCAGACCTCTGATGGAAGAGCCAGTAAAGGATGCATGTAAGAGTTGTGCATTTCCTCTGCCTCTAAAGAGAGTCCTCTGTGTGAGAAGACAATCAGAAATAAAGGTGATTTTTCTCCTGGAACAAAAGACCCAGAATTGAGTCCTAGACCAGCCAGCTGACTTCACAGATTTCTCCTAAACCCATCATGCTTGTTTTATATATAGGACTATTAACATTAAGTCCATCTTATGCCATCAGATTATTTAAGTGGTAACCCCCCAAAATGCCTACGGACAATTTTTAAAACCACGGGTGTAAGAGTTTTAACCAAATAGATTATTTTAATGGGCCCATGTCTTGATTCAGATTAACTTCCCTCAGAGACATTGTGATTTTGACTTAGGGTCACTATTGCTGTGATGAAACATCACGACCAAAGCAAGATGGAAGGAAAGGTGTGCACTTCCACATCTCTGTCCATCACTGAAGGACTGATGTCAGGACAGGAACGCAAGCAGGGCAGGAACCTGGAGGCTGGAGCTGATGCAGAGGCCATGGGGGAGTGCTGCTCACTGGCTTGCCTAGTCCATAAGGCTGGATTGCTCAAATGCTCTTCAGTACACGATAGAATCCTGATGAAGTAGGCTCTAACGCCAGTGAAGGAATGGACTTGAGAGCAGGCAGAGAGCCAGAGCTCCCTTCTACCATGCCCTTAAATAGGCTTCCAGCAGAAGGTGTGGTCCAGACTAGAGGTAAATTTTCTGAGTTCAAACGATCTGGATTAAAGGTATCTGGATCTTTCTACTTCAAAGACCCAGATTATTAGTGGATCTTCCTACTTCAGATTAAGCTTTTTTAAACAAACAAACAAAAAAAAAAAATAGGGACACTCACAGGTGAGTCCTCCATTTTGGGGATTTAGTTAAATCCAGATAGAGTCAAGTTGACAACCAAGAATAGCCATCACAGGTTTGAAGATGAGGTATCCCTCACAGACTTGTCTTAAACACTTTATTGCCAGCTGGTGGAGCTATTCTTGGGGGGTAGAAATTTGGGGAGACCTAGCTAGAGTAAGTAGTTCACAGGGGGAGGTCTTTATAAATATCTTGCCTCTAGCTCCTTCCTTCCTCACTTGCAGCTCCCAGGGCTACAATGTTCTGTGCAAGCAAATGGGGCCAAAGGATGAGACCCTCAGAAGCCATGAGCCAAAACAAATCCTGTCTCCCTCAACTTGTTTCTGTTGGATTTTGTGGTTCTAGAAACAAAAGCTAACCAACAGAACGGAATCTCTGACATGAGGCGCACACTCGATGTGGCCAGCCCCATAAGGACCATCACGTAGGGAGGCATTGACAATGGCCTTGCCCGATGCTTTCACTTCTCGGATGTAAGATGTTCACTCACTCCTGCTGCTGCCCACCTCTTTCAGGCCACATAGGTACACACAGGCAGCACAGGTTTCTGCTGGCACCTAGGTTCTAAGCCACCTGGAAGTTACAAAGCCCTTAAAGGGCCAGTGGGACACATGGATAACTAAATTCTGTCATGCACATTAGCACAATGTCAGTAACAGAAAATAGGAGGTGGTGACAAGCATGCAGTAAAATTAAGGCAAAATGCACAGGTGTCTCCAAAGCAAGACAAACAGGCACACTGTAGGCTAGGAATCCCCACTTTCACACTGGTGATCGATTGCTACGCTCAACTGTTCTCTTTCGACAACCAGAGACAAGAGGCATCAGGCTTGCATGAGCTGGTGTTTCACGAGTAAAATTATGTTGCTAGACATCACGTTTGAAGTGCATTATCAGAGCAGTCCTGCTCCTGGTCTAATTCTATCAAATATTAGTACTCTTTTCTACAACAATCCTGCAGTTACATGCCAGAGGCCAGCAGGGGGAGGGGGGACAGCATCACTGACCACCCAGATCTGTCAAGACCTAGAAAAGAATATAGGCTGAGGAGATGGTTCATTGGTAAACTGCTTGCATTGCAATCATGAAGGCCTGAGTTCAAATCCCCAGAATCTACATAAAAAGCTGAGCATAGGAGAGCACACAAGTCATCCTAGTGATGATGAGACAGACCCCTGAGAGCAAGCCAGCCAATGAGAGTCCTGTCTCAAACAACAGAAATGCTAAGGGCTTGAGGCCTGACACCCAAGGGTGTCCTCTGACCACCATATATGCAACATGTGTGCGCACACTGCACCCATACGTACACCCACACAAGCATGTGTGCACACACACAAGGAAGGAATGCATGTGGTATCGTGCATGTCTGTCTTACTTTCTTCTATTGTTTTTAAAACTCCGAGGCAGAGCAGCAGAGATGTTTGTGAGCCCATGTGCCACCTGCAGAGCTGTATGTAGGGTGTTTGGACTGATGTCATAGTGAGCTGTGTGCAGGGTGTTTGGAGTGATGTCATCAGTAAGCTGTGAGCAGGGTGTTTGGAGTGATGTCATCAGTGAGCTGTGTGCAGGGTGTTTGGAGTGATGTCATCAGTGAGCTGTGTGCAGGGTGTTTAGAGTGATGTCATCAGTAGAGAGAACTTTCCTCCTGTGTTGACCACTCCCAAATGACATCATCTTTTCTTCTATCTGAGAGGCTACACCCCTTCCCTGTCCCCTAAGTATGCACAAACAGCGGTGTCTCTGAAGCCCCAGAGCTCACGTGAACCCAGGGAGATGGACTGAGTGTCACAGTGGGAGTGTCCAGGAGCCAGGCTGGGCAGCATAGATCAACATCCCTGCATTCTTGCCAGAGGCTGGGACCTTAGGCAATTCTCCCACTCAGCTCTCTGGAGGCCCAAGCTTACAGTGCAGACCCCAAGAAAAGGCCTAAGTGCATGCTTACCTTGGCTGGTGAGCATTTTCATCAAAAGTGTGCTATCTGAGAAGGCAGAGTCAGGTAGAGGGGAAGAGCAACATTTTTCAAAATGCTAGTCTAAGCCATTAGCTAATGGGGTGCTTAAAGTAACAAGAACACAAACTCGGAGTCAGTGGTGTTTTGTTCTGTGTATGTGTCCTTTTTCCTGGAGATCGTGGGCATCAACTCTACTAACTCACAGACAGTCCACTGTTCAGACACTGGCACCAGGTACAGCAAGTTTGTCACCGTGTACTAGGGGTCCTTTGGGTGAGAAGACAGCCTACTCAGCTGCCAGGAAAGAGGGAGAAAGAAGGGAGCGAAGGACAAAGGCAGAGCTCTCATGGTTACAAAAGTCACCCACCACGGATGAGAGAGAGGCAAGAGGGACCTACTGTGTGAGGGACAGTGTCTAGGGGCACCATAATATCACTGATGGGACAAAATCACCAGACCAAGTTATGAAGACGGCATTTTTTAATGTTTGCTCTGGGTGGACCATCAGACAGGGTCTGTTTTAATAAGCGTAATGTAGCCATGGGGCCATGCATGAGTAATGGCTTACACTTAGCTGGGCCAGACGCAGGCTTGGTAAGAAGAGTCAGCCATGGCTAGTGTGTCCAACTCCATCACACAGTGTAGGAATGGGGAAGGCTGTAAGCAGTCTACAGACCTGGGTCTGCAGGTGAGCTGCTACCTGCCCAGGGTTTACAGTGAGCCTTAGTTATGGTCCTAAAGGACCCAGAGTATAGTTCTCACTGCTTCCACCCTGGTTTCTCCTGTTGTTCTGAGATAGAGTCTCTCTGCACAACCCAGACTATCCTTGAACACTGAATTCCCCTGCATCAGCTCTAAGAGCTGGGGTTATACATGTGATGTTGGTTGCGATTGTCACTTTGACAGGACATAGAATCCCTCGAAGACAAGCCTCTGTCAAGCTGTCAGGAATTATCTAGATTGGATAAACTTGTCTGAGGTAGAAACACACATACTGACTGACTGGCAAATAAAAAGGAGGTAAAAGCTGAACACCAGCATCATCTCGCTCTGCTTCCAGACCACGGATACACTGTGACCCGCTCCCTCGAGTCACCATGATGGACCCAGGAACCGTGAGCCAGAACAAACCATTTCTCACTAACACTGCTTGTGTCCAGATATTGAGTCACAGCGACCAGAAGGGCCTAAGAGGACAGCCGGGCACCAGTGTGTACACTTCTCAAGATTATTTCTCCCTCCTCACAAAAATATATGGACTGGAGAGGGGGCTCAGGGGCTAAGAGCACTAGCTGCTCTTCCATTGGATCCAAGTTCAGTTCCCAGCACTGGAACAAAGAGAATCTGTCCCTGGGCCCAGTAACCAGGCAGGGAGCATGTAGTCAGAGTCCCCAACCCCACAGAAACTGTGATTTCCCCAGGCAGGCTGCCCTGGGCAGACTGGGCCTGAACACCATGAAGTCAAGCTTCCACTAAGCACAAGCCATCATTGGGGCTTCGGGGAGGATAGCCTTCCCTCTCTGTGTGGGGTTAGAGCTTCCCAGGGCAGTTGGCTCCTCAGCAGGACTATTCAAGCACATTTGCTGTCTGACTTGGTTGGTTTGTTTTGTTGCTGGTGGAGCCAAATGCGGTGGGAATTTGTAAGGTGAATTCTGTCAGGACTGCCAGCTGCACACATAGCTACCCCCGACCCCTGGGCCAAGCTTTTGCTGCTTCCCTGAGCCCATGTGATAAAAAGAGGAAGAGCCAGAATGAACTCCCATTCTGAAGGCATGGATACCCTTGGTCTCCCCAATCTGCTTAAGCAGGGAAGATTCACCCGCTCGGAGCACAAAGCCAACCGATCTTGTTAGATGCCTCACACTCCACAGCCTGTTTCAGTTCCTTCTAGTTTTTCTATCTAACCCTTCCCCCTTTTCATTTGTACTGTGACATTTTAAAAAACAGACTGGGGGGAAAGGGGATGGTTCAAGACAGGGTTTCTCTGTGTAGCCCTGGCTGTCCTGAAACTCACTCTATAGACCAGGCTAGCCTTGAACTCCTAGAGAACTGCTGCCTCTGCCCCTGAGTCTTGGGATTAAAGGCATGTGCCACTAGTGTGCAGGTAAGCAGAAACATTCATCCAAGACTGTCTAGCCAAATCCTGTGACTGTATCTGCGTATGAAGCCCTCTCTGTCAACGAGCTATCTGTATCTGCTCATGGCTTCTCACATTGGCTTGGCAGGAAAGCAGAGAAGGTGTGCTGTACTCAGAAGTGTGGCCTGTCCATCATGACATACCAGGCCTGAGAAGAAAACTGGAGCAGGGCCAGAATCTCACAGTGGGGGGCCCTTTCCCATGGTTAACTGTCACGGCTGAGACCAACAGTGGGCGCCTGAAGAGCTAATGAGAGGTGATCCATGGGGCAGTGTCAGAAGGAGGGACACACTGGTTCTTAAGAGAACCAAGCCCACTGGCCACCCCTTCCCCCAACCATGCCCAGAACCAATTCTGCCCTAAATCAGTCCACAAAGAGAAGCAGATCCCACTCTTCAATCTGCACGGTGAACTCTCGGGGAAAGCCCTGTGGTAGAAAGTACAGGAAGGGAGCAAACCTCAGAGAAAGGCAAAAATAAAGGGCTAGAGAAGACGAAACTGTCCCACCACAGCCCTGACAAGGAAGACAAAAGCTGACAGACAATTGGGGTGACAAGCCAGTGCAAGTGGAGGTGACAGAAGAACCAAGCTTTCCACAATTACAACTCATTATGAGCAAATCTTACTTCAAAACAAACTCCCCGAGGAGCTAATTTACGCTAAGTGTACTGGCAGTGAGTGGGGAGAGCCATCATTTCAAGCCACCCCTGGGCACGTGGAAGTGCTTCCCGCACTCCAAGGCTGACAGTGCCGCTGCTGCTGGTGCCTGTCTCCCTCCGGCAAGCTCCTGTCAAGTCTGTGCTCTGCCAAGCCTGTCAATAACAACGGATTCCAAATTACGGCACGAGCTGGCATGCTGTATAAAGGTCAAGTGGAAGACTGTCCCTTCCGCCTGTCACTGTCATCAGCCGCAAAAGGTCATCCCAACCAATCCATTGCCATGACAGAAAATAACTTTGTCTATTATGACATGCGAAATGTTCCCTTCATTCAGGCGTCCTGGTTCTTCATCATTCTCCCTAGCAATAAGCCAGCCCCTCTCGGTTGATCTGAAGCAGGAAGCTGGGTACAAACCAAACTGAGCAGAAAAAATCAAAGATGTGAGCTGAAGACTCTCTGCGTAGCCTCTGAAAGCCCAAGCGCTCTTCCAGGTGTGTGCTTGTGGCCAACACTCTCTCAGCTTCTCATTATTTTTCTTGTTGTGGTGAAAACAATGTTAGCAAGAAAAGGTTTCTTCTGGGTCATGGTTCAAGGGCATACAACCTGTTGTAGAGAGAAGGCATGGCAGCAGAGCAGGGTGTGAGGCGGCTGCTCACAAAAATCCGCAGTCAGGAGGAGGGGAGTGGTGAACACTGGAGCTCAGCTCACTTTCTCCTTTTTATTTGGCCTAGGACCCAAGTCCATAGGATGGTGCCACCGACATCTCTGTAGCCTTCTCTCCAGAGTGAAATCTTTCCAAAAGGACTCCCAAAAGCGTTTCTCCATGGAGATTCTAAATCCAGTCAGGTGACAAAGGAGGTAAGCCATTATCTCCATTAGGAGGTTAGTCAGTGTATTACTGCTGTGAAGAGATACCATGACCATGGCAGCTCTTACAAAGGAAAGCATTTAATTGGCTCTGGTTTATACTTTCAGAAGTTCAGTCCATTATCATCATGGCGGGAAGCATAGTGGACCACAGGCAGATATGGTGCTGGAGAAGTAGCTGAGAGTTCTACATCCGGATCCACAGGCAGCAGGAAGAAAGAGACATGGGGGCTCACCTTGAGCTTTTGAAACCCCAAAGTCCACCCCCAGTGACACACTTCTAATGAGGCCACACCTACACCACCAAGGCCACGCCTCTTAATCCCTCTCAAGTAGTACCACTCCCTGATGGCCAAGCATTCAAATATGCTTGCCATTGTTAGTATGCAGGTCACATTCACTCAAACCACGGCACTATTAAAATAGGCACTTTTTACAAATCCAGTTACAGTATAATTCTCCTAATGACCCTGTTGCCCTAGTGACACCTGGGAAAATCAAAGCCCGAGGAGCTTAAAGATCTGTACTGTAATACACAGCCTGTTGTGGTATGAGAACCTGATTTTGTTGTCAGATTTTTAACTAGATTGACCCAAAGGTACCGATCCCTCGGATTATGTTGCTCACATAATTGTCTACTATTAATAACCATAAAAAAATGACAACTGGAGCTGAGTATACGGCTCAGTTGACAGAGTGCTTGCCTAGCATGAAGGAAGCTCTGGGTTCAATTCTCCCCCCCCCCCTCCAGTGCCACATACACTGGGCATGATAATATACAACTCTATCTCAGCACTTAGGAGATAAAGGCAGGAATATCAAAAATCTAATCTCATTGTTGACTACTGTGATGGTTTGTATATGCTCAGCCCAGGGAGGGGTGCTATTTGGACATGTGGCCTTGCTAGAATAGGTGTGGCCTTGTTGGAGTGGGTGTGTCACTGTAGGTGTGGGCTTTAAGACCTTCATCCTAGCTGCCTGGAAGTCTGTATTCTGCTAGCAGCCTTCAGATGAAGATCTAGAACTCTCAGCTCCTCCTGCACCATGCCTGCCTGGATGCTGCCATGTTCCCGCCCTGATGATAATGGACTGAACCTCTGAACCTGTAAGCTAGCCCCAATTAAATGTTGTCCTTGTAAGGGTTGCCTTGGTCATGGTGTCTGCTCACAGCAGTAAAACCCTAACTATGACAACTACATAGAGAGTTTGAGGCCAGCCTATGCTACATGAGATCCTGTCTCATAAAAATAAAGATACTAATTACCATTTGCAATAGACTGTATAACAAACAGTCATTCTTCAAAAGAAGACTTTGACCAGCATCAAGCTGGAGGGTACAGTTAAAGTTAGACAAGCAATAAGCTGATAATTTAGAACAAAACAATAACTATTTCTTTAATGTATTTAACCTGCATTTATTATGTAATTTTTGTCTTTAAAAAATAAGAAATATAAATAAGAAATAAGGTTGTCTCTCTTCACCCAAAGAAGCTTAGTCAAGGGGAGAGACAACAGCTATCTTCAAGTATAATACCTAGGGAGACACACGAGCATAGAGAACACTGACCCAGGGCAGAAGGGTCCCCAGGACCTAAGACAAAGAAAGAATGGTGTCCACGGGTGTGTGTTATGGGTCAAGGTCCACTGCGCTCTGGAACAAGTGGGAGACCGGAGAGAAACAGCGTTAGGACAGAAAATGTAGCCAGAAGTGGAGTTAAGACGGGGAAGTTTGCCTGGGTTATTTATATCCATATAACAACAGTGGTCAGGTGAGGTGGGTGTGTCCTGGATCGTTTTATGTCAACTTGACACAAGCTAGAGTTATCTGAAAAGAAGAAGCCTCCATTAAGAGAAAATGCCTCCACGAGATCCAGCTGTAAGGCATTTTCTCAATTAGTGATCAAGGGGGAAGGGCCCAGCCCATGGTGGGAGGTGCCATCCCTGGGCTGGTGGTCCTGGGTTCTATAAGAAAGCAGGCTGAGCAAGCTGTGAGAAGCAAGCCAGTAAGCAGCACTCTCCGCGGCCTCTGCATCAGCTCCTGCCGCCAGGTTCTGCCCTGCTTGAGTTCCTGTCTTGACTTACTTCTGTGATGAACAGTGATGTACAAGTTTAAGCCAGATAAACCCTTTCCTCCCCAACTCGTTTTTCCACCATGGTGTTTCATCAGATCGATAGAAAATCTACCTAAGACAGGAAGGGGGAAAGATGTTAAGGTGGGATGCAGTTAGAGAAGATAAATTGAGAGAGGTGAGATTAGAAGCCAAGGATCCATGGAGAGACCAGTGAATCAGTACATCCAGATAAGGCTGAGGACAAAGGGTAGAAAAGAGACACGGGTAAGGAAGACACACAAGCCTGCAAACTGTCTCATCTCCTAGTCCAGCAAGGGGGAGGGTCCAGGGAAGCCCCATACTTCTTTGCTGCAGCAGGAACAGAGAACTTAGAGCTGATAGAAGAGAGCCATAACAGGGTGTCGGGCATAAATACAGCCTTGGGGTCTGAGGCTGGGCATTCTGGGAAAATGGCATACCAACTTAAGACTGTCTTACTTATGAAGAAACTGTCAGGAACTGTGGAACAAAACCAAGCAAGGAGAACTGTCCAATGTGTGTCTCTGAAGTGTGGTGTCCACAGTTGGGGTTTGGAGATGGTCAGTGATTGTACCTGACCGACAGCTGCTCCTTGGATACTTCTCATGTTTCTCCTCAATCCATCCTGACTCTGAACATAAGCCTTGCCACCTGGACCCACTAGGTCTGCCTTTCCTCTTGACAAAACGAGATGCCCAGCTGCTGGGGAGAAGGGCACACAGTAACAGTGCATTAAGCAAAATGAACAGTGGAGGCAGGCTTGGCCCTGGGGCTGCTTCACACTCTGTCAGGACTGCTCATCACACTGGGCCTGGATACCTCCAGCCACAGGCACCCATGTGGATCGGAGAAAGGGTCTTTCACAGATGTCGCCACCAAGATGCCCCTGGTATTGCTTGGGATTCACCTCCTTGCAGTGATGACTTCAGTGAACTCTCAAATACTTATTTGCCAAATAGAGGGTTTTGTTTGGTTTTGTTTTGCCACCTGGGTAACTTAAAAAATAAAAGCCTTGGAGGCCCATCTCCAGAGGACAGTTTGCTGGTCATCTTCCTGCTGTTGTAATAAAGATACCATTACAAAAGCAACTTAAGGGAGAAAGTCTATCTTCTGGGAAGCTGCAGCATCGGGAGCTTGAGGAAGCTGGTTGTCTTGCAAGCACAGGAAGCAGAGAGCCCTGAATGCTTGTGTCTGAGCAGCTCTCTATCTACGTTTATACTGGCCAGGATCCCAGCCAGAGAATGACCCCACCCACAGTGGGCAGGTCTTCCTGTCACAATGAAAGCAATTAAGATAATCCCCCATGAGTATGCCCAGAGGCCCCTGTCCAGGAGATTCTAGATTCTTTCAAATTGACAATTAAGCTAACCACACAAACAGGGCCTTTTTCAGCAACCAGATCTCCACACCAAAGACTTGGGAAACAATGTAGCAGAAAACAGGCTTCGGGTGTGTTAAGTCTAGAGGAAACAGCTGCTGATCCACCATTGAGAGCAGGTGGTTACCACATGTGCTGCAATTTCATTAGACAGGACACAAGACTGAATCAAATACCTGGACAATTCATACAAACCAAAAGCCATCCAGCGATCCAAGGCACAGTGCCAAAAGCCAAGGCAAGGGCATCACCTTTATGGAGAGGAAATGGCCACCATGTTTGTAATTGACACTTCTCTTGAGATGGCTCATTATCCTATCTGCCCACAAACCAGAGTTCACAGAAAAGCAGAGACCTGTGGGAAGAGGGAAGGGTCCCAGGACAGAGCACTTCCCCCTCTCCATCAGTGTTGTCTGCATCTAGGTCCCACTTTCACTGTGTCCCTCTCCACCCCTCCCCTCTAGCTTCAAAACCAGGATAATCAAGCCTGGGTATGCACTGCACCTGTAATCCCAGCTGTTCGATAACAGGCTGAGGTAAAGGGATCAGGAGTTCAAGACCAGCCTGGGCTACAAAGTAAGCTCCCATCTTGAGCAAACAAAGCCAGAATAATTGTCTAGTCCTGTTCTGTTGCTGTAATAAAACATTCTAACCAAAATCAACTTAGGGGAGGAAATTATTTATTTGGCTTTCAGGTCGCAGCCTTTTGTGGAGAGATGTCAAAGCAATAGCTCCATCAAGAACCTGAGGTAGAAACTCTGAAGGATGCTGCTGGCTGGCTGGCTGGCTTACACAGGATCATATTCAGCTAGCTTTCTTATACAGGTCAGGACCACCTGCCTAGGGAATGATGCCACCCAGAGTGGGCTGTATCTTCCAGCATCATTTAACAAGATATTTAATCAAGACAATTCCCAATAGACATTTCCATAAGCTAGTTTTTTTTTTAAACTAAACTTTTTTTTTAAAGATTTATTTATTTAATGTATATGAGTACACTGTCGCTGTCTTCAGACACACCAGAAGAGGGCATTAGATCCCATTACAGATGGTTGTGAGCCACCAAGTGGTTGCTGGGAATTGAACTCAGGACCCCTGAAAGAGCAGTCACTATTCTTAACCACTGAACCATCTCTCCAGTACCCCCTTACCCCCACAAGCTAGTCTTATCTAGGCAATTCCTCAACTGAATCTCTCCTATCAGATGAGTCTAGGCTGTATCAAGTTGATAATTAAAAACTAAAACTAACTACAATAATAATCAATGTTGGGTCTTCCTTAAACCAAGCAGGGTTACAAATTTATTTCCTCAGTGTCATTCAATACCACCCCCCCCCCCAAAAAAAACCCCATAAAATCAATGGGAGATAACAGATTCAGAAACCTACCCTGAAAAAAACCATTCACTAAGATGCTTAGAATATCCAAACTTCAAATGATTCACTGTAATTTGCATGCTTTAGGACAGAGTTTGCTTTATCTCATTTACAATTTTATTTTTTGCATCTTGAAAGAAATCAGACCATATACAATGAGCTTCTTATTGCCGCATAGAAATCGAGAAGCCGAATTATCCTGCTTCTTCTTGTTCCTGTGATAACTGCCTTCATAGGTTATTCAGAAACCTCCATTTCCAGTGCTTTCTAACGTGTATGGGGCACAGGAAGGAAGGGGACCCATCCTTCCACGCTCTGGGCTGTGGATGCCTCATACACAGCACCATCACGATTCCTCCCACACCAGGGAACAGGGTTGCACTCCTGTTTTACCCTGGAGCAAACAGAAGCCCAAGCCCACACAGCAGGGCAAACAGCAGCTGCCACTCTGACACCCTGTCTCCTCACCCATCCCAGGACTCTCTCCAGCACTTGCTGAACCATCCCTGTTAGGATTTTGCCTAAGCTCCACCCACTCCACAGCCAGGTATGCCTGACTCACTATAAAAGGGGCTGCTTGCCCCCTTCTGCTCTCTCTGTCCTCTCACACCTTCCCCCCCCCCCCCTTGCTCCCCGCTGGCCCACCCCCCCCCTCCCCCCCTCCCCCTCTCTCTCTCTCTCTCTCTCTCCTCTCTCTCCTCCCCCCTGCCTTTCTCTGTCTCTACTACCCTCTCAACTCCCCTCCCCATTCTGCAAATAAACTCTATTCTACACTATACCATCCTGTGGGTCCCTCAGGGGAAAGGGATGGCTCAGCATGGGCCTGCAGAGGCACCCCCTTCCCCCACACCTGACTATGCCTCCACCAAAACATGCCCCCCCTTATCTTTTTATGAACACAACAATCCCCATCAAAAGAGATGGGAGAGGGAGACGCTAAATACTTCAAAATTCATTTTCACAATACCTCGACTGAAAACATGCAGAAAATGAAAACAATGTATAAATGCATTATCACCAATTTTTCCACATCTCTCGGGGGTGTTTGCAAGGGTCTCGGGTCAAACAAGTTAATTGTTTCTGTCACTTTGTGCATAGATAGAAGAGTTAGAATGTTCTGCCACTAGAAGCTGTCAGTCAGTCAACTCAGTTGCAGGTTGTGGTCCAGTCAGCTCTCTATTACAATATGCACCTACCCAGCTGGTGGATGAGGCTTTTCCCGAGCCCCACATACAAGCCCTCTTGACACCGTCATGATCAGACATCGACCAACGGTTACTTTGTGTATTAGTTAGTGGCTGTGACTAAAATCAAAATACCAACAGAAAGAAAGAGCTTAGTGAGGAGAGGGTTGCTCAGCTCACAGTTTGGAGGAGACAATCTGTCATGGCAGGGCAGGCATGGAGGATGGAGCACCTCTTCTCTGCAACGGGAAAGCACAAGGCTACTGGTCACCTTGCTGCACCAAGCAGGAAGATGGCAGCAGGAAGAGACATGAGAACCCGCATATAATCCTCACGACCCATCCCCAAGTGACCCGCTCTCTCCATTGAAGCTCCACCTGGTAAACGTTCACAACCTTCCCAAGCCAGGGTCGCATGGCATTGCACACACAAACCCATGAGGACATCTCATATTCCAACCATGTGACATTTTGCATCCTGGAGAAGAGCAGGGCAAAGGTCTCTGGGAAACTGGCAACCAGAGGCCATTGGAAATCAGTATGAGAGTGGGTGTTCGAGACGTAGGTAAGGTACATTATCATTACCAACAGGTACAGCTTGCCACGCCCTTATCCTTCACACTGAAGTCTGACATTACCCTCAGCCTGCAGCAGCATTGGCTTCGCTGTTCAGTTTGACACACCCCTCAGCTCCATGGTGCAGCAGCCATGGTATAGTCTTCTGTATGTCTCCTCAGCCCCACGTGGCAGCCTTCAGAGCTTCTCGGCTCCATGCTGGAGCCTGCCATGTCCCTCAGTTCCAAGGTGCATACCGCTATGCTAAACACTGTAGGTAACTGATAGATAGATAGATAGATAGATAGATAGATATCCAGCTGTAACACTAACCCTAACCATCTGTTCATCTAAATCCATCTAAACATAGAAATAGCACTGTAATGTCACAGCATTCACAGTTTTCCTAAGGTGTGTTGGGGAATAGGAAAACTGCTCAGCAATTCAGCGCACTTACTGCTCTTGCAGAGAACCCAGGTTCAGTTCCCAGCAAACCTCTGACCTCCACACACTTGTATACACAGGACCAAACATACAGAGAGAGACAGAGACAGAGACAGAGACAGAGACAGAGACAGAGAGACAGAGACAGAAACACACAGAGAAACAGAGAGAGACAGAGAGACACAGAGACACAGACAGAGTCACAGAGAGACAGACAAGAGATGATAAGATCCAAAGAGTTTCTGCTCCACCTCACATCCCCTCCTCACTCATTTTGGCAGCGAAGTGACAGGCAGGGTTATAGTACACAGTGGGGATACAGATCCAGAAACAAGAGCATGGAAGATCCTGTGGATAATCTTTTCCTCCCTCTCAGCAGAGTCCTAGATAGAGACATGGGAATGTCTACTCCACACCCCAGCATCCAAGCAATGGTCTCTCCCAGTCTTGTTCCTGCCCTCAGCACCTCAGGCATTAACTTAATGTAATGAAGCTAGGTGTGTCTCTTGGAAAAAGGACCCTAAGCAAACGAAAGTATTATACTTTTTCCCCCAGGCCTTCCCAGCCTGCAGCAAAGATAAAAGAAACAAGAACTTGACTTCCTTGGCAAGGGAGATAGGAGGAGTCAGAGTCCTTAGGGGGTCTCCCTAGGAGGCATCGCAGTGTAAACTTGTGGTTTTAATGAGATAAAACATGGAACTTTCTATTCTGTGCCAATCAGATATTTCTCTTGAGCATACAAGGAAAGGGAAAAGGAACAGAAACCTGGGGACATGTGGCTGTCCTGTAGCTTCCCCTTGTGTGCTCTGACACACACAGTCATCACACACCCTTCCCCAAGATGGGAAAACAAGTATGCTGTGGTCTATATGCTAAAAAGAAACAAAGTTCATACAGGGTGTGAATAAATCTCGACAATTCTTCCAATGTTTTGGGGAACCTGTAAACTAGGTGGGAAATAAAGTTATATTCCAGAGTCTTTCGACAAATCTCATTATAACAAACGTCAGCTCAGTGTAGATGAGGACCCATTGACCCAGAATCCCATTGATCTATGATAACTCTGTACTCCATTACTTTTTCTCAACATTCTGTTCTTCTGGCAGAAGCTACGTAAAGAGGAAGGTTTATTTGGATTCATGGTTTCAGAGGGGTCTCCACTGATAGTGGTGATGGTGGTGGTGGTCAAAGCTTGAGGTCGAGGGCTTTACAAAATGGCTGACTAGACAGCAGAGAACACAGACCAAATCCTAAAGGGTCTATCCTTCAAGACCCAACCCCCAGTAACCTGCTTTTGCCAACTAGGCTCCACTTTCCAAATATTCCATGACCTTCTAAAACAGCGGCGATAGATGCAAACCAAGTGTTTAAACTTAAGAGGTGCTGGGAGACAGTTTGATGTTCAAATCTCCACAATCACCTAAGTGAGCTGGGGCAGGGCTCATCCATCACAGATAATGGTCAGTGTTGAGTCTCATCCCAGGATGACATCTACCTCCCACAGCTTTGTCCTTCATGCACCTAACAAAAATGTTCTGCCATGAGCGGTCTGTAGTGCTTTTTCCTCGTCCACTCTAAGATGGTGAGAATGTGGTACCAAGACATCTTAATTCCTCACAAAGCATTTAATGAATGCCCGGGGACCAGATACACACTTCACAAGGACACTTACGCTCTCGATATACAAGCCAAGTGTGCAAGTCGAGAACTTAAACAGGATGTGACTTGCTGTGAACCAGAGAGATCCCCCCTTGAGACCCCCAGCCACTGCTCTGTGACCTGTCCCTCTGTGGAAGAATCTTACAGCCAGAATTCCTCAAACCTCAATCCCTGATTCTTCTAGAAACTAGAGAAAATGTAGAGTGCTAGGCCCACTCCAGAAGCTCTGAGCACATAAGGAACAAGCTAGGAAGCTGAAGGTGGCTGCCCTTTCTGACTGCTCTGATAAGTGCATCAGAATTGCACTCCCAAACTATACAGAGATGTTGAGAGAAAAAGATAGAAGTGGAAGACCAGTAGGAAGGCCAAGTCCAGAAAGATCTATGTCTTGAGGTGAGGAAAAGGCGTGGCTCCCATTCATGGGATGTGGTAGATGAGGGCTATGTCCTGAAGGAGGAGGGACTAGGAGTCAGCTCCTCACGGTGACAACAAGCTCACACAGTGCTGCAATAAAAGCCAGGGCTGCCTTTTAGACAAACCAGCAGTGAGCCGGGCCCAGGAAGAGCTGGCTTCTTTCTCCCCATGGTGCAGCACAAACCTCAAGGGCTATCACAGAGAACACGTCCACCCCGTACCTCCGCTCCCTCTGGCACTTATCCTTCACCCAGCATCTATGAAATCTGGTGGCCTGCGGGCAGAGGTACAGGAGAACCTGAAGAGTCCCACTGTCATCCCCAAATCCTCTCAAGAGAAGCTCAGCAGTGAGGACATTACACCCCTGCTCTTCGGAGGAACTGACAAGCTCCTTCCCGAAGTCACTCACAGATGCCAACATGGCTGCAGTCCTAATGTCTCAAGGCATGGTGATTGGAGTAACACAGCACAGGCCTAAGCATAAGGCAGCAGCCTAAGCACTGAGCCAACAGCTTCCAGAGGATCCTCGGGTCTGCAGTATACTTCCTGGTCAGTCCTGGTGTCCTAAACCAGGCCATGAGCAAGAGAGTCTGTCAGCCCCACAGGTGTCTGGAGGAACTCTAAGTTATCCTAAGCCCCCTCCTTTCTTCACACCCAGAAGAATTCTTAAGGCTCCTTCTAAACCAGCCACCCCTGAAAGCTTCCCATCTCCATCCACCCAGCCCAGTGAGCACCGCCTCTTTCTGGCCCCACTCCTGTTTGGCTCCTCAATGGCCTCTGACCAGCTCCTCCCCAGACCAACCCCAGCCTCATGTTATAATTTGTCTCTTGGATATTTTAATCATGAGGGTATGATGCCAGGCTCAGAGCTGCCTGACATCTCTTGAATACAACTCGTTTCTACATCTCATGTGGAGGGCATGAAGCCGGAAAGCCCCGTGATGATGTCATCACCATCCCACAGACAGGACCAGCATTTTCTTCCCCCTCCCCCTGTAACCCCCACGTTACCAGACACATCATGTGTGCCATATTGGGTGTAGTTGATGGATTCATGAGTTATAGGCAGGCGGGTGATGATTTAGTATGCTTCGAGCAGATTCCACACCTCTTCCCAACCAATCAATAAAGTTCAACCTACCAGAGAGATGATGCTCCAAAGCACTTTGAAATCACAGACCAACAGGGCAGCAGGCTAGCCAGCTGTCCCAGAACAGAGACTGCCACAAGAGTCAACCACACACAGCTCCCAGGATAAAGGAGGTAGAGTCCAAGAAGCAGGGAAAGACGTCTGGACAGAGGTCAGGAGGAAAGATGAAACTGTCTACAAAGAGCTTCAAACTCACCAGCATCATAATCGCCATCCTCAACTGCTTTTTCTTGAAGTTTCTGAAGCTGTAAACTTAAGGAAGTGACCTGTGTCGGTGTGAAGGGGAAACACAAGACATAAATTACAAATTAATTCAAGCGAGTTCACTTTGTGAAATCTATGAGCACCTAAAAACTATTTCAAAAGTGGGCTGTCCGGATGGCTCAAGGGTGATGGTCCATGCACTGCCAAGCCTGAGAGCCTCAGCTTGGTCCCCAGGACCCACACAACTCCCACAAGGTGTTCTCTGACCTCTGCACAAGTACCATGATGCACACGTGCACACGGGCAAATAAAAAAGGTCATAAGAAGGTAAAGTCCTGGAAAGCAATACTGTTTACATAGGGGGGACTGTTTTAAAAGTGGAGTTCTATTTAAACACACACACACACACAAACATACACACACATACACACACATATATACACACATACACACACAAACACACATACACACACATATACACACAACACACGCACACACATACACACAACACACACACATATACACACACAAACACATACATACACACAAACACATACACACACATACACACACAAACACACACACATACACACACAAACACA
>JADRCH010000135.1:3673339-3691350 GCA_019843965.1 Rhynchomys soricoides
GGTGTGGCCTTGTTAAAGTAGGTATGTCACTGTGGGTGTGGCCTTGTTGGAGTGGGTGTGGCCTTGTTTTGAGTGGGCGTGGCCTAACTGGAGTGGGCGAGGCCTAGTTGGCGTAGATGTGTCACTGTGAGTGTGGGCTATAAGACCCTCATCCTAGCTGCCTGGAAGTCAGTATTCTGCTAGCAGCCTTCAGATGAAGATGTAGAACTCTCAGCTCCTCCTGCACCATGCCTGCCTGGATGCTGCCATGTTCCTGCCTTGATGATAATGGACTGAGCCTCTGAACCTGTAAGCCAGCTCCTTAGAAGAGTTGCCTTGGTCATGGTGTCTGCTCACAGCAGTAAACCCTGACTAAGACACTGGCTGTGACACAAAGGCTGCCTGGCCCTTCTTCCCACACAGAGGACTACAGGGGCTGAGTCTTCACCTAGCTACCCTGCAGAAATAGGAACAGTAAGGAATCCTGTCACCTCACTGTCTGGTCCAAACCTGACCATATCAACTGCTCATTGTGTGACCTTCTACAGACTGTTCGACCTCTGTGTGCCTCACTTGCCCCCTCAGCTAAGAGAGTGGTTAGAAGGACCCCATGTACAAGGCTTTTGTTAGCATCCATATAAACCATTTAGACGAGGACCTGGAGCATAGAAGTGTGATAAAATGTTAGCTACAGGCCTGGGAAGATGGCTCAGCAGGTAAAGCATTTACTGTGCAAGTCTGAGAACCCGAGTTTGACACCCAGGGCCCAGGTTAAAGTGTTGGATGTGATGGCGCATGCTTGCAATCCCCAGTGCTGGGAGGCAGAGTCGGGGGGGGGGGGTGTCCCTGTAGTTCACCAACCCATGGAGCCAAATTGATGAGCTTCATGTTCAGGGAAAGAGTTGGCTTCAAAAATTAAAGATGGAGAGGCTGGAGAACTGGCAAAGGGTGCAATAGGTACCAAGTAACCTTGTCAGTGCCAAATAGATCAGAAAAGCCAGCTTTCTCAGCCACGTGTCAGACCAACAGAATGCAAGGGCAGGTTTCTAAGGCCACTATCTTCAAGATGTAAATGGGCCTCTGCTCCAGGAGAGCATTGGCTGCTCTGCAGAGGACCAGGGTGCAGTTCCCAGCACCCACATGGCACTTGCAAGCATGCATAACTCCATTTTCAGGGGATCCAATGCCCACATCTGACTCGTCCCAGCACCTATGTGGCACACATACATAAATGCAGAAAACATACCCATACACATAAGGTAAATAAATCCAAAATACGGGGGGCTGGAGAGATGGCTCAGCGGTTAAGAGCACCAACTGCCCTTCCAGAAGTCCTGAGTTCAATTCCCAGCAACCACATGGTGGTTCACAACCATCTGTAATGAGATCCGATGCCCTCTTCTGGTACGTCTGAAGACAGCGACAGTGTATTCATATATATAAAATAAATAAATCATATATATATATATATATATATATATATATATATATGTAAAATGAATCCAAAATACATTTTTAAAAATTAAAGATGAGGAAAGACATACAGTGTTGACCTTTGATCCCTCATGGCATGGACACAGGCAAATGTATTCCCATTCACAAAGACAAATGCCACACTCAAAAACAAATAACCACGCCATATATATTCACAAAGCTGAGGGGGTGGTATACCCCTGTAACCCTGGCTCTCAGGAGGTGGAGAGACAGGAGGATACCTAGGTCTCTCTATCCGGGCAGCCTAGCCTAACTGGCAAGTTACAGGTCTCAGAGAGAATGAGAGAGAGACAGACACAGAGACAGACACAGAGACAGACACAGAGACAGACACAGAGACAGAGAGACAATGAATGATTGAATAAATGCATAAAAGCATGAATGAATTAATGAATGGATGAGATGTTTGTGTTAACTCCTGAGATCTCAGTTCTGACTTCCCGAACTGGGATGATGACTTCAATGACAGGCCAGTCAAAAAACAGATTTCTGCTCCCTGCTACTTCATGACAACATATGTGGGCCATTACAGCTCTGGAGTAGCTGATGTGGTCATTCCAGTACCCTAGCTGCCCCTCCCCTCTCTGTCATCCCCCCTCCCCAGAATGATGCTCAGCACAGCATCCGAGCCCCACCAGCTTGGAGCACCCACCAGGGCTTCAGAATTCAAAAGGGAGCAGAGGGAGCCCCAGAAGGACAGCTGTCCCTCCCACCCTCTGTAAAATTGGCAAGAGAATCACTAAAGAACCGGGAATCCCAATCACAGAGAACACTGTGTTCTGGCCACAGTGGCCAGTGGCCATGCTGACGGCTTCACACTCTAAACAATGAGTCCAACAAAACTATATTGTCGTTTAGGCCAAAGACTTATAGTTATTTTGTAATCCAAATGCCATCAGTTAAGTAGCTGTCCTGTTGTTCAAAGATTGTTGCTAAGTAGGAGTAACCTGCTAAAAAATGATTCTTTCCAAATGCCCGTGTGTCACCCTTCTGGGGTCCTGACACCATAAGCCCCTACTGCTCCAACTGTGGCCTGTAAGTCTGGAGAGTCACAGGCCCATTGCCTACAAATTAAGACCAGCCAAAAAAGTGCCTACCTGCCTAGGGACATACACACATGCACACATGCACACACATATTTATCAAACACAACGTAGACAAGCAGACCCATTCTGCAGCTAACTAGAGGCTCACATGTCCCATCCACTGCTGAGGTGACCACAAGTGTTCATTCAATGCTCAGATACTCAGGTAGAGGACTGGGCAAAGGCAATGAGATCCAGTTCCGGAAGGGACTTCTAGAACCTGCAGGGTCCAGGTCAGGTTGCTAGGAAGATTTCGAGCCTTCCAAAACCAAAGTGCAACACACACACATACACACACACACACACACTTGCATACACACACCACATACCTACACTCTCACAACACACACACACACACATACACAAAGGCACGAAAGTGTGTGCACACACATCCTCCCCCTCCCTCCCCCCTTTTTTGAGGGAGTCTGTGAGGTCTGCTAGGACCACAGATCAGTTCTCACTCACACATCATTCCTGAAACATGACCTCATGGGCTGCTCTGGCCTGCAGCTCAGAAAGGGTTGCATTTATGGCTCAGCTGAGGAAGGCCACACTTCCTCCTTACACTGAGCCCTGGAGAGAGGTCAGCCAGAGAGGAAGGAAGAAGAGGCACCAAAAGGGCCCAGAGTGAGGGCTCTGCTGGGTAGCCAGGAAACAGATGTGCTCACCCTGCCGTGGAAAACCCAGAGATGACCTCATTCTGTCCATCTGACCTAGAACAGCTGAGCCAGGAGAAGGGCCTGGAGCAGCAGCTTCATCTTTGGCAGCCTCTGCTCCATAAGAAATAGATTCTGGGGAACAGAGTGTAGAACCTTGCCTTCTCTCCCAGCACAAACCACCTGATATAGAACCCCCACATCCACCCACACCCTGCAGCCAGCCCTGTGGCTCCAAGATGGCAGGGGAAGGGACAGACAGGTGCTTAAAACCAAGCTAGATGTCAAAGGGTCTCTTTGAACAGTCCAACAACTCCTTGGAAACCATGGCTGAGAGGAGGCTGGAAGAGAGAGTTGGGCAGTGGGGAGGAGGTGGGTTCTCAGGGAGGAAGCTAACACTTCAGCAAGGGAGCCTCAAAATGCTGGTCGCTGCTCAGTTACAATGAACCAGAGCAGCCGGAGGCTGTGTCTGTGCAGTAAAGATGGAGCGACTTTAAGAGCTTTAAACTGGCCGCAGAACTAGACATCACCGGTGACAAGAAATAGACTTGGCTGTGTTCCCTGGCCTAAAGCTGGCCAAAGTCCAAGAGGTCAGCTCACAGTTCTCAGCACAGCTGGTTGGCTTTTACCTCAAATACCTGTTCTGAGTTTGTGGCCACACAGAAGAGCTCGACCTGACTACAACTTTAACAGCAATAAGAACATAAAGAGATTCGATATTCCTTCCTCAGTTGCCCTGAGAAGGTGAACTACTTTTGCCGGAGGTTCTCTTCATCCTGAGCTGAGTGGGATGTCCAGACTACCACAATGAAAACCCCATAGGACCAGAGCAAAGGGTGATGCTGAGCTTGGTGGGAAGCGAGGACCAACAAGCTCCTGGCTCTCCACTGGAGACACAGATGAAGCCCGCTGCGCCTTGGGGGAAAGGACTGCACGATCACCCGAGTTACTCTGTGTAAATCCAAAGTAACAAGGAAGGTTGAGGCCATGTCTCAAAGCTTACTACTCTTACTTCGCTGTCAACATTACAGCACAGAGCTGCTGGAGAGATGGCTTAGCAGGTAAGGAGGCATGCTACGGCATGGGAGAGATGGTTCAGTGGTTAAGAGCACCGGATGCTCTTCCAGAGGTCCTGGGTTCAGTTCCCAGCATCCGCACAGATGCTCACAATTGTCTGTGACTCCAATCCCAGAGAATCCAATGCCCTCCTCTGGGCTCTGGGACTCATGTGCACATAACCCCCACACCTCACATGGACATGTAATTTTGAAAAATAATAAATATAAATATTACAACACAGAAAGGCAATAGGTAAAATAACTTCTCTGCCTTCGCTCATGCCCACAAACAAGCACAAACACATCATCACCAGGGTGAGGAACTGTGCTGGCTATTCTGTTTCTACCTGGAATTAACCGAAACCCAAGATCCTGGGTACACCTGTGAGGACTGGATTATTCATTATAGGTGGGAAAATCTACCTTTAATCTGAGCCACACCTTCTGGGGGCAACCTGCACCAAAGGACACGGAGGAAGGGAACTTCTGCTCTCCGCCTGCTTGCCCTCACTCTCACTGACTTCATTCCCTCACTGGCTTTAGAGCCTATTGCTTCGGGATTCTGACATATACTGAAGGAATCAGAGACTCCCAGCCTTGCGGACTGAACAATTACTGAGTCTTAGACTTTCATCGGGAGACAGCCATTGTTGGACTTAGTCAGACCATGGCCTGTAAACCACACTAATAAATCCACTTTTATATAGAGAGATTCATTCTATCTGTTCTGTTTCTCCAAAGAACCCTGACTAACAGAGTAACCAAAAGAAGGTTCTAGAACTGAGATGAAGCTGTGACACTGTCCCATGCTTCTCTCTTTTCTCCCAAAAATGTCCACCAAAGTGTGTAAGGTGGAATCTGGAGGACTCTTGCTTGCTGGCTTCTAACAGGATATTTTGAAAAGCACAAGCTTGGGCTTTTGTGTTCTCTAGTCCTCTCTGAGGCTTCGATCCATTTCCTCCAGGATAGTTTTGGTACTTTTTTTTTACTAAGCTAACATATACACAACAAAATTTACCTTTCTTACCACGGGTGAGAGCCCAGTTCAACAGCATTGGGTACATTCACACTGTTGTCCCACCATCTGTCCGCAGGACTTTTAAACATTTCCCAGACTGAAACATGGTCCCCATCAAAGACTGGCATCCTCCTACCCCTCCCCCAGACCCTGGTGAACACTGCTCCACCTTCTGTGTGTACAGATTTATTAAGTCATCTGGCAGAGCCCAAGCCTCTTCTAGAGCTGGAAGCCAGTTTGCCTAGCATGAGACTCCTCCAAATGAGACCATTACCCCAATGCTATGATAGCCAAGAAGAGGGCACAGGTGTCTCTTTGGATTATCTTTGTTCCTCCAGGACTGTTACTAGGGTACCCCATGGTGTGATCTCATGATCCCTTGGTCCCTGCCCACCCCTGAGCAAGAACTTCCCACTCTGACCCATCTTTCTGGGTCTGGCTTCCTCCCCTTTTCAGACCTGAGGCACTAGTTGAAGCAAGTGGCAGTCAAGGGTTACAAGTATGCAGCAAGTGTCAGTTCAAGGTCCCTTGAAAGAGCCACCCCTACGTTAAAGATTCTACAAGACTGACTGACTGATTAGAGTCTCGTGGTTCTGAAGAGTTGGAATGTTACAGATCCATAGCCAAAATCATCTTGGGTTACCATTAATCCCCTTGATAGCTATCCACTGCCCACTCTGTGTCTGTCATCAGACAGCCTTTGAGACCTACAGCAGAGATGTCCCTGCTGTGTTAGAACCAGCCCACCTGCAGCCCTTCCCACCCGCCCCCCACAGTATCTGATCAACACCTTCATGTACAACGTTTTTGTTGTGTAGCTGTATGACCATAAGCACTCATGTAACATCTTCCTGGGCAGAACATGTCTTTCAACCCAAATCCATGTTCCCGGGCCATGGCCACGCATACTGAGTTCAGAATAAACTCTTGCGTTCCTTCTGGAGGGAGTGCTGTTTCACGTCAGCACAAGTATGCTCTGATATTTTTTTAGGCAGCCTCTGTCTGCCGAGCTATTGATTCTCATAAATGGTTGTCTTTTTCTGTGCGGGTGAAGTGCTACTCAGAAAATCCAGCCTCCATCTGAGCCCCCTCCAGAAAGCTGCTGGCTACAGATGGGTGTCTCTAATGAATCTTTTAACTGCTGCCCTAATGAAATATGGATGAACCAGAAGGAGCCCTCTCTGTTGCTCTTATCTCAAAACAACTCAGCAACTTGGGTTTCTGGCCATATGTTTACACCGCAAAGAGCAGCAAGCTCCCGTATCTGAGCTAACAAAAGAGCCTCTGCTCAAGTCGTCCTCAACGTCTGCGCTCTCTTTTTAACACCACATTTTATGCAGGGGTTCATTTCCGGGGCTCTCTGAAGCCCCCCCCCCCCCCCGCATGCCAACTTGGAGATGTGTTTATCAACAAAATGGTTCCAAATTATCAGCGTGGCCCGTGTAAATTCTTCCCTGGAGACCGGACGCAGTTCAAGCAAGCCCCTACTTTGAACTTCATTTTCATAAGACTCAGAACGTAAGCCCACATCAAAGGCTTGTGCTGGTCCTAATGCCTGACACAAAAGATGACTTGACAACAGCATCGCATGGTCCATCCAGGAAAGAGAGTGCGTGCGTGTGTGCATGCATGTGTCTGTCTGTCTGTGTATCTGTATGCCTGTGTGTCTGGGGGGTTCAATGCTCTTTCCACATGCCAGCTCTGGACCTGGTGCAGGCATGTGAGGGCAGTGGAAGGAAGCTGATCTGCATGGTGCCAGGCTGAAGTGGCATCTGTACAGTCCTGGGTTGTAGCAGCTTGCAGTGGGTGGGAGCTATGATTGATTGGTCTGAGATGAGTTGTAATACAATTAATTGTCTTTTACAACTGTTGGAACACAGTCCAAAAATGGAGTCCTGTGAGGGGGATCCTGAGTGCTTGTGAGAAAACTCCAAGAAGACAAGAGTCTTGTGACCTCAGTTTCTTCAAAATGGAATTGTCCTTGGAATGTGTTTTTGTGCCTCTTCCGGGTGTGGCAGATAGGAGTGAGTTTACTGCTGTTATTACTCTTGTGACCCTATGGAAAACCATGTTTTACCATGTATGGCTTGTCTTTGTGACTGTAAACTTTACTCAAGAGACTCTTCTTTACTCAGGAGAATCTTCAGATTATAATTGTCTGATGCTCGGAATAAAGTTGACTATTGCATGAGACTTTAGATCCTTATTTCTAGATCCTGTTCTCCCAGGTTCACACCAATAACTAGAGCAGTAAACATACAACCTTTTGCTCTTTTGGAAAACTTATCTGGTGCTAGGCCAGCACAATGGCTCAGTGAGTAAAGGTGCTTGCTGCTAAGTCTGACAACCTGAGTTCAATCCCTGGGACATACATGGTGGAAGGAGAGAGCCAGCTCTAATAGGTGCAGTGGCATATGTAGGCATTCGCACACACGCATACGTGCACACTCATACACACAAATAAATAGATAAATAAATGTAATAAAAGAATTTACCTCCTCTAGTCTCACTGCTATTGAAACTCCACATGTGATTTAATGTCTACATTTTGCCAGTTGTTTTCTTTGTTGCTGCATTGCATTGCTGAGCATCGAACTCAGAGCTTCGTGTGTGCTAGGCAAACACTCCATCACAGACTTACAACATAGACCCTTCTCATCTTTTGTAAACTTTGAGGCAAGGTCTCTGTAATGGCTGTTCCTGGTTGTCAACTTGACTAGATCTGGAATGAACTACAATCCAGAATTGGCAGGTTCACCTGTGATCTTGGGGCTGGGAGACACAAGTTTCTGACTTGGATCTTGGTATGGAAATCTTGAGGCATTGTGGCTATGAATCCCAGGAGACTAAGGCAAGGAGATCTCTGAGTTCAAGGTCAGCCTGGGACAAAAACAGTCCCAGATCCAGGCGTGGTGGTACATACCTTTAATCTGGGCTACACCTTATGTTGGAGACATACATCTTAAGGACATTGGAAAGAGGAAGATTCACTCTTCTTTGCCTGCTTGCATTTACTTGCCAGCACATCTGTTGTGGGCCTGAGCAACTACTAGATCCTTGGACTTCCTATTCACAGCTGACCATTGTTGGGGAGTTGGACTACAGACTGTAAGTCATCATAACAAATTCCCTTACTATATAGAGACTATCCATAAGGTCTGTGACTCTAGAGAACCCTGACTAATGCAGTCTCACAAGTTGCTTAAGATGAACTTACTCTGTAGCCCAGACAAGCCTGGGACTTATAATCCTCCTGCCTCAGCCTCCCAAGTAGTTGGAATGACTACCAGTTGATCCTTAACTTCCATGTTCTTCCACATGTTAAGAGAGCACAACTCACTAGACAGAATGGCTTGGTTCTGTCTGATATGAACACCATCAGCTTTTGGAGACGACAGTACTGAAGCAGTGGGGTAGACTTCATTCAGTTAACCTGTATGCTACTTGAAAACGAAGTGTTTGTTTCAGTGGATAAACACCCTGAGGAAAGAGCCAGCAAGAGTACTCAAGATGTTTAGAGTAAATTTTTCAAGAATTCATTTACATACAAACCATGCACATTAGTTGCTAAGAACTTGGCTCTTCCTGCCTTATGATGCTTCTATGTGATGTGATCTTGGAGAAAACCACAAACTTTATGCTCAGAGTGGGGGGTATGAGGAAGCCTTGATCTCTTCACATCTAAATGGAGCCTTGGACACAACTGTCTGCTTCCACACTGTGTAAAACACAAAACATCTCTGCCCAGCTCTTTCTGCAAGCTCTAGTTTATGATGGTTACCCAAAGCAGCATGGTTTATGATGGTTGAATTATTTGAACAAGATGCCACTGTCTCTTGCAGTCACTACCATCACATAGATATTACATAAACTCTCAGATCAGGGCCATCTGCCAGAGAGGGCTGAGAGCCAGAGCTGCCGGCTGCTCCCAGAGGACTGGGATTCATAGTGTGTTGGTGGCTTGTGTGCAGACCTGGGTGGTATCAGGTGACCTGGCAGGTTGGAATCAAAAGGACAAGTGCCTGAGCCATGTGAGAATGTGCTCACCAGGAAGGGGGTGAGCCTCAGGGCAGGGGTCAGTGGGCCTGGAAGAGAAGCAACACCCAGTAGACACCACGGCCTCGTTCTGTGGAATCCAGGTCACTGGTGAGGAACAGTCCCAACCATGGACTCCCCATCAAGACAAAATGCTGAGCATCCTAGACGTTCAGGATATAGAACAGAGTCGTCCAGCGTTCCGAAGTCAAACCCATTTACACCCACACTCACCCCTTACAAAAGTACCTCTTCCCTCAACCTTGATTGACTCATCTAGGGGGAAAGCTAATTCTGCTACTAAGTTCCCTGGGAGATTATTAGAAAGACGTGGGGCTCGTGAGCTTGTCTTTTCTTTTCAGATTTGCTTGTCCACGCTAGCTTCCCCAGTGTGTAGATGATCTCATGAAAAAGCAACTTCAAATGCAATGGAGGCACCTGTCACCACGGCGCAGACAGCCCTCTGCCTCCTGCACTGGCTCTCACCACCTTCTTCTAATTCCCAAGGTGTAAGCCACAAATTCAGCCTCTCTGAACTTCCAGTGTCCAGGTCAGTGCTGGTCAGCATGCTCTGTGGGCCTTCTGTCTTCAGACAATGGTGGTTTTCTTAGTTGAAATTCTCCTCCAGTCTGCCTTCCTGAGACCTCTTGATGCACTTCTGATCCCAGCTGGAGCCCTGGTGGAGCAGAGGAGATACTCTACAGAGAGACATGTGAGTCCATACTGGGAGGGACAGAGGCAGCTGCTGGGGTGGGAGACAATGGAGGCCACCTGAAGCCCAGTCACCTCTCCTTTTCTGTGTCATGGCCATCATGTGTGTTCAGAGTCACATGTGTATATATACATGCACATTCATGTATGTGTGTACACATGCACGTGCATATGGAAGACAACTTACCACCTTGGCTGTTGTCCCTCTGGTGGTGACCATCTTTTTATGTTAAACAACATCTGACATTGGCCTGGAATTTGATGAGTAGGGCCAGCGAGCCCCAGGGATCTTTCTATCTTCACCTCTCCAGCACTGGGATTGCAGGTACACACGGCCATGCACACCGCCATGCACAGCCACCATGCATGGCTTTTAATGCATGGCTTCTAGAAAGATAACTCAAGTCCCCGTGCTTGCACTCCGCTCTCTCTCCAGCCCCCACACACACTCTTTGCACAGAGTCCCAGCCATGTGCAGCCCACCAAGGTTCTCAGCTCTTCGGTATCAATGGCATCTTTTAAAGAAAGATTTTCTGTCCCTCGCTTACAGTTGGAAGCCTCTAATCAGCTTTGTTTTAAATCCTCCAATTTGGAGATTATACTTGTGGGCACATTTTCAATTACCCAGCTTATCTTGGGGTAGAACCAGAAAGGATTAAGCCTGCCCAGCCTCCAAGAGAGCCCCTGGCGAGAGCAGAGGGGATGTGTAGATAGGAACAGGAACTGGACGGAAGCAGAAGGACTCAGGGCTGCTACACCTTTCCTAGACCCACGAGGAAGACTTGTCTCAGAGTTGGCTCCAGCAGGTTTGTCTTCTCAGGCTCTGTCAGGGTCCACACAGGTCTGCTGAACTGTGGTCTTCATCAGAGGCATGTTCACTGCCCTGCAGCTGTAAGCCTTCCTCACAGAGCTCAGCACAGGGATGCATCTTCTGTGGAGCGACAGACTCCAGTGAGGTCTCCACGGAGATCTGAGGCCACAGGTGCTAGCCATACCCAGCCTGGTAGACGTCCCTCAGCCTTTCTTCATGGTTAGATGGGGCAGTACAAGGAGAGACACTCCATAAACTGTCAAACACTGTGGAGGTGAGAAGTTTCACTGGTGTCCCCGCCTAAGAGGGACAGCCCAAAGGCTTCTAGAGAAAATATTGTCACAGAAATAAAGCCATTTTCTACCCGAGTACTCAGTCCCTTCTCTCACAGTCCCCATGTATAAGGCTTCAGGATACATAGTTATGATGGGGGGAGGGGGGGGATTCAGAACACAAAGGGTCTAAAAACCTCCAAAGCCTGGTGGATACAACCTATGTAGAGATCCATGTTTAAATCACTCACCTATTAAGCACCAAACAAGGTCTATGTCCTTAGACATGTCACTTGACCCTCCTCAAAACCTAATGCAGTGAATGCTGTGGTTGCCCTGGCTTTAAATCAAGACCATAGCAGCCTGTCAGAGCCCAGACATTATCCAGAGTCACAGCTGGCTAGACACTGGAAGGAAAGTCAACTAATCACCTCTGTCCTGAGTGCAACAGTCCACATTCTAGGATATAAGGAGCCTGAAGTCGATCGATACTGTCTCTCGAAGCTGGGACTAGACTGCTGAGGAGTCCGAATGGCCTTTTCTAATATCCGCAGGCTCTCAGAAGGTCAAGAGCTGGGTTGCTACATGAAAAGGTAGCTGAGTGCACAGAATATTCCAGACTCTCAGAGTAAGCAGACCGTCACGAACTAGAAACTCCCGACACCAGGTGTAGCATACATCTGTAATCGTGGCTGTGCCACAGGTTGCAGCGGAGGGTTGTAAGTGTAGATCTGGCCTGGATACAATGTAGACATTGTGAAACAGAGGAGGAGAAAGGAAAGAGAAACAGCTGTCCACCCTAGGCAGGAACACCAGTCAAACCTTTTGTTTCTGAGCACCTGATAGTCCACAGTGCGTTGCTTCTTGTCCTGTCTCATCTAAACATGAGGAAAGGCTGAGGTGCAGAGGCAAAAAGAGAGGGAAAGAGGCCGGGCAGTGGTGGCGCACGCCTTTAATCCCAGCACTTGGGAGGCAGAGGCAGGAGGATCTCTGAGTTCGAGGCCAGCCTGGTCTACAGAGTTCCAGGACAGCCAGGGCTACACAGAGAGACCCTGTCTCAAAAAAACAAAAAAGAAAAAAAGAGAGAGAGAGAAAGAGAAGCCCAGCAGTAGGGTCCAAATGTGCAGGATCCTCTATGCAGGATTCAAAAGTGTTTAAGCAGAGGCTCCTTTTTTAAAAAAAAAAAAAAAATCATTTATTTTATTAATATGAGTACACTGCAGCTTTCTTCAGACACACCAGAAAAGGGCATCAGATTCCATTACAGATGGTTGTGAGCCACCATGGGGTTGCTGGGAATTGAACTCAGAACCTCGGGAAGAGCAGTCAGTGCTTTTATCCACTGAGCCATCTTTCCAGCCCCCAAGCAGAGGCTCCTAATGGACTGTCCTTCTATGGCAAACTGTCCTCCTAGGTTGAGGGCATCAGATGTAATCTGACAGCCAGTGTGTTTCTCATCTGCCAGGATAGCACAGTCAAAATGGCTGGAGGCTGAAATTTCAGGTTGTGACCTATATCCTGACTGGAACAGACTCAGGTTCACATGTGTGGACAGAGGACCCTCACTCAGGGTGAAAGCTAATCTTCACATCAAATGGATTAAGAAATACCTATGGTGCCCATGAGGGTGTTTCCTGGGAAGATTGGCTCAGGGAAGATGGCTTGACCTGAATGGGAGCAGCAGCAGCAGCCCATGGGCTGGGAGCCTGGGCTAAATAAAAAAGGCTAAGAAGGGAAACTGAGCTGAGCAGGGCATCCCCTCTCCTCCTGATCTGCCTGGATGTGAGCAAATGGCCTCCACTGCCTGGCCTCCCCATCCTGACAGATTAGATTGTACTCTATGACCGTGAGCAAAAATAGATCCTCCCTCCTTGTTAAACTGACCATTGTGATGAGAAAGTAGCCACCACAGAGATCATAGAGTGAGAGAAACATCTAGGTGGTGAATGGTCACAATGAAATGATTCTCCCCAGTAAATGTCTTAGCCAGCAAATGCTGTGCTTAAAACAGACAGGCAGAGGACAGACAGAGAGTCCTTTATCTAGGGCAGGGAGATCAGACCACAGAGAAGGCAGGGCACAATGAGCCAGCTTCAATTCTCAGCCTTCGTCTCTATTAGAGAAAGTGATCCTTAGGCAGTAAGGGAGCATGGTATCTCAATTTAGGGGACACTGAAGCCTAAGAAGTAAAAAGATAGGGAGGGAAATCCATCACTTCAAATGAGTCCACGGCCCCAAATGAGGTCGTGTGTGGGTAGACACCAAGCTGGGGACTGGGAGAGGAGGTGAGGTGAGTTCTCACAGAGGCAGCTTAGTACTGTCTAACACCAGCCTGTGGAAAGTTTAAGCCTCAAACTGCTCAGCTTAAACAAACTGGAGACAGCCCAGCTGAGCCTGTGAGTTGCCCAAGGCTAGCAAAAGCTTGAAAGGTCAATGAATAGCAGTAAGTGCAGCTGGCAGCCTACCACCTCAAACACCCATCCTGGGTTTGAGGCCACACAGAGCAGCCTTTGACTGAAGGCAGAGTTGAAACACCAGCTGTAAGGAAGTGCGGTGACTTACTCTTCCTTGGTTGGCTAGGGAAGACAGGGTACAGGATTTGCACCCAAGGCTTATGTCATCCTAGGAAGAGCAAGGTTTTCATGTCCACTGCAAAGAAAGCCACAGCAGCCCAAGACTGGGGCAGGCTATCCGTTGTTCGTGTTTGGTCGCCCCCCCCCCCATTCTCCCAGGGTGCCTGTTACTACTGTCCTTTCTCGTGAGAGCACACTAACTCTCTCCTCTGCTCTCTACCCAAACTTTTATGCCAGTTGACCAGGGACCAAAGTGACTCTCCAGTTCTCTGGTAACAAACAAATCATGATCTATCATAAGCAGAACTGTCACAGCTGCAACCACGGACACACACTTGTCACAGCCCCACAACCACGGACACACACTTGTCACAACCACAACCACAGGCATACAGTTGGAAGGCTCTGAGAAACTAGGGATACAGAGACCAAGAATTGGCATGCTCATTTCAACAAGAGAAATGGGGAGAGCTGGGAGCAGGGGCACGCATAACTGTAATCTCAGCATGTGAGAAACTAAGGCAGGAGGTTTTCAATGAGTTCAAGGCCAGCGTGGGCTACAGAATAAAGCCCTGCCTCAAAAGACACAAATAGAAACTATGAGATGGCTAAGCCAGTAAAGTGTGTGCAGCACAAGTGCAGAAACCAAGTTCAGATCCCCAACACACACACACACACACAGACACGCACAGAGACACACAAAAACACATAAGCACATACATACACACAAAGACAGACACACACAGACATACAAAACCACACAGACAGATACACACACACACATACACACACAGAGGCACAAAGATACACACAGAGACACAATCATACACACACAGAGATATGCAGAAACACGAAGACACACACACATACACAATCACACACAGACACTCACACACACAGACACACACACACAGAGACACACACAGATACACACAGACACACAAAACCACACAGACACACACATACATACAAACACATACTCAGACACACACACACAAGGCACACAAAGACACACACAGAGACACAATCATATAAACACACACAGATACATAGACACACACACATACACAATCACACACACACACACACACACACACACATATACACGGTGGTAGCTGACAGTAACATGGGCCTTCCTTCCTTAAATCGCTTTTGTTGGATATTTTAGCACAACAAAGAAAACTAAGTAACAAAAATGCCAGCCCCAGGCGCTGGGGTGAAAGCTGATTCCAGCGGGAACTCCAGAAAGTTCCAAGTCCACAGTGCAAAATTCAGAACAGCTTCCAACATAGACATCTTGACACACATGGCTTTGGCTCACGTTCCTGGCTCCTAACTCCCATAGCCCTTGCCATCCATAAGTGACTATAACAAAAAGAGAAGAAAGTCAGAAACTCTTCTCATCCTGCACCTCCTGACGTGGGCTGGAAATAGCTTCAGAGTAAAGGGGTAAAGGGCACGTTCCCTCTTACCACCACACTAGGGCACTTGGGGCTTCAGCGGCCTCAGAAAGCAGACTGTCTCCAACACCTCCCTCCGTCCCCCACCTCACCTGCCTTCATCTCTCTAAGGCAGGTCATCAAAGCTGGAAGGTTCTTCTCCTCAAGGTGGGTCAGGTAGACTAAAAATACACACAACCTTCCCCTGCCTGTGTCATATAGCCGTCCATAAGGATATTCTCTGACCTATCTTGCCTGGTTGGAGATCACAAGGCCTCATTTCAGAAAGGTCCTGCCTCAAACTTGGGGGAGGGGGAGAGGGGGAGAGAAAGAAACAAAGGAAAGAAAACTGCACAGAGAAACCAGGAAAAGACTGGCAGATAGCCTCACTGAGTGTCTTAGCCAGTCTATGAGCACTGATCTGACTTGTTGTTGTTGACGTGTGTGTGTGTGTGTGTGTGTGTGTGTGTGTGTGGTGTATGTCTACATGTATGTGTGTCTGTGTGTATGTGACATGTGTATGATATGACATGTGTGAACATGTGTTTGGTCACACATGTTTGATATATGTGAGCGCACATGTGTGCATGGGTCGGTTTGTGAGTCTGTGTATGTGAGACGGGTGTGATGGGTGTGAGCATATGTTTGTACAAGCCTCTGTGTGTGTGTGATGTGTGTGAGCGTGTGTGTGTAATGTGTCTGAATACATGTAGGTGATATGTGTGAGCACATGTGCACACGAGTCTGTCTCTGTGTGTGACATGTGTGAGCATGTGTGTGTGATGTGTATGAACATGTGTATATGGTGTGTGTGAGTACGTGTGTGTGCACATGTGTGTGGTGTTTATGAGTCTCTGTGTGAGTCTGTGTGTGATGTATGTGAGCACATGTGTACATGAGTCTGTGTGTGACATGTGTGAGCATGTATGTGTGATGTGTGTGAGCACAAGTGTGCACACATGCATCTGGAGGCTTGAGGCCAATGTCGAGTGCCTTCTATGGCTTGCCACTTATATATTGAGGCCGAATCTCTCACTGAACCCAGAACTTGCTAGTCTGGGTAGCCAGCTTGCCCTGGGGCTCCTGTCTCTGCCCCCTTAATGCAGGGATTACATCACACATACCAGAATCTAGGCGGGTTCTGGGGAACTGAACTGTGGTCCACACACTAACGCAGCAAGTGCTTCACCCAGTGAGCTGCCTCTCCAGCCTCCATTCCAGCACTTCTATACACTGTGCATGCTTCAGCCATTTTGTGAAATGAAGTCTCTGTAAAGGCCCTAAGGTCCACCCTCACACCTCTCATCCTGGGTGTTTCTTTCTGTGGCCTTTGAATGAGTAAAGTGAGTGATGTCTCCCAGAATTCTGTGAGCCACTGATGCAAATGAGGTGGCCCCAATGAGGGAGTTGGGTAGTCCCAATTTAGATGTTTAGTCAACACACAGATACAGTAGTTAAAGCAGCAACTGGCATCTGAGGATACAGTGTTGGGGACAGAGCCTGTGGATCTGACACCATCTCCAGTAGGCAGGATCAAAGATAAATTTGAAACTGAATGACTTAAGCTTGTAATCTCAGCACTTGAGTGGCTGAGGCAAGAGGATCACCACAAGTTTAAAGCTAACTTGAGCTATGTTGTAAGATGTTCCAAGTCACCTGGACTGCTGACTGAAAACCTGTTTCAAAAAATAAAACTAACGTGCATTGACTCGGACCCCTCAGGTTGGCATTTGGCACAAAAGTGATCATTTGATTGCTGATGAGATGAGACACCCCATACCTTTTGGGGTCGGAAGTGATCTTTATCATGAAGATATCATGGGAAGAAACAAGCTGAGTCCTTAGTTGTCTGTGCTGGGCGACAGTGTCAGTGTGGCTTGGGCAAGGTGGGCGACTAGTCTTCTTTACCTCTGGATACTACAGCCACCACAGGCTCTCTTCATGGCCCCTGTGCGTATGAAGATCCTAACACAAGACAGTGACACAAGGTCACGGTCAAAGACAGGACAGGCGTCTACTGTGAAAGGCACAGTATGGAGCGAGCACATATCTAACCACGGCAAGCGCATGGAAGACCTAACATTTTACTTTGTGCAGCTGGCTTTCCTGGATGACCACAGCCCTTCCATATACAACTTATTCTTTAGACAATGGAACAATTTCAGTCATGAGAAGATGCCAGGTGCAGAGGCACACCTCAGTGACACATGGCTAGCTTTCCAACCTGAGCCTTCTCCACTGCCTCCCATGAGGACAGCTTACCTTCATTTTGCTCATAGCTTGTATTTTGTGCCGGAGAGAAGGGTATCTCAGGACACGGTGCTCGGCCTCTCTCCTGTTGCTCCTGTCCAGACCTCCCAGGCACCTGCCTCATTGTGCTTCTGGGCCCCTTCTATGTCCCCTCAGACCTCCAACTCCCATCTCTCCATTAGTCTCAGAAATTGCTCCCTCATAGAAGAAAAGACAGCACCGCTCCACTGACCAACAGAACACTGACCATGAGAGAGAATCAGTCTCAGGCCCCTTCATGTGTCCTGGGAAAGAACTAGAAGGGTACACTCTGAAGAAGAAAGACGTCCTCAGAGAAGTGAAGGCTGCTTCATGGAACAGGGGAAGTGGCTGCTGTCCTTACCAAGGGCAGCACTTGGATCAATGGCCTGTCTCTTGAGGGCATGTCCCAGGAAGGAACAGCATGAGCTGCCCCCAAGCCATGTTGGGGCACTTCTTACAGCTGAGCACCAACTCTGACAGAATTTTCAACCTCTTTGTTTAAGGGGGACCCTTTAAACACATCTCATATGTTCATGGTATGGAGCCAGGGGGATGGTTTAATGGGTAATGTGTTCACTGCAAAAGCATGAAGACCTGGGTTCGGATCCC